>CM076688.1:31650532-31755532 GCA_038501925.1 Xenopus petersii
TATATAAGTCTGAGTATAGACCATCCCAGTCCCACAATGAGGCCTGTAACCCTTCCCTCACCGACACCCAGCCCATACCGCACCCAAACGTTCCCCTGGTTCCTTGGAGCCCAATATCAGAGGAATAAAACCATAAAAAAGCCCGTGCCGAATCTTTTGGAAATGAAACAATTTCAGACCTGCTCTAAACATTCATTTAGGAATACATGGCGGTAATTATATAATTTAAAACCCATTTAGCTATGGATATCACTACAGTAAATATGCATATTGCTAATAAGATTTGCACAATTACTCCAGTCAAACAAAAAAGAAAAGATGGGGGAATGTTTACCACTTTCAATTTATACTTATTACTGGATCATTTTCCACGCTCCCCTTTGAAAATCCAAAACTAGAGGGGGTCGCAGCTCTCCCAACTACCCGTGTCACGTAACCTTTTCATTGCTAGGGGCAGTCCAGTGCTAAAGAGCTCAGGAGGAGAATGGGTTAAGGCTGCTGTTCTTGGTCAATGCCTGTCCTTTCTGCTGCATTGAAACTTGAATTAATGGGTCTTTCTCTGCCCCCAACCTCATTGCTGAACTGTATAAGAAGTGTTATACAAACTATCTGCGTTACACAAATGCAGTCTATACTGAAACTGCAGAGTAGGGCTTGAAAGCAAACACTTTCTTAAAGGATAAGTAAACCATTAAAATAAGTGAATGTAAAATTGATGAGGGGGGCTATTCTAAGCACTTTTGTAATGTACAGTCATTATTTTCTTTTGATTCCAAGATATTAAGGCATATATGTACTGTTAATATGAATGAATTTTGTTACAACAGCTCCACCTGCTGGTCAGTTTCCCACCGGTCTGACCACCAAGTAGTCAAGGAAGTTGTCAGGAGAAAGAAAGAGGCTGTTCTGATGTTCTTCTGCTTAGGAAAGATGTGAGAAAGGTTTCTAATTGTATTCCTAAGCAGAACATCACAGCAGCCTCTTTCTCCTGGCAAACCATATTAAACTACAAAAAAAACGTTGGTTGTACAGAATGTTTTCCCCAAATGAACCCCATTTCAATCCCTCGTAATACACTGACTTTCTGATTCTGCAGACAAGGCAAAGCCTTTCCTAAACCAATGCCAAACGCTAATGATTAATTACACTTGCACCAGGTCACATTATATTAGATGAGCAAATGCAAAGTTTGTATAATGGGCGAGAAGCGTACATATGTTTTCTGGGCAGAGTTTATAAATTGACCGTTTAAGGAGAACTACACCTTGCACACTTGTGCCTCTTGTACTATCTATCTATCTATCTATCTATCTATCTATCTATCTATCTATCTATCTATCTATCATTTTATATTCTGTTATTTGTATAGGGCATTGTGCATGGATCAATATTTAGAGGCCTATTTATCATACTGTGTAAAAAACAGCTACTAAATACACCAGGTGTAAATGAGGTGTGCTATTCTGAATGCTCGGGACCTGAGGTTTTCCGGATAAGGGGCCTTTCTGTAATTTGGATCCCCATACCTTGTCTACTAAGAAATGATTTAAACATAAACTAAACCCAATAGGATTGTTTTACATTTAATAAGAATAAATTATTTCCTAGCTGGGATCAAGTACAGGGTACTGCGTTATTTTTAGAGAGAAATGGGAAACCAGTTGCAAAAAAATTGGAATTATTTGATTATAATGGAGTCTATGGGAGAATGCCTTCCTGTAATTCAGAGGTTTTTGGATAATGGGTTTCTGGATAACGGATCCCATACCTGTGCTTATTGAGCTGCATATTGATTTTTAGTGAGGGCAGTACCTCTGTGTTAAAATCTGGTATAAAAGAAAACATGCGCTGAAAACAGAGAATATCTGTTGTAGGTTTTGAGATTATTTACAGAGCAACTTCTGGAGGAACTTACTCGCTGCGTAAATGGTTCCATTACACGTGGTCTAAAATAATGGCGTCAAATGCGGTAGTCGGGCAGCATAAAATAAAACACGCACCTTGATAAATTTGCTGTTTATTTTTCACAGCTTTATTACAATGTTTTTCAGGCGTTAATCATTTTAACAGTAATGCACAGTAGAAAGTACAAACACATATATAATTTATATATATATCATTTATTTAAGGATATACCTATTTGTCACCCAAACCACCCAAATAATATTCTTATCACTTTCTGCACGAAAGTGAATATAAATCCAGAAGTCATTCAAATTAATCTCTTATTCCACTTTCCATAATCATTTTAAATTGTCTCCTTTAACTCTTTTTTCACCAGCTGTTCCTAGCATGAGCATGGCCTGACACACTAACACACACACACACAAACTGTCAAGTGCAATATAACAACACATTTGTGCACAATGCACAGACAAGACAAGAATTGCTTATACAAATATAAAAGACTGGAAATGGAAATGACAAAATGTGGCATCTTCTTCAAGAACTGAATATGGCAATTGCACACATATTTATTGTTGTCAGAATTTGCGTTTAGAAGTTGTTTCTGGGCTAAAATTGTTAGCACTGCAAAGAGCAAACGACTTCTTTGTGCTTCTGCACTCCTGAAAGATCAGGGGGCAGCTAAACTGTCCAGTTTGTAGTCACGTCAAATGAATAAATAGAAAAAGTGGGGGGAAAAAAGCTTAATTTCAGCAGGCTTGCACAACAAATTTTTTGAGTTTTAGAATAATTGAAAATTGCTGGAGCACAGTCCCGCTCTATTGAAATCATTCTATGGGTGTCTTCTCCTGATAAAAGATTATCTTGAATTCTATTAAAGTAACACCAGTCTGATTTGTGAATCCTATTTAGATACTTTCAATAACTATCGATAATCTCATCTCACAAAAGCTTCCCGGCTTTATCTGAAAGTTTGGAGCATTTTCCCCAGTAAAACCTTCTACCTGCCATTCACCATGGGGTGATAGAAAAATCTCAATGTTAGAGGGAAAAAACAGAGAAAAGCTTATTTACTGTGTAAAGGGCACACACGCAAAGCAAAATATAATTTTAATGATTAGCCTTTTTTCTACATTAAAGGGAGGGTTATTTAAACTCATAATTAAATGAAAATTTCTCTTTATGGCGTAATTAAATGCATATATTTGAGTAAGCTTTATGCACATATAAATCAGCTGCTGATAACAATCCCGCTGTTAGTTTCTCTGAGTTTCCCCGACCTAAAATACAATCTTATCATAATTGCTGGTATGATTCATTCTTTCCTCTTTTAACCTCTTTTTGTTTGAATGTTTAAAACTGACATGTTTCAGGACAGGGAGGCAGAATTCTCTAAATCCAAAAATCATCACTAAACAGAAACTTAGATATTAGAGGGTCACAGTTAAACCAGGGCCCTGTGTACAAGTCATAGCAAGAGCCTACTGGAACAGCAAAGGGCATGATGTATTGTAAGAACTGTAAAGTTGTTATTACATCTGGAATGACATTATACTTTCAGACATCTTTTAAAGATATACTATTATTGCAGTCCAATATCATTCCAGTTGCAGAGACATCAGTAATAATAATACATTTAAATAAAATACTTAAAAAAAAGTATTACTATTTCCATTTAAAGCTTGTATACTATATTTTATGGTTCTTTGTTTTATAATAAGCTACCATTAACACACAATTTTCTTTGTCAGACGGGCCTCACCAGAAGCATGCTGAACATTATATCAGTGTTTGCCTTGCCTTCTACCCCCATTAATGAAATGGTGCAAAGGAAGCCCTTATAAAATTATAACTGTAACCCTAGTGCAGACACTTCACACCTGCCGAAAGTTACTTAAGCACCCAAGTATTGCAGTATTTTTTTTATTGTTTTTTATTTTATATATATATATATATCTATATATATATGTATATATATATATATATATATATATATATATATATATATATATATATATATATATATAAATATATAAGTAAGTAAGGCTCATAGTCTTATTCCAAGAGGATGATAAATGTGTAGATGGCCTGATCACAATGCTCCTATTTAAGTTACATTGTTACACAATTTTGGGCCTGCCAGGCAGTGACTATGATATTGGTACCCACAGCAAATTATATTAGGGCCCCCACATATCCAGAGATTGACCAGTTTTACCAATATATGTTGAAATTAATTAGAGCTTCATGAGGTCCCCTGAACCTCCTGAGCCCCCCTGCAGCTGGAGGGTCTGCTTCCTCTGTATTTACACTCCTGCTATCAAATACAGTGTTGCCCTCATCTTGCCCCACTACATTAGTGCCCCTGGGTTAACAACTTGCCAAAACATGTGACAGCTGCAAAATAGAGGGCAACAATGGGTGCATGCTAGCATGTGAACCCTAAGAAATTATAGGTGGCATCACCAGGATAACTGGAGAGATTGCATAGGTAACACTGGGTGATTTTGGTGTTTGGAGAGGCTTATTAAAGACATTACCCCCTAGAAAGCATGTTAGTATAAATAAAGTTTCATGTATAATAATGCAACACGAGCTTCATGTATAATATCTCCATCCTGTTCACTGGTGTAGGTTTGCTAGCCTACCTGTAAAAAATGAAATAGTATAGTGTAAGGGAAACCCGTACTATAATTGGCAGAAAAAATGCATTACATTTGAAAGCTAAATTGTAGGAATTTAAATTGGGGATTCACACCCAATCAATGATAGCCTCATTTATTCCCGTTCTATATTTTTCACTTTTATCATATTATCAAAAAGGAAGTCCCCATTAAAATAAATACTTGGTATGTAGATTGATATTCTAAGTCAATTTGCAATTTGTTTTCATCTTGTATTTGCTGTGGGTTTATGAATTTTTGTGTTCGGTTCTATCACTTTTCCGTTTGGACTCCAAAGCCCTGTCTGATTGCTAGGATCACAGCAGCTGTTTTAAAGACCTGCCTAAAGTCGGCTTTGTTCTTTCACAAAATAGCAAGTTTCCACTATGAACACATACTACTTACTGGTATAAACTATAAAATGTGCAATCTTTTCTCCGCCGTTGGACGTTTCGCACACTACTTAAGCAGAAGAAGAAAAAAAATGTTTGCTGGAGAGCTGATATCTCTGCCTTTTGGGTTTTCAGATGCCCCTGTAAGTAGGTGAGGCAGAAAATGATTATTATCGTTCACTTAGTGCCAATGCGTTTTATCAAAGCTTTACAGAGATTGTTCATCAGTCCCTGCCCCAGTGGAGCTCACAGTCTAATTTCCCTATCTCCTGTTCACACACTTGCACTCTAGTCAGTTTTATCAGCAGTAAATTAACCTGCTTGAATATTTTTGGGCTGCAGAAAAAACTAGAGTGTCCAGAGAAAACCCACACACACACAGTTAGATGAAACAGACTCCTTGCAGGTAGTGCCCAAACTCAGTACCACCTAGCTTTCCCGTATATTCCAAATGTTAGCTGAAGAAATCCATCCTCGAGGTCTGCTTTTTATTCAAACAAGTCTATGGAGTCCTTTAGCAATATTCCATGAACAATCACTTCTGACCCCTGTGCATGAGTTGGACAGCCCAACACTAGATGAAGAGCTACCATTCTTGCAGGCATTTTGGATAAGGAGATAGAAGGGATTAGGGTCCTAAACTGTTGAGACTCAAAGAAATGGAAGCCCATTTTACCCGTTAGAGCAATTATTCTTTGTTATTCAGTGTGGGTCCTTTGGGGATTAGCAGGTTGAAGGAACCCATTGAAGAGGCCCATGAGGTCAGGAACAATGTTTGTTATTTGGCTCCTTATCTAGTTGACCTATCCCAACATATAGTTGACCTATTCCAACATATAGTTGACATATCCCAATCACAACCATTTTCTTAACCCCACCTCTACTAAACCACCATACTGGATTGTGTGTTGGCCCATTAATTATTTTTTTCTTATGTTTATGATCATTCATTATTAGATAAGTATATATCAATCGAATCTACTCTTTGGATATATGTGTCCATACTGAAATGTTAAGCGCTTGTCAGTAGATTAAAATGAAATACACAATTTGGTCAGGACCCCCCAACCTAAAAGAATATAAATGTGTAAAAATATTGCTGCAAAAGTCAACCTTATGTTCCAGGGGCAGATATCAAAGTTTCAAATTGTATAGGTTCCCAAACCAATGGTTGAAGGCATCAGCTCCAATATTTGGTGACCACTGCTGTAAATCTAAGTATCCCATTGAGTAGCTGATAATAGATAGAGTTCAATTACTTACTGCAGGTGCAGTTGGTAGGCAGAGTTTGTCACAGTCATTGCACGACAAATTGCATTCCTCAATAGTACTTGTGTCTAAAGCTGCTCCTTACACTTCTGTATAGTTGCGCTCAGTGTTGCTGCATTCATTCCACCTCTTGTTAATACACTTGCGTCTATTGACACAGGGGAACCCTGGAACTACAGCCCCTATGGAGTCAATTGATTTAGCATGCTCGTTAATAAAGATTTATGTGCATGCCATAATTATGATGTTAAACACGGGGAGTAACCCCACCTGGCTTTAAAATTTTAGTGCAATTGTAAATGACCCCTAATGTCTTGACAGATAAATGCAGTTGACTAGGGGTGGGCAGGGATTGGCACATTTTGTCCTCTAGTTGTATGTTGTACAGGTATGGGATGCGTTATCTGGAAACCCGTTATCCAGAAAGCTCTGAATTACAGGAAGGCCATCTCCCATAGGCACCATTTTAATCAAATTTTTAAAAACAATTTCCTATTTCTCTGTTATCTGATAACAATACTTTGTACTGGATCCCAACTAAAATACAATGAATTCTTATTGGAGGCAAAACAGTCCTTTCAGGGTTTAATTACTGTTTACATTATTTTTCAGTGGACTTAAGGTATGGAGATCCAAATTATGGAAAGATCCCTTAACCGGAAAACCCAAGGTCCCCGGCATTCTGGATAATAGGCCCCATACCTGTACATTACCTAGGATCCAAAGAGCAGGATAATGATTGCCAGGACACGGTTTCATTGTTACAAAAGCATTAGTTGCTGTTGCCAAAATATGAAAATGTCAAGGACCCTCATTGTATGTGAGTTCTGTGCCACCTATTTATATTCTAAATCAATAGTGCATGCAAGATCATTAGTCCTCCAGCAAACACTATGACTGAGGATGTCCATGCTGCACTTAACCTTAGGGGTAGGGCACACGCTCAGATTCGGGGAGATTAGTCACCTGAAGAAGAGGAGATTTGTCGCCGGGCGACTAATCTTCCCAAATCTGAGTGTGTGCCTTGACCCTTACTCAGGAGTATTTAGGGCTAAATAACATAGACCTAAATGAAGTTCTTTGTTCCAAAAGCTGAATGGTAGCTAGATGCAATATCAGCAACACACTGTACATGAAACAAAGAAGGAAATCACCAGTACTCATTCAAACTCTGTAGCATTGAGGAATCCATACTCCAGCGCTGGGTGTAAGCTCCACTCTGGAGTTGACCAGGTTACCCAGCTTTTCCTTCTTTGCTGCTTTGTTACTGGTGGTGAGATATCAGAATCAGTCATTCTAAATAAGAGCATATATCCATTTGCGTATAGTGCCTATGCACGATCATCTGCAACATTTTACAAATGCAACCTGTGAAAGCATTTCAGTTACTATAACCCTGTTACATTCAATCAGGAAAAAGTTATGTTTGCACTCAAAATAAATCATTTCCAGAAAGTGATTTGTATCCAGCCTCCATTATTGGTCACTTTCGGGCAAATCGCTCCTACACTCACTAAGAACACTCCACCGTCATGGATCCACCATTAGTGTAATTCTATGGAAAGATTTCTGAGTCGCCCCTGCTGCTCTGTCTGACAGCGGTGTGATTAGACACAAAGCATACAAACACACACACGCACAGTCTATTTCCAAAATAAGAGGAAAATAGTTCCCTTAACCAGCTCAGAGAATCTAAACCCTGATTTCAATCTTCTTATTAGATCTCCGGCAGTGTCGATCTGTAGGGTGTCTTCTCACTAATTATCACCTTATGAAAAGTGTTTCATTAGGAAATTCGCCTTTGATTAATTATCGACAGAATGCTGACCAAGAAAAAATGAAATTAATCCGTGACCCCGTCGGAGTAACACTAAAAATTCATCACATATCCTTTTAATATTGAAACACAGCTTAGAATTTTAATAGAAAATATTGTTTTTAGTCCTCCCCCCCTCCCACGAAACCTTGAGTCTTTATTAATAGCCTGAGGTAAGAAATGATATTGCTTTCCACTAAAGCAGTCATTGTTCATTTTAAATTTATTAACCAGAATGCACTTTATCTTCAACATTTTACTGTTTCTTTTTAATTTCACCCAGTGTAAGAACAGAATATACCCTTTTAAACATTTAAGATATTAAAAATCCATAAGCAGGCTTGTCATATAAAGGCTGCTTCTATTAAGTCCGATTTAAGTTGTGCATTTGTAATCTCAACTGCCAGACCATCTTACTATTCACTTTTGAGGGCAATATGGAAAAAGAGGCAAAAAAAAGGAATCCAAGAATGAAAAATAAGTCATATTGTTTCATTTTTGTTTCAAAGGTAAATGACAAAATAATTTCTCATAGCCTGTTTTAAGACTGCTGTAACCTGATCAATGCCGGAGGGGCACGACGTTCCTGGGGTCATTTATGAATTGGATCCAAAGACTCAATTATGTCACTTGGGCGCAAGACAGGGTGAAGTCATTTTCACCAGGACAGGCCTCCGTGGCCAGAGACGAGCAGAGTCATTGTGATTCTCATCACGTTCATGTAAATCTAGAGGGACTCAATGGGAATTGAGTGAGAAATGGCTCCAAAAACTTGGAAGGTTGACGTGCGAGTCACAATTCACCTTGACTCTTATGAATTCTGAATGGATCTGAATAGATTCATCTATCTGTGTTACATAGTTAAATTGGGTTGAAAAAAGACAAAGTCCATCAAGTTCAACCCCTCCAAATGAAAACCCAGCATCCATACACACACCCCTCCCTACTTTTAATTAAATTCTATATACCCATACCTATACTAACTATAGAGCTTAGTATCACAATAGCCTTTGATATTATCTCTGTCCAAGAAATCATCCAAGCCATTCTTAAAGGCATTAACTGAATCAGTCATCACAACATCACCCGGCAGTGCATTCCACAACCTCACTGTCCTGACTGTGAAGAACCTCCTACGTTGCTTCAAATGAAAGTTCTTTTCTTCTAGTCTAAAGGGGAGGCCTCTGGTACGGTGATCCTCTTTATGGGTAAAAAGGTCCCCTGCTATTTGTCTATAATGTCCTCTAATGTACTTGTAAAGTGTAATCATGTCCCCTCGCAAGCGCCTTTTTTCCAGAGAAAACAACCCCAACCATGACAGTCTACCCACATAATTTAAGTGTTTCACACCTCTAACCAATTTAGTTGCACGTCTCTGGTCCAACTTGTTCCATGATTTGGCCAAGTAATCCTATTATTGTATTAAGGCTCATACTTTGGTTTTGCTGAGATACTGACTGCATTCTAAGACTTTAAATTCTTGCCTTTCCCCAGTCCCCAATATTTGCCTGAAAACTTTGGGTAAATATATTTACATGGTTGCTTCCAGCCTATCAGGTCCACATGTTCTGCTGCGTAACAACTGCATACTTACAGTAATATGAGGAGAAAAAGTTCCAGAATCAGGACAGGTACTGAGGGGCAGGGGGTGAGTAAGGCTCTAGACATTCTAAAAAAGAACACACAAATGAAAATGAAATGTTTGTAAATTATACTGGCACATTCTGAGAACACAATATAATATTCAGTCAAAGCAAGTTTTTTCCTTGTAGAAGCCTACACTTCTAAGCTTAGGCTCTCTACTGCTTGGGGGTGATCTTCTCAAGCTCCTAAATCAGGGATTCCCAAACTGTGGCATGGAGCAGCAGCAGTTAGGGTGAAATTTGGGTAGAATGTCTGTTTGGTCTCCTAGATCGTTCTAGAAGCCCAACTTGGAGGTAAATAAGGGATAATCCTAGAGTAAAGACTTACTTGCTGTCTTAGATATTCTTATATCTATGGTCAAATGACTGACAGAGTGACTGACAGATTAGCGTGTTCATATGGCTGGAACATTGAAGCTAAGGTGTACCCCGAACCTCAAAAAGGGTCTTGTACTAAAAATCTCTTTCCTCAATTTATGGTACAGCAATTGTTTCAAGAATTTAACCCAGGACTCTCTGTAATTAACCAACAAACCCCTTCTTCTCTCTAATGTCTAATACTGTATATTTAGTTTGCTATTAAAGGAAAACCATACTTCCAGAATGAATACTTAACCACTTAAGAATCTTACCATGCTGTAATATATGTTAGTAAATATTGTCCTTTTACATCTTCTACCTTGAGCCACCATTTTGTGGTGCTTGTATGGTCCCAGGTAAAACCCCTTAGTTCTAAAAATGGCAATTTTCTATTTAGGATTACCAAATGGCACACATTACTGTACTAAAAATGTATATTTCTATGAAAATGGTGTATTTCAATGAAGCAGGGGTTTACATATGAGCTGTTTTATTGAAAATATTTTTATGGAGACATTTATTGTTCAGGGGGTATAGTTTTCCTTCGAGCAGATGTAATATAATGTCATCTGAATCACAAGAGTTTTAACATAAATATTTTTTTTAATTCAACTCATGTATTTCATGTCAAGTCATTACCACATCACTTTACTTTAAGGTACATGGTGCATATTTTCTCAGACAGCATAATTGGTTTCAGGGTAGCTAAAAAGAAGGAGTTACAGAATCTAACAGCTCCAGACCCCTAATTATAGCAGAAATATAAAAACAAACTCTAGGCCTACTCTTGTATAGATCCATGGCTCTACAATATGTGTGCTGAAGTGCAAGAAAAAGGTTTTATAAATCCACAGAACATGTCTACAGTATATGTCAGTATGAAGGAGGCAACTCTGTGAGCAAATGAATGCAACTTCATGACATAGAAAAAAGAACAAGGTTGCGCTTGAGCACCAAGCCGTATTTTAAGGTTACTGGTTGAGATAAATACTTCTGTAGGGCTTTGTTACATTAATCAAGGATAGATTATCCTTGTTAGACTTTTGACAAGTGTTTTTACCTGGTCCTTCAGGTATTTGTTTGGTAAGCTCTGCTGACATGCCGCTCTATTAAGCAGGACAATATAAAATGAACAGCTCACATATAGAGTGTCCCATAAAGTATACACCAAGGTCACAGAACCAAGTAAACCCTGAGACCATCTGCAGTCTTCAGCTGAGGCCAATAGAATTGATAGCACTAGGCCCAACTCAATGCACAATTAAGGAGTAAAATGAAAACAAGGGCCTTAGACACTTTAGAATACAATATCCCATCAATGCATAGTTTATTGTTGAAAAACAATATAATATTGATTAATTACGAATCTTAGGAACAGTAGAGTATTTTGCTGAGTAAAACAAGGGTGTTCCACTGTCTGAGATGTTCTGCACGTTGATCAGTGAAGTTAAGCAAGCATGCCACCATTCTGGTGATAATTTGAGCTCAGGGACCCACTGTTTCTCTGAAGTCAAGAAGACAGTAAGAAGACAGTAAGAAGACAGTAAAAGAAGGCTTGATTTTTCCCATCATAATTGTCGACATTCACATTCTCCTTCTCATTATTATTTGTTGCCTTTTAATACCTGCTATCCCATTGCCACTGTCCCTTCATAGAGACGAATATCCCCACTGCTACTATAGGCACAATCTCTCCCTACTATACCTGCTATCCCACAGCCACAGTCCCTTCCTATATAAACTATTATCCCCACTGCTACTATAGAAACCAGAGACTATTATGTCCACTACTATATGCAACATACCATACTACACTTGCTTTCCCATAGTCATAGTCCTAGAGGCAATCATCCTTTCCAAATATTCCAAAAGTGCCTTTTATCCCTACTACTACAGGGAAGTAAAAAAAGGTAAGTTGTTGGTGAAACCCTGAAGTTTCCCCTCACTAAATGGATCATACTGGTGAATAGAGACACCCAGCTTGAGGCTCTGCTGTGGTGAGATTTGCTATTTTGTATTGCTTGATGTTCATGGAACTATGTTAGGCGTTATTACATATTTTCATAGAATTATGTTATGTGTATATGTAACCATGACATGAGCTAAGTTCTAAGCTTAGCCAATGCTGAAAAGCTCAGCCTTAAAGTACACTATCAATCCTAAATTCATACTTCCACAAATACAACCAAAAGACTAGTTGTATGTCAAGATTCAAGGTTATGTATACTTTAACCTTATTCATTTACACGTAAGTTTAAAATTCACCTACAAGTACTATTGGCATTCCTTGCTATCATTAGTCTCTGTTGCTATCAGCCATGGGCATAACTTGCCTATCACAGGCCATTTATAATATGACACTGATAGTGTCTTTACTAGTCACAACAGATTTCTTAGCTACCAAGGAGCAATTAGGAGTCTTGTGCCTTTTATGATTCATTAGCCCATTGGGACACAAGGATGTTTGGATCATCATGATTTTCTCTTTGCAAAGTTGACTTCTCATTGTTGTTATATGGAAGCTCTTAGCTTATGGCTATGGGGAATAAATCAACTTTAATAATTACAACCAGTTAGCCTTCCTGTGTGCCATACAACAAACACCACTTCTGAACAGCAGATTTAAACTCTTAGCAGTACTTATTAGGATTAGTACTATAGGATCATAGGCCCATTTTATTTAAGTAAAAAGGTAGTTTGATGAAATGATGGAAATGCAGCCAAATGTTCAAAAAGGAAATGTTCATTATATTATATTGAATCCATAGAGGTAAAGTAAAAGTTTCTAAGTTAAATTTGAGGGAAGATGATGAGAAAGACAGAGGATTAGGTTATGATTGATGGACCTTTCAGAAATTCCAAGAAATACAAGTTTGGGAAGAGTAGCAGGGCAAGTTCTATACACCTACACTTGGGTCATTTAATTCCTACAATCATCAAGTTTGTTCAAACATCCTAAGGTTACAACCTGTAGCATATTCTAATCACCATCATAATTAATTCAAGCCTATGACTGTAGATCATACAGCTGTTCTTCTGCTTCAGAACAACTACTTCTGGGTGGGAAATAATGGATGTGTGGGTTACATAGTTAAATTTAAATTGGGTTGAAAAAAGACAAAGTCCATCAAGTTCAACCCCTCCAAATGAAAACCCAGCATCCATACATACACCCATCCCTACTTTTAATTAAATTCTATATACCCATACCTATACTAACTATAGAGCTTAGTATCACAATAGCCTTTGATATTATGTCTGTCCAAAAAATCATCCAAGCCATTCTTAAAGGCATTAACTGAATCAGCATCACAACATCACCCGGCAGTGCATTCCACAACCTCACTGTCCTGACCGTGAAGAACCCCCTACGTTGCTTCAAATGAAAGTTCTTTTCTTCTAGTCTAAAGGGGTGGCCTCTGGTACGGTGATCCACTTTATGGGTAAAAAGGTCCCCTGCTATTTGTCTATAATGTCCTCTAATGTACTTGTAAAGTGTAATCATGTCCCCTCGCAAGCGCCTTTTTTCGAGAGAAAACAACCCCAACCATGACAGTCTACCCTCGTAATTTAGGTCTTCCGTCCCTCTAACCAATTTAGTTGCACTTAGTCTCTGTACTCTCTCCAGCTCATTTATATCCCTCTTAAGGACTGGAGTCCAAAACTGAACTGCATACTCTAGATGAGGCCTTACCAGGGACCTATAAAGAGGCATAATTATGTTTTCATCCCTTGAGTTAATGCCCTTTTTTATACAAGACAGAACTTTATTTGCTTTAGTAGCCACAGAATGACACTGCCCAGAATTAGACAACATGTTATCTACAAAGACCCCTAGATCCTTCTCATTTAAGGAAACTCCCAACACACTGCCATTTAGTGTATAACTTGCATTTATATTATTTTTGCCAAAGTGCATAACCTGCATTTATCAACATTGAACCTCATTTTCCAGTTTGCTGCCCAGTTTTCCAGTTTAGACAAATCACTCTGCAAAGTGGCAGCATCCTGCATGGAACCTATAGTTCTGCACAATTTAGTATCATCTGCAAAAATAGAAACAGTACTTTCAATGCCCACCTCCAGGTCATTAATAAACAAGTTGAAAAGCAAGGGACCTAGTACAGAGCCCTGCGGTACTCCACTAATAACACTGGTCCAATTAGAAAATGTTCCATTTACCACCACTCTTTGTAGTCTATCTTTTAGCCAGTTCTCTATCCAGGTACAAATACTATGTTCCAGGCCAACATTCCTTAATTTAACCAGTAACCTTTTGTGTGGCACTGTATCAAATGCTTTAGCAAAGTCTAAGTAAATCACATCCACTGCCATCCCAGAATCGAGGTGTCTACTTACATTCTCATAAAAAGAAATTAAGTTAGTCTGGCAAGATCTATTACGCATAAAACCATGCTGGCACAAACTCATAGGGGGGAATTCACAAAAGTGTCGGTAAAAAAAGTAACCCAGAAGTGGCGGTCAACAAATTTGTAAAATGTCGTATGAACGGCAAATTCACAAAGGCAGATGTTACCATCTCTGAATGTCTCGTAAGTCTGACAATTTTCTAAAATGTCGTATATCTTTTCATCGTACAAACGACATTTACCAAGACTTTTTAAACGACAATTTGTCTGACATTTTCATTTTGGAGAGCCTAATGTGTCTGAAAAATTGTCGGTAAAAAAAATTAGTTTACGAGTAATTCATAAAAATGTCGGGAAAAGTGGCTCCGAAAAAACCACGCCCACTTTTAGCGAGACTAATTCAAAAGTGTCGCACATGTCGGAAAATTGGCGGAGAAATGCTCTGTGAATGTGTCGGCTGTTGCTACGACACTTTCTACGACATTTTAAAGACATTTTTTCGTTCCTGACACTTTTGTGAATTCCCCCCATTGTATTATGATTTGCTATGAAGTCCAGTATCTTATGCTTTATTAACCCTTCGAAAAGCTTTCCTACCACTGACGTCAGACTAACTGGCCTATAGTTTTGAGGCTGAGAACGGTATCCTTGTTTGAATAGAGGCACCACATTAGCAAGTCTCTCGGCACTATGCCAGATCTCAATGAATCCTGAAAAATTAAGTAAAGAGTTTTGGCAATCACAGAGCTAAGCTCGCTAATTGCCCTGGGATGAATACCATCTGGCCCTGGACCATTGTTAATCTTAACATGTTGTAGTCTCTTTTGAATGTCTTCATGTGTGAACCATGCATCATTAGTTGTATTACTCGAATTGGGACTGTTAAGAAGGAAACCTTCACTTACTGGTTCCTCATTTGTGTAGACAGATGAAAAATATGAGTTCAGAATCTGCGCTTTTATTTTGTTTTCATCAACCAGCTGACCCCCCTCTGATAGTAAGGGTCCCACCCCTTCCTGCTTCATTTTTTTACTATTAACATATTTAAAAAATCATTTTGGATTTTTTTTACTGCTAGCTGCAATATCCTTTTCTATAGCAATTTTAGCTTGCCTTATAGCTTCCTTGCATGATTTATTGGCCTCCTTGTACCTTATAAATGTTTCGGCTGTACCAGCTAACTTGAAAGCCTTAAAAGCACGTCTTTTCTTACCCACCTCAACACCAACGCTTCTATTGAACCAAAAAGGTTTTGCTTTGTAACGACGTTCCTTGCTAACAAGTGGAATATACTGACAAGTATATTTATTAAGCAGCATTTTAAAGACTTCCCATTTTTGTTCTGTGTTTAACCCTGTGAAAAGCATTTCCCACTTAATACGTTGCAGAGATGCCCTTATACTGTCAAAGTTTGCATGTCTGAAGTTTAGTGTTTTAGTTACTCCCTTATAGAATTGCTTCTGCAACAGAATCTCAAAGGAGACCATGTTATGATCACTATTCCCTAAATGCTCACCCACACAAATATTAGAGATGAGTTCAGTACTGTTAGTTATTACAAGGTCCAAAAGAGAGTTATTCCTAGTAGGTTCTTGAACGAGCTGGAATAAAAAGTTGTCATTCAGCATATTTACAAACCTACTAGCTTTTTCTGTCTTAGCAACCCCATTACTTGCAGTCAGTCCTACCTGATTAGTTCTGTCCTTCTTGTCCTGAAAATGTAGATACCATACTATGGTCCCAGGAATATCCATGAGAACAAATACTTTACCCCAATCTTATAGAAACTGGCCTTCAGTCTGGGTCTCCTGGGTTACTGTTTTGGATTTAGTTGGTAGCAGAAGGTACCTTAGAAATACATTCTGCTCTACTGCAATTCTGCAAGTATCACACACAGTACCATGAATTGTAATAAATATATTACTTCCAGTACTGATGGGCCTGAAATAAAAAATGGGGAGCTGCAAACCAAATGTTCAAGGAATTCCTCCTAGCTAGTGTCTTCAGGACAACCAATGTGCCTCTCAACACATTATCAATGAATTATTAATGGCTGCCTTCCTCATCACATACCCACTGTTGTCTTGTACAATGATATAAAAGGAGTTTTGCCTTTGGAGAGGGAACTGAAGGCTTGGCACTTGATTTTCCTATATGATATATGATATGATTTTCCTATATGATCTCCAGATGGTTATTCTTACTACTAAGGCTGCTATATCTGACCTGTTGATTGTATATAAATATAAAATCCTTGCTCTACATAGACTGAAAGAGCATTTGCCTGAAAGAGCATTTGCCCTGGGGCCCTTATCTAGGGTGAAACCCTCGAACCTACCAAAAGCGAGTTGCAATTCAACAAAAACTGGAAACCTCAGGTTTGACTCAATATGATTTTTCTTCATCCCAGCCTTCCTGCACTGGCAGGGCCCCCTTCCTATTACAGTCAGGCCCTGCTACCCAGCAGCACATCTCTATTGTTGTCCATAGAAGGTGCTAAACCATACCTTCCAATGTACGTGCTCAACCAATCTATCACTGAGCTTGAAGGCGCCGAGGACCTGGACCTAATGAATCATAAAGTGGGAAAAACTTTCCGAGACGGGAGAGCTAATGATGTTTCTAAATGTGAAGTGGATGTGTACTATACTCACCTTATTCCATAACGATCAATGGCTGTGAATCCCTTTTTATCACAATATTGTTTTTCTATAACACACATTTCTGGGCTTGTAAAAAGGACATTTCAGTTCAATTATACTGTTAGTGGTCATCATGCGGGAATGATACAGGACGTGAATTGAAAACATCACTTCTCCACAGAGAAATTGCTTTTTATTTCTCCTCAAGCCGATGTATTGCCCTATTTCACGGCGCTGGAATACATCATATTATTTTTTAAAACACTATGAAATATGAGGTCCCCTATTTCAAAGCTATTTTGATGAATTCAATTTTCGGAGAAATGGTGAGATTTCCTGGGCATTCTCCTGTCTCTTTCCACTTGCATTGACCTGATGTAGGTGCGTTTAAACTAATCCTAAATTGGTTGTTATGGATTCCATACACAGAAGGCCAGAAATCAAGTGCTTCCTGAGCTATTAAATAGAGCAGATATTTTAACTTTCTCCTTGCCACTTCTCTTTCATCTTGTCATGTTGCATGTTGCTAGTAATCGAGTGGTGCACCATAGATCAAACAGACCCCCCAATACCGGTGCCATAGATTCTAGAGTGCAGCACAAAGGGTTTACATAAAGTCTACATTATAATTGTTGGGAACTGGGTGGTAAGTTATGGGGGCTGTAGCTTATGTGGCTGTGGAAAGTAGTGCAGCCATAAAGGTAATTAAAAAGAAAAATAGCTGAATTTGGAGCATAATTTCCCCTTTAAATAGCAAAATATATTATTGCAATTAAGTACAGTTCCCCCAGCTTTTATTTTTTTTACATTAAGCAGATAATTCACTATTGGGAAGCAGCCTCTGCACAATTGCACCATTTTGATCATTGTCCCATGAGGTGAGTGAGTGCCACCTTATTGCTTGCTTCAGCTGCAGTCTTCTGCATATACTTCTACTGTATGTGACCACTAGAGGGTAATGTTCTGTTGATCTCTATAGAGCTGAATGCAGAATATATATATACGATTGATCCATGTAAGTAATATTATTACACTTTACTGTCTTTCCAGGTGAAAATAAACAGAAAATAAAACTAACTTCCTCTTCATGCCCAAATCAAGAAATATCTTCACGTGTTTGTATTTAGTATATTGCTGCCGGTATTGTGTGTTTATGTCAGGCTGCTTAATAATCATTACATGCCCCGTGGGTCAGACAAATGCAATTTCTCTATAGGCGACACATTCTGCAGTGCAATTTCTGTTTATATTTTATTTCTACCGGCCTGCGCCCCTTGTTCTGCAATAGTGGCCTCCGTGGCATGGTAATCACTTGAATTACAAACACTGCGGATCATAATAAACTGAATTACAAGCTCTGTGCTACACTCTCTGCTACTGGTACTTTGATGATTGCATATTGTTTCTGTGTTTTCAGTTTCAGTGTAGGCTAAGTTGGAATATGCACAAGACATGCTAAGCCCCATTGGTTCTAAGTTGTTCAAGCCCATCTCCTTTTGTTGAATGACAGCTACTACAACAGTTGACAGCTAAAGGCTTAAACCATGGATTGGTATATACACATATGTAGGGATGTGAAAATCTTAGACACCCCTACACTTTACAGACAGGCACATTCCTAGTAATATGGACACCTCAGTGGGTCCTTATGGGGACCTTGTGCTAATGTAACCCCTGCAGTTCACACAGTGTACACCAGATGGCACTGTGCCAGAGTATAAAAGGTTTAGGAACCATGTGCTCTGGGTCCATTGCTTTAGCCCAACCAAGCAGGCTGGAAGGGAATGGGTAGTGCTGACCCTAGGGGCCTTGGCCCTAGTAATTAGACAGCTATACTCGTTTTATAGATCGCTCTAGGAGTGATAGAGAGGTTATTTAGTTGAGCAGCTCAAGGCTCCGCCGAGGAGATTAGAGGGATTAAGATCCCAGGGTACTACTGACCCAGAGTAAGGAACCAAGTGTTGAGATAGGGATGTCACGAGTTCCCCTAGTCTGCCACTGGAAGATATCCTGAAAACCGGGCAATACCCATCACATGCTGTCAACTTACTCTCTGCTGTATATTCCCTAGCCTGTGGGGATTCAACCTATACGTGCTGTGAGTATATGCTTCCTTTATGCTGCTGTGTATGTTCTATACTCCATTGTGGATCAATGTGCTAAATGATCTATGTGCTATTGTTCAATAAATACTGTTCTTTGTTCAACTATTAAAGAACTACTGGCGCCCATCATTGTGCTATCGCATCAGGATACAGTTACACTACACCCTTGCCTCCACTCCGCTGCGAGGTCTTACCCCTGAGAAAGAGAGCTCATCGGTGGTCTCAGCCCACCAAGGAAAGTAGCTTAAACTGCCCTAGCACAAGTCAGTTTGTTATAGCGCTACACATATATAATGCATTACATTGCCTTTTATTTAGCTTGTCCTCCTGATGACATCTTGCACCTATCTCTCCAGTTCTTCTTGCCTACAGCTACTACTATTTAGGACTAGAGGAAATCACCCCATTTGAATCGCTAAAGACAGCTTTCTATGGGGCAAATTCACTAACCGGTGAAAACTCGCCAGCGCTGGCTTCACGCACATCGCAACACTTCACCAGGCGTAAATTCACCTGGACAACGCTAATTCGAGAAGATCCGAAGTTGCGCACAGGGTACCGAATGCTGGCGAAGTTGCGCCAGCGAAAATACGCTCAGCAGTTCGAAGTTATGCTAGCGTTGGCTAATTTGCATACAGCATGCAGTTAAAGTACAATGGCCGTATATGCTGCAGCAAATACATTACACTACACAAGGCCAGGGAACCTTAATAAAATTATATAGAGGTGTTATATTGCCCTACACATGTGCCCGCAGTTTAGGTGCCATATGTTATCAAATGTAGGGGGAAGGGGGGTACCCCAACAAAAATGTTTCAATCTTTTTCAGCCTATCACCCTGTAAAAAGGAAAAGATGCCAGGCGTTAGTGTGCGAAGTTGCGCCAGAGTCTGTCTCCAGCGAAATTACGCCAGCGACCGTTAGTAAATTGGCAAAGTGCCAAAATGACATCATGCTGGTGAATTTTCGTCAGCATTAGCCACTGCGCCCTTAAGTAAATTTCCCCCTATTTATCTCTTGGAGATACACTCAATTGACAGAAGAAAAAAGGGATCATAAATCAATACAATTCATAGGCACTAGTGATGTTTGTGTTGACCCGTAATCATCGGTGATCTATGGGTTGACCACTGGTTGGTTGGGTACCAGTTGAAATTTGGCCAACCGTTATGGGTTATGGGTTATGGGTGTGCGTTAAGTTTTTCCTGACCCGCACATCACTAATAGGGATCTGTTTTGTCTAAATCCATCTTTGTGGGTCTATATGTTTAATGAATATTTCTCTGTTGACCAAGTTTCATATACAGAATGAGTATCTAGATAAAGATATACCCTGTTCATACAGAAATTAAGGAGTGTAACACACAAAATGAGTAACAGCAAACCTAATATGCTAACTCAGAGGAAAAGTGAATGATATATACAAGATGGTTAAGTAGCAGATATAGCCTACGGAGACAGGGTACAAATGTAACCTGTCCAGAAAAAGAGAAAGACAACATTCAGAAGGAACTACCACCAATTCCAGGCAGAAGGAAAGGTGAGTGGTACCTAGATATGTACCTGGTGATGTGCAATACTGAGACAGACACAACCCCAAAATTTACACTCAAATTCTGCTTAGCATTATTTGTCGTTGAGGATCCAAATTGATATTTATTATTATTATAGACCTTGCCTGCAGTTTCAATGTGGGATAATGATTGAGTCATTTTTCCTTTAATACTTCTGGCTCTCTATGATGTGCTGTAGACAGTTAAAAGTTACGCTTGCCATACTCACTCTGCATCGCTAGGTTCTTTGATATGGTTGATAATGTCAGGTAGAGAGCAAAGTAAGCAGTATGAGTTGTACCTTGCCAAGACAGAGGGCAAAATGAATGGTGCATAACAAATGAGCATTCCTGGATTTACCTGTCCCCTGCAGTGGGCATGGTGAATGGTGCATACAGTATGAGTAACCACATACAGTATGTACTCTTCACATAATCAATGACCATGAAGAATCATTCACAAAAGTCTAGTTGTACCAAAACATTTGTGGGCATGTCTCTTAAACTCTTCTGTATATAATGATTCATGTACGTGTTGTTGGTAAAAGAAGAGACATTTCATTATGTGTTTAAGTACTCAATATAGCTTTTAGAATTAAGGTTTAGATTCTCTTTCTCTCTTTACAAATCAGACATGTATCAGTTAATAAACAAAGAGGAATCATGAGTGAACACTCAGTCTAACCCACACTGTAGTGTTGACCAGCTGGGCGAACAGCGCTTGTATGAACCTACAGTCTGGAGTTGACCATGGGCTACAACAATATTCAGCCATTATTTTGCACAATAGAGAGAAAAAAGTTCAAGGGCTCAGATTCAACCAATGCGAATTCCTTTAAATTCACTTGACAAAAATCTGAGGTGTTAGTAACCAAAATGTGTTACTATCACCTTAAATTTTTGTAAAATGAATTTAAAGGAATTCACAGTGTCACAGTGTTTTTTTTTCTTTTCTGTAGCAGTTAATGCTAATTATTTTACTCTAATAAGAGTAGTGCTCAGTTTAGTTCACCGTGTGATGCCTTTTGGTCATGAAAAGAGATTGTTGATTTGGGAGATTGTTTAAAAAATGGAGCCTGAATGCCAGTTTTTACCTGAAAGTCTAGAACTGAAGGTAAAATACATTGTGTAGTGCTAGTGGTGAAGGGGGCTATATCGTTTGATGTTATAAGGGGACTTGTTTTTCTATGTTTTTGATATCCCAAAAAGCACTTTAGGTGGGTCAGCAAGGCTTTATAAAGAGTTGAAAGTTATTCATATTCCTAGATATTGGTATTTGACTGATTTGGTTTGCCACTGAATATTAAAATTGATCTGAGGAAACCATTCTCTATCAAACAGCACAGCCTAGATCATAATTTAACTCACCCAAATCTGAAAAAGAAATACAGTTAGGAAGCCTGGTGGGAGCTCAGTGATGGAAAAATGTGTCAAAATGTGTCAAAATAGTCATGTTATGTGGTATCCAAGAAACAAGGATTCCCCTAATTAGTGGTGGAATGAAAAGAGGGAAAAAGAGCAGGGAGAGTGGACATCCCCGCCTTGTACCTCCATTAATCCTAATGTTATCAAAAAAGGTCCTATTACTGACACACAAGTGTAAGGGAGATATAATTTGCTTTATCCCTGGAATAAAAGTCAAATTGCATGATTTTTAAATAAAATAACTAACATTCATACATATTGTTGCTACAACTGTACCTGTTGGAGTTACCAGATGGATTTTAAAACTGGACTATAAAAATATAAATTGTATTTTTTTGCTTTATACTCTTTCTATCCCTGTAAATGCTGGCTTTGTTTTGCAACAAGTTGAATATAGCATTGTAATATTCCAAGTGCTATCATTTGCCACACAGTGGTTCCAGTGCTGAAAATGTTCTATTCCTCACAGGCAGCTGGCTGGTTTCAAAACATATGATTCACCTTATTAGCTAAAGGTTGGTTCTTCTGATCCTTTAAAATGTGATTACATGCATTATATTTGTAGGTGATGTAGAATATTTAGAATTTTACTGCTTTGGGCTGGTTAATAATCATTATTTTTGGGAAGTAAATATGTACTGAGCAAAACGTACACATTTTGGAAGCCTTATCACAGAAGCAGTGCAACTCAAATTGCGCTCTTTCTGCTTGGATGGAGCTTGTTTCAGACTAAGGAAAATGGGAAGCTTATCACAAATTAGATACTGGGAAAGCCATGAAAATCTGTAGATCAGATCAGGAATATTTATGAGATGAACATATATATTGAATAAATCAGGAGTCACAATCAAGAAGAATTTTCCCCGTGACGGAGACAATGAATAAGATCTTCCAGTTTTATACTAGGTTAAAAGCAATGGATGTGCAGTGTGAGATTGCATGTATGAAAGACAACGCTGTTGTGTTTAGAAAAGGGATATGTGAAATGTTTTCTATGCCTTATTGGAATACTTGCAAACAGAAGAGGTGAAAGCTACAAGGAAAATACATCACAGTTATAAAATACATATTCCTGCATGGCAAAAATAACAAGGGATGATATACAGTGTTTTGCTGAATGCCAGCCAGGGGTGTTATAGTTAAGTAGGGTTATCTCAGGACCAGGACACAATCTCTATAGCTGCTTTGCCTTGTGGATCAGAATTAACAATGGGGCTACAACTGTGCTGCTTATTTCCCCACATTTGGGGGAATGAATTTTTCAGGTCTGCAGAAAGTGCTGACAACGTGGAGTAACTTAGGGTGCACCTACTCTTAATTATTTAGATTTTCTGGTGTTTATAGAGGGACAGCTGTATGAGAATCTGGTGGACTTCCCTATTTATATGTCTGGAAAGTGTTTCCAAATGAACCGTATCAAGGACAAGATAAATGCTACTGAAGCAGCTTACGATCCATATAAATGGAAGCAAATGACTTGGGCCCATTGCTGATACTATTCATTTCTAGTGATGGTTGGATAAATTTGGCCAACACAAATTTGCGGCAAATTTCCGTGTTTCACCGCAAGTGAATTGATTCGCTAAATTGTAGCCACAATTCACCGGCAAAATTGTATGTGCATAAAAATTGTCGTGCGTCAAAATTATCCGGACGCCCATTGACTTTAATGCATTTGGACCAAATAGTGGCACGTATAAAAATTGATGCTCACGTCAAAATTGCTGTGGATCAAAATTATTTTGACACCCGTTGACTTCAATGCGTTTCGACAATTTTTTGCGGTTTTGCTGTAAATTCACACATTTGTTGGCCAAGCGAAACTGCACAGATTCACCCATCACTATTCATTTCTAAACATGGATTAACATTTGCCTGTTTTCGCAAGCGGTACTAGACACCGATTGGTGGCTTTGTCTATAATATTAAATCGTTTTGATGTCCTATATAGGGACATAGTAGCAGCAACGAAATATATACTTATATTTCACAAACTTAAGGGAATGCATCATGAGTATATTTGAAGTTTTAGTGTAAAATTGACAATTCAGAAATGCGGTTATCAGACTTGTGTATCATTTCAACTGGGTAAAATATTGTATATACTCCTGTTTAATTATTTTAAGGTGTAAACCTTTCAGCAGGGTCAGTGTTTTTGAGGACATTTTGTTTTGTAGGTGATAGAGAGGGTTTATTTTACAATACACTACTACCAATTAGGAAATTTCATAATGCACCTATACAGTAGAACCAGGATATATGATAACAAATATGATAACCTCAAAATGCCAGTCTCCATTGGAATTATATGGAAAGCTCTACTGGTGCTCACTGGACAGATGAGACAGTGAAGGACCAAGGATCCAGAGAGAAGGAGGTCAAGCAATGACCAAAGCAGACATCAGAGGTGTAGTTGGTATCCAACGCAAAGTTTGTAAGAGTACTTATTTAAGCCAAGAGTAAGAAGAACAAGAGGCAAGAGCGAAGAATTGGTAAAGAAAAAATTCAATGTCAGTGGCAAAAGGGTCTTCAGCATTACAGGAGCCAGCTTGGCCAAAAGCCTTAGTATGAGAAAGGTTTAAATAAGAGAATAAGAAACTAGTGCTGGGTTTTGAGATAAAAATGCATACTTTCACATTTCTGAAATCCACCCCAGAATATTTACTTAAAGAGATACTGACAACAGAAAATAACCTTTTTTTTATATCTATCATAATATTGTCTTTGTATGCTAGTTATGATTTTTTCATAATAGAATTTGCCTGATGCTTTTACATTACCTTACAAACCCCCATGTCTCTCTATGAGGGGGCTGCCATATTTGTGCAGCAGTAGTCTGTTGGCATTAGAAACTTTAACTGAAGGTCAGGTTGGCAAAACAGTCAGGTTAAGGAACTTCAAGTAACAATTACTTACAAAAGCAGAACTCTCAGTGAAAAACGATCAACATGACTTATAGGTCATTTTTAATGTAGATTCATATTTTCAAAAGAACATTTTTAGCATCTGTATCACTTTAAGCGGGTTATTTATCAAAGTCCGATTTTAGCTCAACATTTTCTGCTCCGATCAAATCTGCTTGGGTTTTTTACACTTATTTATTATTACATTTTCCCAAAAATTTGCGGAAAAAACCTGATTTTCATGAGTTTTCCAGATTTTTAACCTGAAAACTCAGATTTCTTATGGTTTTCTTATGGTTTTGCTGAAAACTCAGGGTATTGCACTAAACCCAGTGCACATCATTGGGGCTTCTCCCATTGCAACTTCGACAGGTCCGAGATACTGGATTTTCTAATTTGGACTTTTCCATCCTCGGGGTTAAATAAATTCTGAAAAATGTGTGATTTTTTAAAAGTCCGATTTTATAAAAAAAAAATCACGGATTTTTCGGGATTTTGCATTCGGAGTTTAGTAAATAACCCCCTATTTGTAAAAATGCCTTGTGAGACATTAGCCTTAGTGTTTGCTATGCTGGCAGAAATATGCAAGTTTTTAGGTTGAAATCTACCTGCTATGTGGGTGAATAAAACACTCAGGGCCTTATTTATCATAATTTCAGATTTGTGGGGTTTTAGAGGGTTTTTTCTGCCACAAATAAACTGACATTTTTAAAAACAGGAATGTCATTGTCTACTTATATTTTAAAAGATCTGAAAATTAAATGTCCGGAACAAATCTAAATAAGAATACCAAAACCTTGCAATCCCCATTTTCATACAAATTATTGTGCAATTACCAACATCCTCCCACCCCACCCGAAAACCTCTAAAATGCTAAAGGGATCCTGTCATCGGAAAACATGTTTTTTTCAAAACGCATCAGTTAATAGTGCTACTCCAGCAGAATTCTGCACTGAAATCCATTTCTCAAAAGAGCAAACGGATTTTTTTATATTCAATTTTGAAATCTAACATGGGGCTAGACATATTGTCAATTTCCCAGCTGCCCCTGCTCATGTGACTTGTGCCTGCACTTTAGGAGAGAAATGCTTTCTGGCAGGCTGCTGTTTTTCCTTCTCAATGTAACTGAATGTGTCTCAGTGGGACATGGGTTTTTACTATTGAGTGTTGTTCTTAGATCTACCAGGCAGCTGTTATCTTGTGTTAGGGAGCTGCTATCTAGTTATATTCCCATTGTACTTGCAGTACAGCAGTAAAGAGTGATTAAAGTTTATCAGAGCACAAGTCACATGACTTGGGGCAGCTGGGAAATTGACAATATGTCTAGCCCCATGTCAGTTTTCAAAATTGAATATAAAAAAATCTGTTTGCTCTTTTGAGAAATGGATTTCAGTGCAGAATTCTGCTGGAGCAGCACTATTAACTGATACATTTTGAAAAATGTTTTTTTCCCCATAACAGTATCCCTTAAGCAAAGAAAGATTTTACAACTGAAGAAGGACAGCTCCCATTGACTTCTACATGACCTAGCCACCTTTTTTGTACTACAGTTCAATGATGAGTTTTCCTTGGAATGGTTTAGAGTAAATAGTGTAATAGTGCTAAAATGCATGGGGAAAAGAAGAAAAAAAAGAAACATTTTTAATAAATTGGTCCTCTACTGTGTTTTGAGCCTTAGTCATGTTTTACCAGCCATTGTGGTTGAGCTCGGGATTCCTTATCAACTCCAGTGCATGTTCATTGTATTATAATTTTGTTACAAAAAGGTAGACATGTGGCATTGCTGAGGTTGTTGGCAGTTAAAATAACTCCCTACATAGAAATGTAAATTTTGTTACAATATTCCCCCTGTAGAAAAATCTTGGGGTACATTTGTGCTTTCAGTTTGTGTTGTGGTTGAAACCTTCCTGAATAAAGTTCGATCAACTTTGTGTTTGTCCCCTTAAAAAACGAAAATGGCCCCTTCTAATTATGGAGAAATATCCAACCATTAAACGTTGAACAAGCAGAAAAACAATCTTTGTTATAGTACAATAAAGAGGAATACATTTTTGGTGAGAGTTTTCTTTTTATATATACAACTTTAAGCCTGAATAAACACAGACTCCATTGACCAGAAGCAATTAATTTAATAAATACAGGCCAGTATCTCTGAATATTGCTTCCACAGGTAAGTTTCCCAAAGAATGCATAGAAATTCAAATTAATAAGTGATGGGTTTTCTTTATATTATCAGAATGAATCATTCATCGCAGGAATATCCCCAGATTTAGCATTTTTCTTGACTGGATTACCATATTCAGTCACTCAGCCCTGCTTATCTTCATGTATGGCTGCCTCGTGTTTAACACACAATTACATTTCCTCCCTCAACCTCCAGTACAAATGGAATATAGCAGGCATTGTTTAAAGAGATGTACTGCTTCAGTTCGAGTTATGCCGTGCAATTTACTGAGCAAAGGGGAAAAGAAAAAAGATATACAACAAGGGAAAGAACATAAACAAGCATTCACCGTCAGAAAATGAATGGATTCAAATGCTATTCACATTTGTTTACTGTAAGCAAAAGATTTGCTGGTGCTGGTTAGAGCAGCCTATGGCAAATAATATACTGGTTAGGAGCTAATTGCATTATTATTGAGTGCCTGTCGTGTTCAATAGCTATAGATTTGGGAAACAACAACAGCGCAATTGATGTCAGTTTACCAAATGAGTAAATGAAGAGCAAATTGGGCACTTCTCTAATTTGGCAAATGAATAATCTGCACGCTCTCCGCATTTCTAGACAGAGAGCTTGCAGTCTTCTTGTTAACCACTTTATAGTCTTATTTGGTGTCAGAGCGTGTCTAGCTATCTCTAAATCAATCTATTTCTCTATCATATTTATCTTCATTTAAAGAGTCTCATGAGTATTCTGGTGATGAAATAATTGAAAAAATACTATATTTTGGGAAATGTAGAAATATGAACTTTCTTTCTTTCTTTCTTTCTTTCTTTCTTTCTTTCTTTCTTTCTTTCTTTCTTTCTTTCTTTCTTTCTTTCTTTTCTTTCAACAAATTCTGGTATAGGCAGCACTCACAGAACTTTTCTTGTGGAAGTCAAGGGGAAGCTTAATTAAAGATGAAACTAAGGAATCAGGAAGGATTCTGAGCAGTTCCATCTTTTTTTCCCTAACTAACAAGACTTTCCTGACTGTTGTTAAAATTAATGAATTGACATAAATATCAAAGCAGATAGATGTGTAAGGTCATCCTAATATATTACACTGCTTTAAGCAGCATTGGGCTGGGGACCCTTGGGCCTCTCCTGCCAATGCAACCTGCCATTGGCACTGTCAGAAACCTCCCCTGCAGACCCACTACCTCTATCTCAATAGATGGACCCTAAGTGTTTGCTATGCTGGCAGAAATATAAGTGCCAAAGCCCACTGGAATTTCTCCCGATATTCTGGTGGTCTAATCCAAACCTGGTTTTGAGATGTCAAATACATTGATATTTAATGGATGTTAGTGCTCAGAGCAGCTTAGCAGCAGCACTATGTATTAACACCCATCAGAAACTTTCCAGATCAGAAGAATGAATTAACAACACAAAGTAACAACATATTCCACAGCACTGGACAATAGATGGGTGTGTGCATCCAACACAGAGAATACATACTGATATTGGCCAATACAAGAGGGAAAGAGGGCCCTCCACAATAGAGTTTATGATATGCATCAGGGATTTACAATTATTTCCCATGCTGGGATGAAAGAAAATGGTTACATTTGTTATCTATTTATTGGGGTCGAACCCCTGAATCCTTTGTGAAAGATTTGGATGAAATCAAAAGGGAAAAATAGACATTTTTTTTTTACTTCTGGATTTGGTTTGGCCAGGCACTTGAATTCGGCCCAATCTGGATCCTGCTGATAAATGCTGAATCCTGACTGAATACCGAACCAAATATTAATTTGCTGCAAATCAAAAGGGAAAAAGAGAATTTCTTTTTATACTTCTGGATTCAGTTTAGCCAGGCACTTGGATTCGGCCCAATTTGGAACCTGCTGATAAAGGCTGAATCCTGGCTGAAAACAGAACTGAATCCTGCATTCGGTGCATCCCTTATGTTTATGAGCAATATGCCTAGGCAACTTGAAAAATATATCAGTTGATAATAAAATGTCCCCTTAGTGTTTATTTAAGGTAGATGTTTGATGCTTTGGTGACACAGTTGCCTTTTATTTAGGATAAACTGCATGACTTCTCCCTGCAATTTGTATGTGCATGAGGTTGCACCCTGGCTACAATTCAACAACCACAGGCATGTCCTTACCTTTGTGTTGTTATAAGTATACATGTGTATTTTTGTGTGAGCTACGTATGTATGTGTATAGATTATTTACCATGAGCAAATTGATTTTCTTAAGATATCCCCTGACAGGTCATATTTCTTGCAGACTCTGATATGTGGATATATATAGTCTCTATGAACCCTAGTAGGATGTGAGTTATGTCCCTTGGGAGCGAAAAAGAATTGTGTTCTGAGTTGCTATTGCATTAATCAGAGCTACATGAGAACTAGCAAGTAAGTTATAGGAGTAGAAGGAAAATGCTCAAGGTAAGGACAAGGGTCCCAGGCTCAGTGAAGCAACTCCTTCTATCGTTCCAGCATATCCAAGCTGCAAGTAAGTGAGCAAAAATACAGAATTAATGAGCAGAGACAACAAAACTGCAGACCAATGAGAGGGAATATGAGTCTTAGTAGAGTTGCTGGATATTGAAACCCAAGACTTTGTTTGTTTGAGGCAGCCATAGGATAGAGTGAGGTAATAAGGCTATTGCTCTTTTCCATTATTTGTATAAGAAATCTACCACCACCAGGAGCTGGCTAATAAGGATTTTGCACTGCATATGTTGTGTGGGTGTCCCAATAAAAGCAATATTTTTATATTATGAGCTTCTGGCACCCAACGTGCTTTGTTACACTAAAAACTGCCTCTAACCTCAAACCTGATATTTGGTACTGGTAACGCACTCTAAACCTTATGCTTATCAGGAAAATAAAAAAAATAGCGTATTGCTTGCTGTGAACCCTTAATGAATGAACCCCTTTTCTATTGTTTTATATCCTTTCATGCCAAAGCCTGGGGGGAAGAAACTGTGGAAGGGCCTAGGGTTTCTATGGGATGTTTTTTTTCAGGATTAAATGTATCCAAAGCTATAGGCAACACTGCAAATTCTCCTGCAATGGGTGTTTCAGTCATATTAAACAGTGTGATTCTTTAATAGTTTAGGTGGATAAGTACATGTTCTCATGTAATAATGTTTTTGATCGGATAAGACTTTTTCCTACACAAAGGGATTTTAAAGCCGCATCAGGATCATGTGCTGTATATAAGTGGGAATCATTCATGTTCTAAATTGTTTTGTTGTAATAATACATTATTTTATTACATTTTTGTGAGTATACCCAGCTATGAGTTATTGGCCTTCAGTGTTATTTTGAGCATATCTTTCAGCTAGCAATGTTTACTATGATGGCATTAGGAATGCTTTAATTCAAAACTGCCAATGGTACTACCCTAGTCTACTTACTACACACTCTTTCTATATATTAGAGCTGTGTGCTAAGATATCCTGGTGGGACTATATATTATGGCTAAATGGATAGGGATGGGCAAATTTGACCCGTTTCGTTTCGCCAAAAATTCATGTAACGTTTTATCATTACAATTAATATATTTGTATTTCATTTCCAGACCCCCCAACCACAAAACAATTCAAATAAAAATTCCAGATACCCTTGATTTCATCAACAATAATTAATAATCTACTTAAACAATAGTAATTGCTGTTTCTCCTTAAGTCAGAAAAAGGGCACATAATCTGTTTATCCAGAATATACAGAAAGAGTGAAAGTGTCTTCAATATAAAATCATGTTTTCCAATAAGTTCTCAGTACTTCTTGCCTGCCGCACTTTGCTTACACCTGCTTAATTCCGTAATTCTCCCACTGAGAAGTTTCTCTCCATCACTTCTCTTTCTTATCTCTTTGCTCTAAGGGGGCCCCCGGTACAAATAGTTGAACAGACAAGTCCATTTGACTTAAAAAGTACATGGACGGTGCTTCTAAGAAATTAATACATTGAATAGCATTAGGAAGAATGAAATAAATCTGCAATTTAAATTAAAATAGCGGATTTTCATGCATATTTCATGGCGATTGTTTGAATTTGCATACAAATACACATTTGAGTTTCAAAAAATGGTGGTGAATCTGAATTTGATCACTTTGCAAGAATGAGGGAATTAGATCAGCATTTTAAAAATGATTTATTGTAGAAAAGTCTCCTGTGTCCCATGCTTTGACCTTGTATTGATGACTCTACAACCCATCAGTTACCAAGCACAGAACCCAATTCATTTACAGGGAGACAATGATCATAATAATAACTGGTAGTACTCAACTTGTAGCTTCTGTAGGCTAAAATACCCCTGTGTGGGTACCATCAATGTGAAGGTTTTTCAGTGTGATGTTTATTCTTTTGTAATATAAATGACCAGCTGCTACTAAAACTGGCCATAAATGGGTAGATCTTTTATTTCGTCAACCAACTGATTTTTTGCCCCCAGGTGGCCCTTGATGAACTAGAGAGTGAATTACATGTGGGGCCTGTGAAGACCTCTTGGATGAAGACCTTGTTCTTGTCCAATGGGATTTGTTGGCCTTCCCAACTGATATCTGAGTGAGCCACAGGTATTGATTGGCGAGGATATCGTTTCGGCCATATAAATGGGCCAATAAGCTGCCAAATCAGTTTAGTACTGGCAAGGCCTGCAGTTAATATCTGCTCATGTATAGCCAGTTTGAATCAGACTCCTACCTTTGCTTTTCATTATGATTACTATCATCAGTAGGACCTAAACAGCTAGTGCAAATTAATTATGCAAATGAGCTGAGGTGACTGTACACAATTTGACAGTTCAAAGTAAATGCAACACTTCACTTGCCCCAAAATTAATTATGTGTAAAAGCTATTTTTTTTTTTTGCTAAAACTTATTTTAAAATCTGACAAAAAGAGTTTACGTGCGGACACAATTTCCTATATTTTTACCTAATCGTGCTGATTAAAAATATAATGTCACCCAATTTACATTTAATTGCATTTGTTCCGTTTGCTTTGCTTATTATTTCCTTTTCGTCAGTGTTTCTGATCATCGTGGCTGTTTATTTATAGTGACAGCTGAGTTATGCCGCGATTGGCAATCATTTTATAACACACAGGGGTCTTACAATAAACGAATACATATGTGTTGTAGAAAAAATAGTCTGATGTCAAATGTACAAATAGTCTAAAATAAATGATTTTATTATCAGAACAAGATAAGCATTTTTTTCTTTCATTAGGCATGGTGGCTAAATAGAATATTGGAAATGATGGAACTCACTCTGACATGGGTGTCAGGCTTGTCCCTCCATATCATATGAGTCCCTTCAACACTTTAGGGGTCATTTACCTCCTCACATGCTCACATTCAAGACTTTGCTAAGGCTGCACCCCTTCTCTGGAAGTAAAAGGGTGCAATTTGCAAAGTTTAATGAACTAAACCCTCTGAGAAAAACTTGAATATTATGCAACTTGTTAAAGGGATACTGTCATGGGAAAATTATTTTTTTTCAAAATGAATCAGTTAATAGTGCTGCTCTAGCAGAATTCTGCACTGAAATCCATTTCTCAAAATAGCAAACAGATTTTTTTATATTCAATTTTAAAATCTGACATGGGGCTAGACATTTTGTCAATTTCCCAGCTGCCCCTGGTCATGTGACTTGTGCCTGCACTTTAGGAGAGAAATGCTTTCTGGCAGGCTGCTGTTTTTCCTTCTCGATGTAACTGAATGTGTCTCAGTGAGACATGGGTTTTTACTATTGAGTGTTGTTCTTAGATCTACCAGGCAGCTGTTATCTTGTGTTAGGGAGCTGCTATCTGGTTACCTTCCCATTGTTCTTTTGTTTGGCTGCTGGGGGGGGGGAAAGGGGAGGGGGTGATATAACTCCAGCTTGCAGTACAGCAGTAAAGAGTGATTGAAGTTTATCAGAACACAAGTCACATGACTTGGGGCAGCTGGGAAATTGACAAAATGTCTAGCCCCATGTCAGATTTCAAAATTGAATATAAAAAAATCTGTTTGCTCTTTTGAGAAATGGATTTCAGTGCAGAATTCTGCTGGAGCAGCACTATTAACTGATTAATTTTGAATTTTTTTTTCCCATGACAGTATCCCTTTAACATCTTCAAATTGTTCAAGGGACATCTGCCATTGACTCCTACATGACCTGGACAGGTTTAGGTGTATTTTCGGATTCAAGCTATTTCCAGGAAACGGGGTATATTAAATCTCAAAAAGTTTGAAATCTTTGGTTTTTACCAAAAAAAATCAATAGAATACTGAGGATACTTGCCCATATACCAGCCTAACCATCCAAAGTGCTTGACAATGCCACCTGTAGCATATCATTCTGAATTTCTATTACTTAACTTTTCTTTTAATGAGAAAGATCTTTACCATATTAGAAAACATTTCTTTATTTCAAAATACATTTTACTTTTTACATTGTAGGGATAAATAAATATTTTCTAAAGCTCAACGGAGAATGGCTTTCTTAGCAAATACTAAAGTAAATAAAACATTCTCTGGATAGGAGTGGAATCTTTTATAATGTTTTCTTTCAACATTAGTGCTCCTTTAAAAATCTGAGAGGTAGGATCGGGCGGCAGCTCTGCCTTTCAGATGAGTTCAAAGCAGCTCTCTAATGACAGTGGCAAGTTAAGAGCAGCATTGTGTCTTCTCTGGAAACATCAAGTTTGCAAATCCGGTTTTAAGAGTCAATTCCAAAATCCGTTTTACTTTCAAAAGCACCGGGCAGAAGTCATAAGCAGAAAACATCAGCTATGGAAATTACTGCAGATCATACGAGAGGAGAAATAACAGCGACTTTGCATGGGACACTTGCTATTATTCCATCAGATCTACAAATGCCAGTTCTTCGGTACAATGCAAGGTTTTATTTTTTTTCCTCAGGAACTTAGTATAGACATGAAAATGAATCCATTGTTAATGTGTATGAAACCTCTCCGCCAGCACAGAACATTTGATCATTATAATCCTATTGCAGTTTAGAGTAATGTAACCTTGGCGTGGAAAATGTCATTTTTAAAAATTACTTTCTAAATCCCGCTCCCATTCAATCGCTTCCCCCCAAACCCATTGCTAATTCAAAGGACCACTCTACACAGCAGTTTAGCTGCCTTTTATGAAAGAGCTGCCGATAATATTGCCAAATATTTATTAATGAAGAACAACGAGAATAGATTTAACTGGTCTACTAGAGCACCAAGAGAATTCTCGGTTTGTATCAGTGGGCCCTCCATCTATTTGGCCATTAATAGGTGCAGGGGAGAAAAAGACTAAAGGGAAAAAAGTAAAATAGGAAAAGAAAGAAAAAAAAGAGACTAAACAGGGAAAGAGAGATGGTATATTAAACAAAAAATGGGGAGTGCAAGAAGCAGAAATGGAAAATACGGAAGAGAAATAGAACAGAATAGGGGACATGGGGGAGATAATGTAATGGAGAGAAAACAACATGAGAAATACAAAGAGAGCAGATATGCTTTTATTTTGGAAAGTGGACCGATGTTCTGGTCTGTTGGGTCCTTGCAAACCCAGTATAATACTTGCCAATAATGTTTAATATGTGGTGGTGGGGAATGCAGCTGTTTCTATTCTATGCTGTCTCTGCAGCAAGTATATAGTAAATGGGCACCAGACAAATCATTTTAGGTATCCCAACCATTGCAAACGTATGTTGTAGTTAAATATCAGTTACAAACCCTAATGGCCCTCCACAGTCCTGGAATTCTCAGCAGCCACTGGATCTGCTTCTCCTATTTTACTCCCCTTTACTGTCTGTGCGTCTGTTGCAGGGCTAATTTGGGTCCAAAATGGTTTTTCAAGTTTGACTATTTCTCTTTTTTTATCACCAGTAAAAAATTGCAAGCCATTACTGAAAAAGCAAGGTCCTGGCATTTACTCATTTTGTTGTGAGTAAAAGTTCCTCATAGACCTGCATGACATTATTCATAGAACTGAATGATCAACAGTCGCCTGGCCAAAGCCGACAATCATTTTTGGTTTAAAATGTAATGGTGATGTATCGATATGCTCTAGTAAATGGGGAGTTACATTTTTGTAAAGGGACAAAGCAAAAAAAAAAGATTATTTGAAAAAAAAAAACATCTTTTGTGGATAGAATTAAAATAAAAAAAAACCTCAACCTGTGATAAATATGACCTAGTATTTTGTGTTTTGTTAGAGTATGGGTAATTTCTAAGTAATTTTTGTATGCATACATGTACAATTATGGGGCCCATTTACTAAGGGTCGAAGTGAATTCAAAGTGAATTTTCGAATTCAAAAACTAATTTTTGGGTACTTCAACCATCGAATAGGCCTATAGCCAGTATTTGGCTAAGTTTTTTTTTTGAAAATCATTTGATCGATCGATAAAATCGTTTCGATGGTCGAAGTTTTACCACTTCGAATTGGACCTTTAGTAAATGTGCCCCCTATATGTAGTGATGGGCGAATAAATTCGTCTGGTGCGAAACTCCCCCCAAAAAAAAATCACTGGTGAAAATTCGGCAACGTCAAAACATTTTGGACGCGCATCCAAAAAGTCACTTGCGTCAAAATCCCTGCGTGTCAATACTATTCAGGCACCCATTGCCTTTAACGCCGGCATCAAAATTGACGTATCAATTTTGTAGTTTCACAAATTTTATGCCGTTTCGCAAATTTCACGGGAAATTCATGAAACGGGAGAAATTCGTCCATCACTAATTATATGTACAGAGCTGCTATGTTGTATAAATTCATTTACCATGGAGCCAAAGAGGCCTAGGCCTATAGATCAGCCTTGAGCAGGAAGGCAGGAAATAGTATTAATAGTTTGTATCTGATAACAATGTATCAGTATTTGATAATGATAATGGACTAGAGCTAGGGCTCCATATGTTTCTTTTTTAAAATGTCCATATTTATGCCTTTGCTTATTCATTTGCAAAGCGTAAACTTAGCTCAGCGGATATGTAACATTTAATTTACAGACTTGCTCCTGGGCTTAAAATGATAACCCACCACGAAAGGGGAACTCAGGGGAAAGGAATATCAGAGAGAGGAAAACTGATATCATATAGACAAGAAGATGTGAAATACGTACATAAATTTTCTCCCAAGCCAACTGGTGCACAGGGCCCTCTATGCTCTCATAAATATCGAACACTCGTATCTTGAAAATATGGTGGCAATTTTGAAGGTACAAGGAAGATCATTTTTCCCCTTTATATTTCCTTTGCATTTCATTGTTACAGAATGGCAACTTGGCTGAACAGTTTTACTGAGGAATTATGGGCATTTACCCCTTTGCTGCCAGTGGGAGTGCAGTATCATGTTCATCACAAGAGGGATTCTGTTATTACAGCTATGGGATCCATTATCCCGAAAGCTCCAAACCATGGGAGAGCTCAGAGCCATCTCCCATAGACTACATTTTAATGAAATAATTCAATTTCTTAAAAATGATTTCCTTTTGCTCTGTTGTGAGAAAACAATACCTTGTACTGGATCCTAACTAAAATAGAATTAATCCTTATTGGAGGTTTTATTAATGTTTAATTTATTTTTAAGCAGATTTAAGGTATGAACATCCTAATTAAGGATCAAAAAACCCCAGATCCCGAGCATTCTGGTTAACAGGTCCCATATCTGTATAATGTAGGTAAACAAATAGAACCTATTATTCTTTTGAGCATATCTCTGTTCACTAGTCTGTTCACTAGTCTTTTCAATGTGACAACTGAGAATTGAAAGCGTTTTGTGAGATCTCCCCCAAAAAATCAAGCAAAAACAAGTTAAAGACATAAAATAATTTATTAGGACATAAACAAGGGGCTGAAGGCATTTCATGTGAGAAAATGCCCCAATAGGCAAAAAGCCTGTTAGGCCCGCTGTTGAGGGGTAAATTTACTAAAGTACCATTTTTAGGCACTTTGCCGATTTACTAATGAACGCAGGTGTAACTTTGCTAGCGAAAGAGACAGACCCTAGCGGTCATTCTCACTCTATCGCCAGGCAAATTTTTGCTCTGGCGAATGGACGTTACTCTGCAAATTCACTAAGATGCGGATTTTTCGCCAGACTTGCTTTTGCCAGCTCAGACCAGGCGAAGTGCATTGGAGTGTATAGGTCATTATAACACTCTTATTTTCTTTATTAAGGTTCCCTGGACTTGTGTAATGTAATGTATTTGCTGCAACATATACTCCATTCAACTTTAAATTTCCCGTCGTATGCAAAACAAAGTTGCGCTAGGCATAATTGAGCGCTACCACATCTTCGCTTTGATTGCCGCAGTAACACTAGCGAAAATTCACCAGCATTCTTTGCCATGACGCAGCTTTACATTTTAGTAAATTAGCGTTGTCTGAGCAAATTTTCGCCTGGCGAAGTGTTCCGCTGGCTGCGAAGCCATTGCTGATGAATTTTCTCAGAACCTAGTTAGTGGAATGTTGAACAATTGGAAGAAGGCTGGTTGGAAATACCTGTTCGATACAAAAATAGTATAAATATCAGTACAGGTATGGGATCCACTGTACTATAAGTACTATAAATCTCATCCTTTGAGAGCAATCATCTTCTTCTTCTTTAGTGGTCAGAGGAACACAGGCAGGTGGCGTTCACAGAAGTTTACGAGGCAATATAACCAGCTTGTTGGAAGCACATTAAAAATGCAGCACATCTATCCATCAATCTAGTCATCTATCTAATCATTTATCTATCTGTCTATCATTTATCTACTGTATCTATCTATCAATTTATCTGTTATCTAGCTACCTATCTATATAATCATTTATCTATCTATATATCTGTCTATCCCTCCCTCCATCCATCTATTATCTATCTATCCTTCTAAACAGTTCTTAGTGATTTCACTTGTAATAGGTGCTTAGATTGTGTGATTGCATCACATGACATTGAAATTTGTGCATTGTAACAAATAATATACCACCAGTTTTAAAATATGAAGGTACTAAAAGTCAACTTGGAGTTCCATGACCTTTAGAAAAGTACTAGACCTTTGGCTGTGTGCCTTTATATGGTCATGGAACTCTTCTGTAACCTCTAATACCCTTATACTGTGTAAAGGGGGTACATTAGTCCTTATATCTATTTAAAGAGAAGAAGGATTTTTTACATTCAGTGATATCATTGTGCACCCCAAGGGCTTAAACGCTATTACAACCAGCAAGAAAACGTAGATTAAAACAGAGTAAGTGGAAAACTAGCATTCTGTCTTTGGAAAGGCTGGCCTTCTATGTGTTTGCTTCATTTCTTCCTTTGCCTTCAAGTACTTTAGGTGCAAGTTTAAGAGGACGCTGCTGCTTTCCGTGCCTCAGTGATTTCTCACGCCCTATTGAATCGAGACACATTAGCTCTGGTGAATTGTTGTGAACACAGGGAGGGACAGCTCAATGCTGGAAAACAGGCGTCAATAAATCTTCCAGCAAGAACTCCAACACCTGCCGGATCCACTTCAGCCAATAATTGTTTAACATGACAGTCGAAATACTCAGCAAGGTAAGTTAAATGAAATATCAACATGGGGGGATGTCTGCTTTCCTGGTATCAAACTTCGTTATCTGTGCCTTGGAGAGATGCTGTCAGAGCAATAAAAACAAGCGGAAAAATATATAAATAATACAAAAAGTGTAGAAAGAAAGAGAAAGATGCCTTTTCCTCCACCCCCCACATTAAAGACGCATTGGCCACAAGGCAATTTTAAACTGAGCAAAAGTACAGCAAGTACTTGTCTGAGACTTGTCATCCCATAGGGATTATGCATTTAACTCCCAGAAGCTTCAGCCAACAATAAAGGACTATAAGGGGAGTGCAACAGCTCTGCAGCTGGACCATGCACATTAATATATATTACTCAATTTACATCCATTTTTCTTAAAATGAAATATTTTAAAACTACCGAGATGCTATTACCTTTGTCTTGTTAAGCGGTTTTATCTGCATCGCTCTGCTGATTAATTCAGTTAAGAGCTCAAGTCCCTGCAGTGATGTAAACAATGGCTTTCTGAAAGGATCTTGGACCACTGTGGTCTGAATGCTCTGTTATAAAGAGAGACAATGAGTGGCGAGATTATTGTCACCTGTATTTGTCTACCATTCCAACCTTCCAAACCTGAGGTAAGAGCAGATTCAACACTGATTCTATGTACAAGTACTCCAGGTCTGCAAGCATGTATGACATGAATGCAACCCGAATGGCTGCAGGCATTTTAAGGGTTTCTCAATGACTACTATAGAAATCAAATAACATTGCACAATTCTGGCATGTATGGAACATGCCATCTCAGTTTGTGCCACACATATAAAAGAAAGCTGTCATATTATTTGCCTTGCCTATAGACAGATGTAGGACAGCACCTATGATAGTCATCAACTGATAATGATGACAGTATATCAAGAAAAGAGCAGGGTGTAAAGTACAAAAGAGAGGTACAAACTTCACATTTTTTGCACTTTGCACCCTGTCCCATGGGTGAATGCTCAAAGGCACAGGTCCTTGTACTCATGGACCTTTATTCATGTCCCTCTCATTGCTTAATCTTCAAACGACCCATCCTTCTGCTGAGAAGACGCATTGGAAAATAAGACTTCTGTTAGTACATTGATTGGGATAGACTATCAGTAAGGGCTGTGGAATCTGAAAACATTAACTGGCATTTGTTCCCAAATGGTCAAAATCTGCAAAACGGTCTGATTGAAATTGACCATATATGGCCACCTTTGTCTCTAGCAATAAATCAGTGTGTTTCAAGAGTGATGTACAGGTTGAACTACTGTGATCTAAATCAAATGGGCCCAACAGTCTTGTTTCCATTTAACGCTAAGGGGTTTTACAAATTAACAAAGAAGCAGGAAGATCACCTCTCTTTGCACCCCTTAAAGACAGCCCTCACTCTCCCTTGCACGTTTTATTTAGTATTTGAGGTTCAAATGTAGTTCTAAAAGACAACAGAAAAACTCAAATTTCTTTCCCACTGGAAATCTCTTGGGGCCATAACAGAAAAGCTGTAGATTCATAGACTAATGCTCATGGATAGATGGTTAATGGCCTTCATAACTATAATCTTCGATATTCCGCTTCTTTCATCAAATGTGAATTACAGAAATCAGAGTCTTACCTCTACAAAGAGCATTTTCCTGACTGGATGCTTTTGTCCTTTCACCTCTAGTATGAACTATCATCTTCTATTTTTTCCTAAAGCTAGTCTTCAATCATTTTAACTTGATATGATATTTTTTTTAAGCAGAAAATGTATACCATGCTAGCACAAGCACATATGCCACTGAGCAGATGCATGTTATTGTATAGAATACTCTGGAGGAATAACCCAGGGAAGATACATCCTCATAAACGGGAAGCCTTCATTTGTTTTCATGAATAACTTGTATTTACATGCAATTTATTTTCCCTACAAGTGCTTTGCAATTATAGGGTCTATGTATCAAGACAAATCAGCAGATAAATTGGCTCAAAGAGAGGCATTTCATATCGTGTATTTAGATTCACACGTTTCGTTCATCAGCCAGGGAATGAAAAGTGCCAACATGAGTCAATGAAAGGTGAGAGGGGGATACGTAGCTGTTGCAAGGTCTGGGAGTAGTTTTTTTCCTATTATATCCAAAGAGTCATAAGAATTTTCAAAGGAACATTATACTGTTTTCAGTATAATATTTTCATATTGGATATTTGCTAAACATTTAATTTTTAATGTTTACTTTGTATAATGAAAATATTAAGCGTTCAATACGAACTTATTAGACTTTTACTTTTTTTACCTCTACCTACCTAAACAGACACACACATATATATATATATATATATATATATATATATATATATATATATATATATATACAGTATATATATATATATATTTTTATTCAGTCCATCGTGAAGCCGGCACTCTCGATACATGGTTTCAGATGCCTGGGTGCAGTATCAACAGTTTCAATCTGTAATGCACAAGTAAGATCCGCACTCACAGGACTTATGAAAATTATAGAAATTCTATTGCAAGAGTCTAACGTTTCGGACTCCTCTGAGGCCTTTTTCAAAGTAAAAAATACATAAACACAAATGCTTTTAAATCATTATCACATAAAAACTATACACAAAAGAAAATTTACAATTGTAAATGTAATTTTCTTTTGTGTATAGTTTTTATGTGATATTGATTATTTAATTTGGGATGTTTAAATTAGTAGCGCTTTAATGATGAGGTGGATACGTCATCTTCAATTGGCCAAATCTCTCCCGCCAATCTAGGTATTTAAAGCATTTGTGTTTATGTATTTTTTACTTTGAAAAAGGCCTCAGAGGAGTCCGAAACGTTAGACTCTTGCAATAAAATTTCTATAATTTTCATAAGTCCTGTGAGTGCGGATCTAACTTGTGCATTACATATAGATATGTATATATGTATATACACTAAGTGCTACTGGTTCAGCTTCTATTTTAGCACTGCCCCCAAGCTGTCCATAAGCTTCCTTCCTTATCACTTCTCTTAACCTCCTAGTGTTCTATAATCTACAATCAAGATATGGATGCCCAACAAACTGGACTCCTCATGTCTAGGCCAACTCCCTTTTCTGGATTTTCTGCTTTGGTGCCATGGTTATGAGATTGTCTGTGACCAGTTAGAGATGGTGGTACATGAAACATTCTGTAATAGGGACAACTCTCCCAGTTATATGTTAGAAAACGAGGGGACTGAAGCCTTGTGGGTGGAGCTTTTCACTGATTGTAAAGATCACACAGCACATTAATTATAGGCATATACTTTAGACTCCCCAATGTAATTGAAGAGGTGGAGGCTAAGCTCCTGATGCAAAAAGGCTGCTAGTTTGGAGAAAGTAATAATAATGGGGGATTTTAAATTACCCAGATATTGACTGGAGCAACAATTATCCCAGCATAGATAATGGGAACATGTTTCTAAACTTGTTGCGTGACAATTTTATGGCACAGTTTGTTGAGGAGCCAACTAGAAAAAATGCTATACTGGATCGAGTGATCTCTAATGACCCAGAATGTATTGCAAATGTGCAAGTAATTGAACCCCAGGGCAATAGTTACATTGTTATATAGTTAAGTTCAAACCCTCCAAATGAAAACCCAGCATACATACACACACCCCTCCATACTTTCACATAAATTATATATACCCATAGTCATTTAATGTCTGGTGCAAAAAATAAATATACACTGGGGCAACAAAAACTCTGAATTCAGAAATTTTTTTTTAGCACCTTAAAGGGATCCTGTCATCAGAAAACATGTTTTTTTTCAAAACACATCAGTTAATAGTGCTACTCCAGCAGACTTCTGCACTGAAATCCATTTCTCAAAAGAGCAAACACATTTTTTTATATTCAATTTTGAAATCTGACATGGGGCTAGACATTTTGTCAATTTCCCAGTTGCCCCTGGTCATGTGACCACCTCATTGTGGTACTGTTGGCTCAGCTCAATCTAGTCAGTGGCTGACTCAGGATATGGTAAAGTAAAGCTTTACTAAAAAAAGGGCCAGATGAAATACAACATTTGTGTTCTAAGAGAGCTTAGTTCAGTTTTTGACTGCTTTTTATGATGAGGTAAGTAAGAGGCTGGACAGCAAGGGAGCAGTAGATGTGATCCATTTGGCTTTTGCCAAATCGTTTGATACAGTGGCCCACAAACAAAGCTTTGTAAACTAAGGGATGGCTGGGCTTAATAAAGTCATTTGTACATGGATTAGAAACTGGCTACAATTATAGAGGGTCGTTGTTAATGGTACATTCTCTACTTGGAGTAAGGTTCTTAGTGGGGTCCCTCAGGGCTCTGTATTGGGCCCACTTTTATTTAACTGTTAGATCTGTTTTATAGCTATGAATCCTTTGTTAAGCAGTCTGACAAATGCAAGTACCTTATAATGATGAACTCCTGTTTTCTAGGTGTTCACATGACAAGAGAAGAATCTTTAGGGAATCTGAAGAGAACAGCAAAACACACAGGAAAGCATACCTGTAGGCGGGCAATATTCTCAGTAGAGACGCGTGATCTTAATGATAACTTCTTTCCGCAGGTAATTGATGCAGAGGTCCCTCTTGGAGGTAACTATGCATAGAATGAGGACAAGAGAAGGACCGACCGACCAACCCAGCCGGGAATGGCTGACCATACCAAGGTAAGTGAGCAGTTACCACTGGAGCCAAGTCTGTGGGAGTAACAGCTCCATCTCTTGCAGAGATGCAAACACGACCAACAAAGGAACAACAATTCAGTCAATGATAGGATTGGCTTGCAGGGTAACACAGGTCAGCAACGGGTTTTAGCACAGTTTTTTAAGAAGGTCTTGTAGAAATACAAACTGTTATCAGGATAAGTGTTGTAGTTCAGCAAGGATTATTACACAGTCTTTTAGCATACCTTCCAACATTTTGGAAACAGAAAGAGGAACAAAAATATTTTTATGACCTATGACCACGCTCATTTTTATGACCACATCCCTTATTACCATGTCCATTTTACAAACTTTGGCAGGTTATGAAAGTTTTGCACCCTGAGAGGTAAGTCTGCTTTGCATTAAACCTTGGCCCATGTGCATTAAAATCACCCAGGGACTAGTCATATGTACATGAATTCAAACTCCCCACTTATTATTATTATTATTATTATTATTAACATGTATTTATATAGCTCCAACATATTGCGTAGCTTACTGATATATACAGGTTTTTATCTGCCACACCGTTAGCCCCTGGACTGCTCTGCTATACTAGTGTAAAAGCCCTTCCCGGGTAACTTCAAGACAAACAGGCTTATTTCCAGTTAGCAGTAGTGATGGGCGAATTTGCACCGTTTCACTTCGCCGAAAAATTCGCGAATTTCGTGCGAAATTCGCGAAACGGCGGAAAATTCGCGAAACGGCGCCGGCGTCCATTTGTGGCACGAATTTTCGCAGGCGTTTTGCAAATTTATTTGCTGGCGGCGAATCGCGCAAATTCGCCGCGAATTCGCACCTGGCGAATAAATTCGTCCATCACTAGTTAGCAGCAGCCATCACCTCTCACCCAGTCTGGTGCCATACAGCTACATGGGTCAGACCATCAGAGGAATCATGAACTAGTGCAGATTAAAGTAAGTGATACCTTACATTTTACCAGCTGAGCGGTCTTTAGCAGAACCGACTTATGTTAGGCATCTCGTCTTCTGAAGCATTAGCATCTCATGATGTCACGGTCATAGTCTCTTCTCGCGAGTAACTTCCGTTAGGCGCCAGTGTAAATAAATGGAAGACCCGAAAGAGCCGAAAGCTACAGGAAATTAAGCTGTCAATCCAGGACAGCAGGATGGGCTGTCGAAAGCGTGACTGTCCTGCCAAAAATGGGGCAGTTGGGGGTTATGTCTTAGCAGTCGTGTAGCATGACATTAACTTGTTCATGAATGACTTAGGGGAGGGTATTGTATTTAATGTATCTGTGTTTGTTGATGACACAAAACTATGCAGAAAATTAATTTAGGATGTGGCATCCTTGCAGCAGGATCTTGACAAACTGACAATCTGGGCGGCTATGTGGCAGGTAGGATTCTTTGTTGATAAATGTAAAGTCATGCACCTGGGATGTAAAAATATCCACTTATACCCTTAATGGGACTGCACTAGGCAAATCCATAATGGAAAAGGATCATGAAGTCCTTGTAGATAATAAACTTGGCTGTAGCAAGCAATGCCAGTCAGCAGCATCAAGGGCAAATAAGGTATTGAGCTGTATTAAAATGGCATAGATTTGCTGGATGAGGAGGTTATTCTTCCACTGTACAGAGCAATAGTACGGCCCCATCTACAATATACAATCATCACCTTGATTCCAGGTGGAATCAGGACAGAACCATGTGCTTCCCTCCTCTTTTATAGACATGGGAATAGGAACTACATTCACTCCCCCTGGGCTTACTTTGAACATTTTCTTCTCAGATGGCAAAGGTTATACTTATACTTATTCACAGTATGGATGTTAACTCCTTACATCTCCTTTGCAAGAAAGATATCTTATATGTGCCAAGGATTCAGTCAGCTCTACCTTCCTTATTAGAAGGTGCCACACAACCTGCTTAAATACATTCTGTAATTATATAATTACTCGTTTTATAATGAGTGCAGTGCAGTATCTGTGAATAAGCCTTTGAGGGTACAAAGGAGTATCCTAGTTTTTATAAGACTGTTAAGGTGAACTTATTCCTTATATCTGACTGACCAATCATTAGATCGTTCACATAGACTTGCTGCATAATACCTGATTTATTTGCTAGAGCTGTCGGCTTGAATAGGAGGATCTGAGCCATCATTTCTGCATCTGGTCAACACCCAGTCAAAAGAGGCATTCATAGATAAGATAAGACTAGTATCACATCAACCAATCAGATATTTAATTTCACCTTGTAAGTTGTAATGGACTGGTCAAAAGTCATTGCTGATTGTGTGGTTATAGCCAAGTATGTATGTGTGCTGGGTAGGGATGAGACAATTTTTTTCGCAGAGTTCCGCCGTGGAAATTATGCCCATGGAAAAAATGTGCGTCAAAAAAAATTGTTGCCCATACACTTTAATGCATTTTGGCAAATTTCCTCCAGCGGCTAATTTTTGGAACAGGTCAAATTCACCCATCCCTAATGCTGGGTCCTACGCCCACTTGTTATTTTAACTATATATATATATATATATATATATATATATATGTATGTATGTACTAACCAAATTCATGAATGGCAGTCCAGTGAAAGCACTCACGGCATTGACCCTTCAGGGGTATATCAAAATATTTTTATTAGTGCATGATGCACCATGCACTAATAAAAATATTTTGATATACCCCTGAAGGGTCAATGCCGTGAGTATATAATTATGATGGGGTACTCTGGCCTGGTCTGAAATTTGGGCCCTGGAAGTCAGATTATTTGGAGGGCCCAGTAGTCCAACATGCTACATGGCCCTTAATGAGGTGCCTACTTGCTTCTGCCAACCAGACTAATGTGCTTTTGCATTACTGGCAGACTGTTAGCTGCTGGTATAAGGCTGGAATTCCTTCAATCTGGTATGTTGTTCAAACAGCTGCTGTTTAAACTGGTATGCAGTTGCTAAGCAACCAAATAGGCTCATTAATGAAACCATGCTGATTAGCAAAAAAAGGGTATGAAAGTAAAATGGATTAATTATTTAATTAAGTAATTGATGATCAACTTCTTTTTAATTATTCACTTAATTAAAGAAGTGTAACTACAACACTGCCCTTATCAAGTGTGTTGATGTACTGATGAGATCTCAGAAGCTCGCTTGTTGCTGTTGCAGGCAACAAAGTTTCCACGGCTGTTCCCTAAGTGCTGCATTATTCAGCTAATTCTCAGCTTTCCAGTAATGCTATGAATACAGCTATTCCCAACAAGGAAGGCATCCTTTCCTTTCTGCTTTTTCCGACATCAGAACAAGAGATGTATTGCACGGGGCAGAAATAGCTTATCTACAGCAGATACCAGGTTGCTTCTAATTAAAAAAGTACTCTATTCAAAACCCTTGGAAATTTGATAATGTAACTCAAATAAGATAAAAAGACACAAAAAAAAAAAGACAAGGAAAATACCTTTTCTTGGGCAACGATGTATCCCTTATTGTGAAATATAAAGATATTTAAAGTCCCCAAAGAGTTCCATGACCTCATAAGACAGAAGACTTCAAAGTGAGTGCTGTTATATAGGCTATGTAGCTCCAAGGTGACTTCTTATTGCATTAGAGCATATTTTAAATGGGGGTGGGTATTATTTCTTAAAGGGGTTGTGACCACCTTTTGCATTTATACAGTAATTATATTTGTGCTCCCTACTTTGTAAAGCTAGGAATGTGATAACAAGAGTTTTATGGAGACTTTACATCCCTTTTAAAATACAGACGTCCCAGTAAGTCTGTGACATCACTAAACACATCACAATACAACTGATGTAGCATTGCTACAAGGAACACTTTTCACATGTTATTCATTGCTTCCAACATGTTTGATTGGAATGTATTATACAGGTATGGGATCTATTGTTCAGAATGCCTGGGGTTTTCTGGAAAAGGTCTTTCTTCTATAATATGGATCACCACACTAGATAAAAACATTTAAACATTAAATAAAACCAATAGGATTATTTTGCCACCCGCATGGATTTATTGTAGATTAGTTACCATCAAGTACAAGGTACTTTCTATCCAATCATTAAAAATACATCAAATTATTTGCTTAAAATTCATTCTATAGGAGATGGCCTTTGCATAATTTGGTGCTTTCTGGATATCAGGTTTGCTGAGAAGAACTCCAATACCTGTATACATTATTGTATATAATATGAAGATTCTGATTGGGTCTCACATAGTTTTGACTAGTACATGGCATGAACTTGAACTCTGTTTATACATCACACATTATAAAATGCCCTTTAAAGTACAGATGCTGTGGAGTAAATGTTTTAGGGTAACATAACAATAGCCTTTATCAAAAAAAATCCAATGGTTTATGAAGATGTGAGAACACTTCGATGGGAAAAGGAAAACCAGAACAGAGGTTGCCTGGGCTCATACTATAAGGCATTATAACCCTGAGTCATATTCAAATGTAAAAAGAGTTGGGGAGCAACACAAGAATGAAAAATGTTCCTGGGTGGTACAAAATAAGTGCTGTGATTGACTATTTGGTAGCCTTTGCATTGATGATAAATTCAGTTTATCATCAATGCACCGATGTTTAATGATCTACCAGTCTTCCCAAATAGATCAAAACCACAATATATATATTTTCTGAGGAGTCAAGGACCCCCCACAGCCACTCCTCCCACTAGTAAAAAGGTGGGTTGAGGGTGTTTTTTAAAGACCCCACTACATGTAACCTGCTGGTAGAGTGGCCTCTTTCTCTGTACCCTTTCCAGGAGGGTCAGAAATACTGTGGACCTCCATATTGCTTTTTCACCCATAAAACATTGGGTAAGGTAAAATTAAGACAAGGGTCTTCTCCAGGGAAAATCCTCCTATGCTGTGGCCAGTAGTAGAGAATTTTCTTCTTTTTCAAACATTATATAATTATTCAATGCATTGCTATGCCAGCAAGAACTGAATCACGCTCATTATTTATGCAGTTCCAACAAATTATGAAGGTTGCTCTATTAATCTTGAAAATAGAGTAAAACCAAGGCTGATAAGTGGGTCGATGAGTGAGAGTTAAAGAGTTTAAGAAAATGGAAGCTAACATGGATGAATATTTGGGAGTAAACAAAACAAGGAGTCACTGAAGCATTTATATTTTAAAAGCTGAACTACTCCCTTAAGTGTGCTGGCCAGTCCTGTGTACTCTCCATAAATCTGCCACTCCGAAAGAGACTGGAAAAAAGTAACATACCAGGACAGAGCAGATATAATGAAACAATCGACTTTTAAAATCAGCCTGCAGCTTCTCATCTTGTAGCTCTACCTCTCGAGGTCTCTGACTGCCAGGTTCTAATTTGATTTATTAGCGGATTTGCAAAAAAACACGATGGTCGGATCCAATAATTGTGCTAGGTGTGAGTTGGTTGAGGATGTCAGAATGTAGAGAAGCATCATTTTTAGCAGCTTAAAAAAAATCTGTTTACTTTGCCAATTGCCATATAATTTTATGCAGTGCTGACCTGTTACATTCGACTGGGCCCGGTGCTTGGAAAAAAAATTGTTTAATTCTTTTCAAGCTCTGAATCTTTCAGAAACTCCATACTGGCTTCAGTAATCCTTCCAATCTGTACTGTGGATTCTGCATGGCTTCTGACAGTTGTATTGGGTTGCAGAGTTTTCTGCAAAGTTATAGTGGGACATTCACTAAGATTTGTAGTTGCACCAGGCGTAACTTCGCCGCACTTCGCCGCACTTCTCCAGGCGTAGTTTTGCCAGCGCTCCGCAAATTCACTAAAATCCGAAGTTGCGCTCAGGGATAGCGTAAGGTTGAGAAGTTGCGCTAGCGTTGATTCGATAAGCGAAGCGAAGTTACGCTAGCGATGGTTAATTTGCATATGGCGCCAAATTCAAATTTCAATGGAGGAATATGTAGCAGCACTACAAATGTCTGGGAAACCTTCAAAACATCAAATAAAATTTTTATTTTGCCCTACACATTTGCCCACTGTATAGTTAAGTTGCCATGAGTTAGGAAATGTAGGTGGGGAAGGAGGGGAGCCCCAAAAATTTTTTAGATCTTTTTCAGCCTATCACCCATAATATAGAAAAAACACCAGCGTTTTTTGGGACTTAGAAAAATTTTTAACTTTTTTTGAAGCAATCCCTATCTACTCTATTGCGCTTCGCCTGGCCTGAGGTGGCAAAGGAAGTCTAGCGTAAAAGGTAGCGTTCAGAAGAATGCGCGCGTTAGTGAATTTGCGTAGTTACGTCCGTTGCGCAAATTCGCCATGTGTAAGGGTGCAGAGTTACACTAGCGAAGTTACGCCAGCGTCCGCAGTGAATTTGCGAAGTAACGAAAATGGCCAACACTAGCGAATTGACGCTAGCATTAGGCGCTTCGGCTCATAGTGAATTTGCCCCATTGTGTTTAAATGTATCACAACTTTAATATTTAGCTTTTATAGTGACTATGCAAATGTAAAATTTAAAATGTTGGTGCAGAGTAACGTATGTTCGCCGAGCAAAAATTCGCCTGGCGATAGGGTGCGAAACTGCACTAGCTATGGTCTCTATCGCTGGTGAATTGTCGTCTATGCCTGTTAGTAAATTGGCGATGTCCCTCCCTACAGATGAGATTCCTAGTAAATTTTTCTCCTTTTCCTGTTATGTTAACCAAATCTCAAGTTTGGTTTGTCGGGGGTGCAGTTGGAGACTTGGTTTGTTTTCCTCTGTACCCTATAAAAACAAGCCATTTGTTTCTTTATTTTTGAATAGATGGAACAAATGGAAGAGGTAAGTTGGCTGATCATGGTCTGATATTGACTGCAAAAAAATTTCTCTTGTTTGGTAATGACCACATTTGGTCCTCTCCAGGTTGTTGATCTAAGGGACTAATGATTGGATAACCATTCCGTGTTAACAAACTAGTTCATATTCCAGTGTACGGTTAAAAATGTTACCAATTCCGTTTTTTATAAGAAATAAACTGTTGATGGATGCGGGCTTTCCAGGAAGCTGTAAATGTAAATTGTTTTTCCTCTGGCCGCTTGTGCTTTATCTGAAACGTATAAAACTTGAATGCCGAGTTCTACATTCCGGCCTGGAGAATAGCAGGGCTTCAAAGTAGTTTGTCTCCCATCAAAAGTCATTAATAATTTATCCTCTAATTAAAAGTGAGGTCAAACAATGGGAGAGCCTTAACTAAACAGCTGCAGCATGATGTATTGAATTGTCAAGTTGTTTTTTTCAATTGAATGAATTGGGACTTGATGATTTATGTTTTTAACAATACAGTTAATGCGGGTATATGTATACAGTATACGCATGTATATAAACAGCTGGATTTTGCGATTGGAGTGCCCAGGGCACAGTGGGAAAGCTGGGGCATCGACTGTAGCTGGAGGAATAAAAACAGTGTAAAAAGTAGTGTTGTGTATAATAATTGGCATATTTATAAAACTGTGTTTTACTCTTTAAAATTGATTTAACACTGTCTCTGCAATCATATGCTATAAGGAGCTAGTTGTGGCATTTATGAAGGTGTATACAGGTATGGGACATGTTATCCAGAGTGCTCGGGACCTGGGACTTTCAAGATAACGGATCTTTCTGTAATTTGGATCTTAATACCTTAAGCTAAGCCATAATTAATTCATATTGAATGCAAAACAGTCTGAGTTTATGTAATGTTTGAATTATTTTTTAGTAGACGTGGAGATCCAAATTATGGGAAGACCACTTATCTAGAAAACCCCAGGTCTCACACATTCTGGATAACAGATCCTATACCTGTATACAGGATATGATAGTAGATGGTATCTATAGTCCCTTCCTTACGGTGCTGCAATTCCATTTATTTTTCATGAATCTGTATTTTCTATATTTATAATTATTTTTCCAGCCATAATCCCCAACTTACCTTTCATTAAGGTAGCCGCTGATGAAGTTTTATAGATTCATTTATTTAACCATGATGAGAGGAACCCGTTATTTATTCTTATCCCATATAGCGAGTTACATAATGAGCGCGGGGATTAATTATGCCATTTGCCATGCTATGATATTCCCTAACATGATCTATTTTAAATGATGACTGACGGATTAATAGAATGTTATTAGTTTTACTAATCAAAACCTGGGCTGACATATAGGGGCCGATTCACGAAGGGTCGAATATCGAGGGTTAATTAACCCTCGATATTCGACTGGGAACTAAAATCGTACGACTTCGAATATCGAAGTCGAACGATTTTGCGCAAATCCTGCGATCGATCGTAGGATTTTTCGTTCGATCGAACGATTAAATCCTTCGAATCAAACGATTCGAAGGATTTTAATCCAACGATCGAACGAAAATCCTTCGATCAAAAAATCACAGGCAAGCCTATGGGGACCTTCCCCATAGGCTAACATTGACTTCGGTAGCTTTTAGCTGCCGAAGTAGGGGGTCGAATTTTTTTTAAAGGGACAGTACTTCGACTATCGAATGGTCGAATAGTCGAACGATTTTTACTTCTAATCGTTCGAATCGTTCGAATTCGATCGAATTGAACCAATTTGATGGTCGAAGTACCCAAAAAATACTTCGAAATTCAATTTTTTTTATTCGAATCCTTCACCCGAAATTCGTGAATCGGCCCCATAGGATTACTACATATCTGCTAACTTATATTTCTGCTAAGCTTTTTAGAAGCAAACACTTTGATTATCAAGTCATTAGAGTGCGTTTAATGCTTAACTAGTTACCAAAAATTATTACTACACTCTTTGTAACTGAAATTGTGGCCAAATGTCATAGGGCCTAACAAATATAAATTTGTTAAATATAAATTATTATATACATAAATACGTAGTGACCCAACACCATTATCAGGTTAAGGTATGTGCTGCAGGAACTCGGTAAGGTGAATTAGATGTGGAAAGTATTGGCTGCAAGTGGGTAGCTTATGTCTACTGTAGGATGAAAATAAGAGCAAGCGTGTGACATGGGTTAGTGCTCATCTATAAAGCACTTGCACCCAGGGTTGTGCTGCTCTCTGCATGGAGTCATGAAATCAGATGCTCCGTCCAAAGTGCAGCATCAGGAGATGCACCCCAGCCTATTTAAGTACTTGAGTACTTTGAATTAATAATGGGAGAATGAATTCGGCAGGCATGGAATTGCGGCGCCGGCAAAAAACCCTCTTCAACAAAAAAAAAATTTGACGTGTCAAAGTAATTCGGACGCTGACTTTAAACGCGTCAAAAATTGTCGTGCGTCAAAATGATTTTGACAACCATTGACTTTCGGGACAGATTCGACATTCACTACTTTGAATAAATATTAGGGATAATTAGGGGAAAGTCTAAAATCCCATTGAGTGACATATTTGACTTGGAGGAAATCTAACGACAACTGGCTCTTGGATGTCTTGCAGAATAAGGGTGATGCAAATCACAAACTACAATCGATTCTGGACAGTAAAGAGCATCAGGGAAGAGCACTAAGGAAAGTGAAAGCAATTGCTTTATCAATGAACTGTGATTGGCAAATGAGATACAGTATCTAGTAGAATTCTAGTAGAAGTCAAAGGCAACTGGATATTTAGAGATTTTCTTGAACACGTTTCACCACTCATCCAAGTGGCTTCTTCAGTTCAACTGAGGTTGTAGGGAATTTGGTAGTGAAACATTTTCAAGAAAAACTTGAAATGTCCTGCTACATAATGTATAGCATGACCTGCCTAAATGAGAATCTTCAAATAGACAACTAAAATGTTTTAAACAGGTATGGACTTTATTTATATTTATAAACAGGTAACAGACTTTTATCATAAAACTTTCTACATTTTGGTGACTAGTCCCCTATAATAATAGAGATGGCAGACCTATATCCTTTCCCACCCAAAGTTTGGGATGCTATAAAAGATTTTGCTATGGAGCCTGGCTACCTTAAAGGGGTTGTTCACCATTGAGTTATCCTTTAGTATGATGTAGAGCAGGGCTCCCCAACCTTTTGAACCCGTGAGCAACATTCAAAAGTAAAAGGAGTTGGGGAGCAACACTAGCATGAAAAATATTCTTGGGGTGCCAAACAAGGACTGTGATTGGCCATTTGGTAGCCCCTGTGGACTGTCAACCTACAAGAGACTCTCTTTGACAGTGCACCTGGTTTTTATGCAACAAAAACTTGCCTCCAAGCCTGGAATTCAAAAATAAGCCCTTGGTATGAGGCCACTGGAAGCAACATCCAAGGGGATGGTGATCAACATGTTGCTCACAAGCTACTGGTTGGGGATCACTAATGTAGAGAGTGACATTCTGCGACAATTTGCAATTGGTTTTCATTTTTTATTATTTGTGGTTTTTAAGGATATTTAGCTTTTTGTTCATCAGGTGTCCAGTTTGCCATTTCAGCTATTTGGTTGCTAGGGTCCACATTACCCTAGCAACCATGCATTTGTTTGAATACGAAACTGGAATATGAATAGTAGAGGCCTGAACAGACAGATGAGTAATAAAAATAACAATACATTTGTAGTCCTACAGAGAATTCGTTTTTTAGATAGGGTCAGTGACCCCTATTTGGAAGCTGGGGAGTAGGCAGATAATTAAGACACTATAAAAAATAAACAATAAAGACCAATTGAAAAGTCGATTAGAATGGGCAAGTCTATAACATAAGAAAAGTTAACTTAAAGGTGAACCACTGCTTTAAGTTACAGCACAGAACTTCTTCAATGATTGACAGTTGTTCCTGAATTCATATGAATACAGTAGAGCTACATTTATAGGCAAGGATGCACCTAACTCAGTACAGCAAAACCGTCAAGCAGATATGTATACGAATAATAATAAATAGGCATAAGTGGGACCTTTGAAACACAGTTTTTTTTCTCATTGCTTGAAAGGGACACGACTGATGGAGTAGAACTGCTTAGTTAATACGGTAACATTTTTGTTTTAATATCCCTTAGCTTTTCACGATTTAGATGAATAAGAGTAGGGACTGTGGCATAAAAGCGGTGTATTAATAAACTCCAGGCGCATAAGCTCCTGCAGCCATCTGTGATCCTGAGCAGTGGGCAGAAAGGAGAGTGAGGATAAAACTGGAAATCCAGCCAAGTTGTTTAACTTCTTTCCATGCTCCAAATGCTATGTCAGCGTTCTCCTGCTAACCCACACGCTCCGACTTGCGCCCCAGTGACTTATGTAAGGAAAATAACCGCTTCAGGAAAAAATAAAACACTTGCAATAAAATCTGATTCAAAAACAATTGCAATATAGAGAATATCTGGTACAGAAAACAATCGTAATAGGGAGCTAATCTGAATCCACCTCAAAATGACTTTTTTCCTTTTTGTAAATGAAAAGGTAGACATAAAGCTATTTTATTCTGAAGGCGCAAAGTTATAATAGATATAAGTGATATAGAACATGGGCAGTCTGAAAAAATATTGAAGTGATTTAGTACAGGTATGAGATGTTATCCAGAATGCTTGGGATCTGGGGGATAAGGGATATTGCCATCATTTAGGTTTCCATACTTTAAATTTTACTCAAAATCATTTAAACATTAAAAAACCATGATATTGTTTTGCCTCAAATATAATTAATTATGTCTTAGTTAGGATCAAGTACAGGTATGGGGATCAGTTATCCAGAAGCCCGTTAATCAGAAAACTCCAAATTATGGAAAGGACGTCTCCCATAGACTTCATTTTATTCAAACTTTTAAAAATAATTCCCTTTCTCACTGTAATAATAAAACAATACCTTGTACTGTAAGATATAATTGATTACTAGGGATGCACCGAATCCACTATTTTGGATACGGCCAAATCCCCTGAATCCTTCGCAAATGATTTCATCGAATCCTAATTTGCATATGCAAATTAGGGTTGTGAAGGGGACATTTTTTTTTAACTTCCTTGTTTTGTGACAAAAACTCACGCAATTTCCCTCCCTGTCCCTAATTAGGTGCAAATTAGGATTCGGTTTGGCAGGGCAGAAGGATTTGGCCTAATCCGAATCCTGCTGAAAAAAAGCCGAATCCTAGCCGAAACCTGAATCGAATCCTGGATTCTGTGAATCCCTAATTCTTACTGGAAGCAAAACCACCCTATTGGGTTTATTTAATGTTACATGATTTTCTAGTAGACTTAAGGTAAGAAGAGCCACATTACGGAAATATCCATTATATGGAAAATCCCAGGTCCTTATCATTCTAGATTACAGGTCCCATGCCTGTACTGTTTTTTAAAAGGAAAAAGAAAATATGTTAAAAATTCTGAATAATTTGATCAAAATGGAGTCTATGGGAGATGACCTTCCTGTAACTCAGAGCTTTCTGGATAATGGGTTTCCAGAAAACAGATCTCATACCTGTACTACTAGTCACATGATATACTGAAATAATGTAGTTACTATGCCACAACTTTTCAACAAACACCAGGTTTCTGCTTGTTACTGGTTCCTAAAGGCTGAGCATGGGATTTATCAAGACTCTCTCCTCTGCATGGGGGAGGTTTACATTAGTGAGATTGGATTTTTTCTGATGTATGATGCAGTGCAGCCAGGAAGTCATCTGAAGCATTGATAGAAAATAGTTATTTTATTAAGGAACAAGCAGGTAGATCAAGTTGATGTCTCTTGAAGCCATAAGCCATGCTAGAGATTCACATGACTCCCTTATTACAGTTTATTGGGGACTAGGGAGTTACAATACCCCCTTTTTATTCTTTATTGCAATACAAAAAGTTATTTTACATGCAAAAGAGGGCTTTAAAAAAAAAATAACAATAATTAGCCCTTCCAATTCTCTCCGCCAACAGAATGGTTCCATTTTCCTGTGGTTTTCCAGTCTTCAATGTGAGTGGCATAACTGGGACAGAACCAGCCTTTGTGTTATTCATGAATGACCTATACTGTGTGTTTAATTTCTTTGGGGAGACAAAAATGCATATGACACACACTTCAAAACAAGATCTGTTGGCAAAAATGCTTTTTCAAAATGTGATTTTTTAAGTGATTGACAAAACAACACTCTTTTGGCCAAAGACTTCCCATAAATTGTTCCGGTTGTTGCAAATAGGCCTTGTTTCTATAAAACAAAAATACACTTTCAGAATACTATAAAATAAGCAATGTATTTTAATTTTGTCAGCGGACACGAATAGAGAGGATTAAAACCACAAAAAAGAACACAATAGTTAATGATTTGTATAAAGCTCTCCATTTTTTTTCCAGTAATTCACTTAAGCTGTTTGTGTTTTCACAGCAAGCAACCCAGTTGTGTAGCAATCTGTGTACATACAGCAATAAATACGGTCATATAAGGAATACAAATGTGACTAACTAGGGCTATAACTAATGATTGCAGAAAATTACTTTGCTGTTGGGCATCAATTTGTTGACAAAGCGCAGTCCTTGGGCGGTTATGCAGAAGAAATCAACCTTAATAACAAAGTACAATTTTTCCAGGGTGCTGAATGGATTTTGGAATTTAATAATGCTGTGCCAATTGCCTGCAAGGAGGAGGTATGTTATCTATTGGTTAGATACCTGCTGAATCTGTTAGCAAGAGTATTCAGGTATATCTATCTATCTATATAACTAAATATATCAATATATCTGTCGGACTGGGACACCAGGGGCCCACCAAAAATGCTTAGACCAGGTGCCCACCTAAAAACCCCTAGACCAGGGGCCCACACTAAATATTATTTTTATATATATAAACAGGTATGGGACATGTTATCCAGAATGCTCGGGACATGGGGTTTTCTGGATAATAGATCTTTCTGTAATTTGAATCACCATACCTTTAAGGAGAATTCAACCCTAAACTTTAAAAAAAAACCCTACCCTACATAGACCCCCATCCCTCCTCCCCCCAGCCTAAGTGTTACCCCGGGCAAATGCCCCTAACGCTTTACTTAACCCTCTGTGCAGATTCAGGCATCGGAGTTCACGGGCACCATCTTCAGCCGATTCGGCAATCTTCGGAATGAGATTGGTGATTCTGCAATTTTCTGGAGTTTTGGCGCATGTGCAGTTTTCTCGAATCAGAAAATTGCTCCAACTGCGCATGCACTGCCTCACTGGTCTCATTCCAAAGATTTCCGAAGAGAAGAAGATGGCGTCCGTGAACTCCGCTAGACAGAATCTGCATTGAGGAGTAAGTAAAGATTTAGGGGTATTTGCCTGGGGTAACAGGGGGGGGGAGGAGGAAGAGGGGTCTATGTAGGGTAGGGGGGTAGGGTGTTTTTAACTTTAGGGTTGAATTCTCCTTTAAGGCTACTAGAAAATCATGAAAACATAAAGTAAACCCAATTGGCTGGTTTTGCCTCCAATAAGGATTAATAATATCTTAGTTAGGATCAAGTACAAGATACTGTTTTATTATTACTGAGAAAAAGGAAATCATTTTTAAAATGTTGGATTATTTGGATGAAATGGAGTCTATGGGAAATGGCTTTTCTCTAATTGGGAGCTTTCTAGATAACGGGTTTCTGAAAAAACAGATTGCCCATACCTGTGCCTTGTATTTGATCCTAACTAAGATATAATTGACCCTATGGGAGGCAAAACAATATCCTTGTATTTTTTATGTTAAAAATGATTTTTAGTAGATTTAAAATGTGGAATTCAAATTATAGAAAGATCCCTTATTCCCAGAAAATCCCAAGCATTCCATACATGCACTAAATCCCTTATATATCTTTTCCCAGTGCCCATATACTTATATCTATTATAACAAATCATTTAATTAAAGAATAGCCTTGCCTTCAATAACGATTAATTATATCTCAGCTGGGATCAACAACAAAATGCTGTTTTATTGTTATAGAGATACAAAAATTATAATTATTTAATTAAAATGGAGTTTATGGGAGATTACTGTAATTTAGAGCATTCTGGATCACAGGTTTCTGGATAATGTATCCCACACCTGTATACCTACCTATAGCTTGCCTTTAACATTTAGGGGGTTATTTATGTATTATTCTTTAGACCTCGAATGAACTCAAATGTTTTCTAATTTAAGAAAAAACTCGAATGGAAAAAACTCGAATTGATCAAGTTTTCGGGCGAAACCCTCTGAAAGAAATTTGAAGGATATTGACCTCTACAAATGGTTTATGCCATTGACTTCTACATGACCTCGACAGGTTTTAGATGGTGGGGTTTCATATTCGAGCTATTTCCAGGGTTGGGATATAATAAATCTCAAAAATTTTACCTTTTTTAACCAGAAAAATAGATTTTTGACTCAAAAAATAACCTTGAAAACTCAAATTGTTTGTGGAAAACACAACTTGAACCTTAATAAATCTGCCGCTTAATGAAGGGTTAAAATTAAAATTCCTATGGAGTCATTCTCCATAGACTTCAATAATAACAGCACCCCTTGTGGTCATTAAAACAAGGCAATTTAGCTTTCAGTGCCTGTGGAGAGTGTCTCAGCCTTGACAGTATTTCTTGTGTAAATACGAAAAAAGGCAGATTAAAAATAAGGTGCATAATACAGTATATTCTTCAGTTATAGGTAACAGGAAATTAGCAGATTATATATAATATTTAAAACAAAGATATTTTTTTTCTTCTCTTGTCGGATTTAAAGCATATGTTGTTGTCCTCCAATATTCTTGAAAGTATTTTGGACAATAAAAGTGGAATCCTGGGACATAAGCGAGGGGATAGAACCGGTTAAGTTTTACTTTAAGGACAGAGAAATATTGATGAATAAATTATAATATAGGAACGGAAGGCTTTGTAAAATCTATTTAAACAAACCAAAAGGAGCTTGTCAGTATGATAATTCACGACCTGAGATTCTCTTTTGACTTCTCTCCAGAGCGGTAACATTGTACAATGAGGAGCAATCATTATGAATTCTTTTAGCATTCATTGTCAAAACAGTGATTCTTATGAACCTATTTTACTTTAATATATGGGCGCTGTGAAATTCCGCAAGAATCACTCAGCAAATGGATAATTGCCGAAATCTTTCCTGCGCTGTGACCACATCAATTGCTTCATCCGTGAGACATTTTGTTATGTAAATACCGATTCTTAAACTCGGCTCCATAATCACAGCAATAGCGCTGCAAAGATAGGCGTCTTGATGAAAGACTCTCTGAAAAGCCATTTTCCAAAAGTTTGCCATCATTGCCTGCAAACATATGCAAAGCCTCCCACACAAATTGAAACAGTCGGTGACATTGTTTTATTCTGTTTGCACTCTAACTACAATAAGATAAATGTGCCCAATTATACAGACTAGACATGTGGTATAGCATATGTGTTGATAACCTAAACAGAGCTTTGCGCCGTACTTTGCCAGATAACCAACGCTGTTTTACATTCAAATGTATTACCCTGCACTGAGCTCTCTCTGTGATTCTCCAACCTGCTTTAAAACATCTGGCAAATTATCAAATGAGGCTAAAAGCAGCATTTTAATGTCTGGGAATCCTTCTCCGCTGGAAAATGAGCAACCGGCAATCTCAATCAATATGGAGGATTGTTATCTAGCTAAGGATAGGAGAGCGCAGCACCTGTTTTTGTGCTTTTCATAAGGATAATGGCTTGTGACCTTTATTCTGAATCCATATAATTTGCAATTTTCTGGGATGCCAATAAATGCAAGTCGATGGCCACTATAGGCTTGCATTGGCCTCAGTACAGGGTAATCATGGCATCTTTCCAGGGCTAAATTTTGAGGGAAAGAACAGCACTTCACTTAGTGCTCATTCAGCAATCACTTCTTCCCCCAGTCTGGTCTGTTTGAGTGGAAGCTTCTCTATTTTGTAGATCAATGCTCCCGAGTTTCGAAGCAATAATTTGCAAGGTGATTCTTAACTCCCAAAATGATCAGTACAGAAATAGGAATATTCCTCCAAACCAAATTTATTTTGCCCCAGTAGCTCCGGAATCTCTGAATTCGCCAGGTGCGAATCCTCGCAAAGTTTTCACCGTTTAGAGAATTTCGCAGGTAATTTGCGAATTTTCCGGCAAAGCGAAACGGGACAAATTCGCCATCACTACTCTGAATCTCTTAAATGAACCTAATTACCTAAATTACAACTTGTTATTAGAGCTCCATTTCTTTTAAAGGGAGTTGCTCACCGTTACAATGTAGAGAGTGATACATTTCGATTGGTCGTTTTTTTTTGTTGAATTTTGAGCTTATGGGAGTTCATGGAAGTTTATAGAAACTCCCATAAACTCGAAATTTGACCCTTGATAAATATGCCCCTTAATGTGTATCTTACAGAGCGTTTGTTTTTTTTTAGAGAGGGTCCATTTGAAAGCTGTCAAGAAAAAGGGAATTAAGTAAAAACTAAAAAAAACAAATAAATTGGAAAGTTGCTTAGAACTGGACATTCTGTAACAAACTAAACCACCCCTTTAACCTACACCTCTGTAGGAGGAGAAACTTTGTACTCATAAGGAATGATTTACTAAACAATGGCCAAGGTGCATTTTGAACCCTTAGATGATTATTTACTAAAATCCGAATCTGTCTCATTGTTCCAATAAAAAAAAACTCGACCAAACTCCCATGCCCAATTTTGCCTTATTTATTAATAAATCAGTAAAAAAACTCAAAGAGATTTTTTGCTCGAAAAGTCAGATTTTTTGGCTAAACCCAGCAAAGACCACCATGATAACTTCAAATTGGGATAGATGCCTCTCCCATTGACTTATACAGGACCTTGACAGGTCTGAGATGGCAGATGTTCAGATTCAGGCATTTTTTCAGCATCAGGGTATAATAAATCTTGAAAAATTCGAGTTTTTGGCAAAAAAAGCTAGATCATAAAAATTTGAGGTTTAATAAATAACCCCCTAAGTGTCACTGGAATAGAACACAAAGAGCTGTGCCTTGCACTGAATATAACACTGCCCACATTTGGAAGCACTGTATTCAGAGTAGGGATGCACCGAATCCAGGATTCGGTTCGGGATTCGGCCAGGATTCGGCCTTTTTCAGCAGGATTCGGATTCGGCCGAATCCTTCTGCCTGGCCGAACCGAATCCGAATCCTAATTTGCATATGCAAATTAGGGGCAGGGAGGGAAATTGTGTGACTTTTTGTCAGAAAACAAGGAAGTAAAAAATGTTTTCCCCTTCCCACCCCTAATTTGCATATGCAAATTAGGGTTCGGATTCGGTTCGGTATTCGGCCGAATCCTTCGTGAAGGATTCGGGGGTTCGGCCGAATCCAAAAAAGTGGATTCGGTGCATCCCTAATTCAGAGGCTGGTGGTTGACGTCATTCAAAGAGAGTGGTAAGTACAGACCTGACTTGTACCCGACAGTGCTGCACTCTGTACATCATGGAAGATTTTTATCTGATGAGAAATACAGAGCACAGACATTGCCAAAGACAGAAGTGCTTTGTGCATGAATGAAGGGGCGTATTTTTGCTCTTGCAGTTGCATCTAGGCCTATTGAGTTTACCTGTTTTGTTATCTAAATGATACAGTAGGTTAAGTTTTTTCTAAGCATACACGTATGGGATCCGTTATCTGGAAACTCATTAACTCCAGCTCCAGATTACTGGAAGACCCTCTCCCGTTGAGTCCATTTTAATAATATAATTCAGATTCTTAAAATTGATTTCATTTTTCTCCCTAATAATAAAACCGTACCGTGTGCTTGATGGTAACTAAGCTGTATTAATCCATATTGGCAGTGTTGGACTGGGATAGCAGGGGCCCACCCAAAAAAGTTAGACCAGGGGCCCATTTTCAGTACTATTATTATTCTTTTCCTCACTCAACCTCTATTCTCCTAGTCTCTATTCTGTACATACTAAAATCTATTATTCCATCTATTTAGCCTCTTTGTTCTCAAAGAAATAGGGAATGGCCATGAAATAGGCCAAATGTTTAGCAGCACAAGGGCCCACAGACACCTGGGCCCATCAGGAGTTTTCCTGGTATCCCGGTGGGCCAGTCCAACACTGCATATGGGTGACAAATAGTGATGGGCGAATTTCTCTCATTTCGCTTCACAGAAAAATTAGAGAATTTCCCACAAAATTCAGGAAACGGCGAAAAATTCTCAAAAAATGTGTGAAACTCGACAAGCGACTTTTCGGAATCATGTCCAAAATGTTTTGACACCGGCAAATTTTCACGAATTTATTAGTCAGCCGCAAAACATGGAAATTTGCCAAGCATTCGCACCAGGCAAATTTATTCACCCATCACTAGTGACAAAACACTTCTATTGTGCTTATTTAACTATTTATTAGTTTAACATATGAAGATCCAAATGACAAAAAAATCTGGAAAACCCCAGTTCCCAAGCATTCTGCATAACTAAAGCTATACCTGTATTATCTTTCTTCAACTTTAGGCTACCTGTTCAAGATATGGCCAAATTGGCAACATTCATTTGGTGTTTAATTGCCCAGACAAAATTAGTGGCCCATAACTGATAAGCCACCTTAGTAGTATCCAAAGAAATCGTTGATAGGAGAGAGAAACTAGAAGACCATCTGTATATTCTGTGCTGTGTCTCCTCCAAAGTGATATCTTCATTTCTGTGTATATGAGCAGAATCTCAGAACTGAATCTCAGAGCTGATTTTGCTGTTCTCAGATGTGCTCTCGCAATAACATTCGGTAAAATAGATTTTCTCGGCGGTTGAATCAATAGAAAATGAAATATTTTATTTGTTTAAATTCAGAGTATTTTATGTACGCTAATCTTACAGAGCAATTCTCTTTTTTTTGCTACTGTGTACAAAAGCTTGTAACCAAGTTATCAGACAGGGGAATTTGCTTGAGCTGAGGTACATCGTTTCTTGTGTTTCCGCGAGTTATTAAATAATGCATATTAACACTGGCACCCACTAGCAGCCTGCACGTTCTCTTGCTTCTTATAGATTAAGGGATAGAATTGTAACTTGGGTTACGTTCTAACACAGTACAAATAAATAGTGTTGCAGATTTATCAGATAAATCAGATGCAGATTTATCAAAGGTTGGGTTGTGTTTCCCCCAAAAAATGAGTTTTTCAAGGGTTGTTTCAATAAAAACTCTAAATTTTCAGGTTAAAAAAAACTTGAATTTTTTTAGATAAATTATGCCCGAAGTTGGAGATAGCTCAAATCCGAATATCTAAAACCTGTCAAGGTCATGTAGAAGGCAGAGGTCCCTTTCCCTTGAACCATTTGAAGATGTTTGTAGCCTTCATCATGTCTGGGTTTTTTCTGTGGTTTTCATCGATAAATTCGAGCGATTTCAATTTTTTGGGAAAAACACAGCTTGACCTTTTACTTACTACTTGGGTGGCCAAATCAATTAAGATTTGCTTATTTGGTGACTTCCTCAGATGAGCATTTCATAGTGTGTATGTCCAGTCTAACATGATAGCCTATGCTATCAACTTGGGTAATCTGCTGCTGCTGCAAAATATCATGTCACTGTTAGAATTGGCACGTGCATTTTGTAATGAAAACACCAATTCCTAGTTTAAAGCAAGTTTCTAGTTCAACTACCTACAATATTGAAGGCAAAATCCTTATCAAGTTCATGGTCTGAGCTCCTTTTTTATCTGAGTTCAATCCTTCGGCACAGAGGGAAAAACATGAATTCCTTTGAGTACTCTGCACTAACCAGCCTATCCAAGTACTGCTGAACCAGCTACTTAACACAATCCCCTATAGATTTTGGAAATTTGGCATAGTTAGATCTCATTATGTAATACAATGTCTGCAAGAAATGTTCTGTGTCATCGCTCCCCCACCCTCCACCTTCCTCCTTGACTCCCCTGTCTGTCACATTGTGAATCCAGAATATGCCATATGGGGAGAGAATCAAGCTCTGGACCAAATAAACAGTTGAACATCATGGCTCATATAATTGGAGTAAACATTTGTTTGTGGCTTCCCTGCTAATTTGGTTCTGTTTTCCTTGGCTTTTTGCTTTTCAGCAAAGTGAGAATGGCAAAGGACCCCCAGTCTATTAAATCCCACTGGAATGAACTAAAATAAATATAGACTTTTCTCTGAACTCAACTCACTGGCTTTTTATTGGTCCATAATGGTAATTATTGCACTGCTACTCAACTTCTTCCATGGGACAACTCACTTCTCCTCAATACCATGTGTTAGGGGTCCAGAATACCATGCATTAGTGTATGGCCACTTTAAACAAGGGATATGGACCATGTGCAATGATCACAAGTAAAAATAAGTCAGATCACATCTGTAGAGCTGAATGCAGTCCTCTTTAGGTGACAGAAATGTGTGATGGTACATTTTTCGGCAGATTTATTAAGGGTCGAATTGAAAATTAGCATTTTCAATTTTTTTATGGTCAAAACTCTTAAATTCGAATTGTGAATTATATAAACTCGATTTGAGTTTTAATTCAAATTTTGAGATTTATCATACTCTGGTTCATTTAGAACTCAAATTTGACTATTCGCCACCTAAAACCTGCCGAGTTCATGTATAAGTCAATGGGAGAGGTCCAATGACCAATATGGACATGTTAGTAGCCTTCCTGACAATCGTTTTTTTTTCGGGGAAAAAATTTGAATCGAGTTTAGTAGAATTCGATTCAAGTGTTTGAGACGGATATATTAGTGCGAGTTTTAGATATTCGATTTTTGAATTAAATAACCCCTATACCCACACCCGCCTGCGCCCGACTTCTGGTCTCCTTTTGTAGACCTGTGCCAACCCTCCCACCGATGATGTCACAAAATGGGCGGGTCTATAAAAGTTCAAGTCGTAAGCCGGCATTTGTAAGGTCGCCCACACGCGTCCCGGAAAGGGGGGTGCGAGGTCGGCCTGAACCTGCCCGACCCGCAGGTCCCGCAGGTATCGGGCCAGCCCGCACATCACTAGTGCCTCCACGCAGCAGCCCAGATGCCGCGCTCCACGCTTAAAAATCAGTTTCGGAGCAGGTCAAAAGGGGGGCAGCATCGCTAGTGAATTTGCGGTTTAAAACCTAGAAATTCGGCTCTTAAAGTTACAAGAGGAGGCTTTTTGCTGCCCCTTATAACTGGCCGCTCGCTGCCTAATGGCAGGAACGGCCCTGAGTGTCTCTTTCTGTTAATTCCACCAATGTATCCTCAACCTAACATTCTCTCCTGCCACAAACAAAACATGAAGGAACCATTAAATCAAGCCTCCAAATACAAGAACAATTTTGTTTGCAAAGGGTTATTATAAAATGTAAGAAACAATTGATTCTATGAACATTATTTATGCTACAATGAGAGGTATCACCACAGACATCACCCTGTAGCTACCACGGAAACTCCTGGGAAACTGAGCTGTCGGTCATTGATTTGCTTTACATAGACACTGCCTGAAGTCATCGTACTGCCCCTTTCAATAGGGAAAAAAGCAGAATCCAGAGAAGAATAGATTTCAACATACCTCAAATTGGGTCTCTATTTAAAGTCAGGTAACGTGTATTTGGCAACATGTCAATGACTTAATCATGGCCTCTTTCTTCTGCTTGTTTCTTTGATCATGTGGTTCTAACCAGTAACATACAGGCAGGTTAACTGGCTTCTAATGAAAATGCCCATACTGATGTGAATATGATAGGGACCTTTGATGCACTGCTCCACTGGGGCAGGGACTGATGTGAATAATGTATAATCTCTGTATGAGCAATGGAATCTGTTGACAGTACACTAAATAATGAATAATAATGCAAGCATAGGACTTGTTATCCAAAATGCTTGGGACCGGGGGTTTTCCGGATAAGGGGTATTTCTCTAATTTGTATCCCCAAACCTTAAGTCTACTTAAAAAAAAAAAAGTAAACATTAAATAAACCCAATAAGATTGCTTTACCTTCAATAAGGATTCATAATATCTTAGTTGGGATCAAGTTCAATGTACTGTTTTGTTATTACTGACAACAAGGTTAAAATGTGAATCAATTGATTAAAATAGTGTCTATGGAAGATGGCCTTTCTGAACAACGGGCTTCCAGATAGTGGATCCCATACCTGTAATACATAATTGTTATCTTATAAATAACTTTAGTGGAATGCTTGCTCATAGAGCCATATTCTAAACCACCTCTTCTAATTGTCATAAACAGACTTCATCATTATAATCTGTACTGCTAAAGGCGGGAGCAGTACAAAATCACTCATTCTTTTCTAAAAATGGCAATATGGCCTGCTGAGATACCAGGACCGATCCTGGTGGATCCATGTGTCAGTAGGCCCTTCTGCTCCTAAACATTTGGCCTATTTCAAGGTCATTAACAATTTCTGTATGGAAACAAAGAGGAGAAATAGATGGAAGAATAGATTATAGCGGTGATCCCCAACCAGTAGCTCGTGAGCAACATGTTTCTATCCAACCACTTCTATGTTACGCTCAGTGTCCTGAAAGCAGGTGCTTATTTTTGTGTTCCAGGCTTGGAAGCAAGTTTTAATTGCATTAAAAACTAAGTACAATGCCAAGTAGAACCTCTTATAGGATACCAGTCCACATAGGGGCTACCAAATAACCAATTACAGTCCATATTTGGCACCCCAAGGGTCTTTTTCATGCTTGAGTTGCTCCCCAACTCTTTTTACATTTGGCTCATGTGGCTCACTGGTAAAAAAAGGTTGGGGACCCCTGGATTATAGTATGTAAAGAAAAGAGAGGAGGAGTGATGAGGGAACACAGATAGTTTGGAGAGTGGGCCTATAGTTTAAGTGGGCATCCCAGTTCAACACTAATATACAGAGAGAGAAGAAATGCTCCATGCCTACAATAAGCTATACCCATATACAAAATAAACACCACTTAAATATGGAGATAAATTTTAGCAATGCAATCAGTACTAATTTAAGATTCATTGATATGGCCCATACTGCCTGATAAACTATAAAAATATTGCTTACAAACTATAAATATACTATCTATTTTTCTATCTATCTATCTATCTATCTATCTATCTATCTATCTATCTATCTATCTATCTATCTATCTATCTATCTATCTATCTATCTATCTATCTATCTATCTACTAGATTGCAAGCCTTGTGGATACATTATGTATAGTACTAATGAATATGGTGTCCTATTATACACCCAGGATATTATCTTTGGGGTTTACAGCCCATAAATCCAGCGATATATATCTAAAGCAATTACAATACTGTTGGACGGCTTTCAACTCACAAAAACCCATTTTCACTATTTTCTCCTGAAACAAGAAAAAGCGTAAACAGCTCCCCTTGATTGCGGAAATGGGAACTTATCCTCAAGGTGAAATTTGCTGTGCGTCTGAGTCACTTTCATTCAAGGAGACGAGCTGAATATCAACCCCCGCATCGCACCTCACTCCATGCGGCCTACTCCTATTGCATTTAAATTTACTCCACTTTTCCTTCCTGACACCTGTTTAAATCAATATCTTCCTCTCCAGGTCTCGAGCCGAATGTGCCTGTGCTCTCTGCACAGCGCTTCTCAAATCCACTAAAATCAACACAATAATTGAAATATTTTCAAGCTGATTACACTGCAGCCCGAGGCTAGGCTGGTTGCTAAGGGTAAGCTCCCTGGTTGCTAGGGGGAGTAAATCATCTTGCATTATTTGATTTTTGTTATAGATATGAAACCGCTACTCCCTCGATTAAATGTCTCTCAGTCTAACACCTATGGGACCTGGGGAGAGAAGCAAAGAAAAGAATCAACCTTGACCCTGTCAAATAAATATCTCTAACTTTTCGTGTCCTCCAGCTTCAAACCCAAACCTGTCTCTCTCTATATATAATTTTAACCTGATTTTAAATAACAAAGCGGAGGGTAAAAAAAGCAGAAAAGGAAATGGAAGAAAATGATATAGTGGAGAATCTCTCAGCTTTCCTAAATATACACTGCTGGCACAAGGATCAGACTCTTAGGGGAGCAATACAGACCTAATAATGATGAGGATTGGAAAATGGCATTCTGGGGCACACGCTAAATGGTCCCAGTCATCTTCTGACTGACAAAAAAAATCTCTCAGCTAAACCATATTTTTTTGACGAGTGAAAAATGTTACGTGTTTTTATAAATCCTGGCAAAAATGTTGTCCATTGCTTATCTCTGTAATAAAGAATAACTTGCCCAGAGAGTATACATATTATTTTAAGAGGAGATGCCACACTGTTACCCCATTGTTTCCTCAATGATGATCGGACATTGCCATGCATATTATTTTTAAACAAAAGAATTATTTTTATTTTCAGTATGCCCAAACACTGAGTATTTGGCACAATATATAGGAGAATAACCCCATGCTAGTAGCTTGTATTTATTTTCTTTACTATAGACAGTGTAAAATAAGGGCATAGCTCTTCAGGTAGTCTTAAAGTGATCATACACCGCAATTCTTCTGCCTCTCCTGTATGCAGCATTGATTTGCTGCTGTTTTTTGTACTTTGCATCTTGTCCCATTTTTTTCCTAGGTCATCAATAGAAAATTCCATAATCTTTACTGGGAATATATATTGTATATGGAATGAGTTTCATAAAGATGATGTCTCTGATAAGATGAGCAGTATTGTAATTGGCCAAGAGCAAGTGCATAGTCTTTGTCTGGCTGGTTTCGTGGCATCATACCTGTGTACACTGATCTATTTTATGTGAAACTATAAACATTAGATGAGGGGTTTTGCTTTAAAATTCCTGCCAAAAGCTATTTGCTGCAATTTCCATTGCTGTCAATAGGTAAACAGAAAGCAAACCATGTTTATCCTGGAGCATTTCTACCATGAGAGGAGGTGAACCGTTCTCCTTAGGACCGTGGTTGGTAGATGTTTTTGGCTAAAGTCCCCCTTACATTTACAACCTTTGGTCAGGGTTTCCTTTAGCTCCTAATAAGATTATAGATATAAGAAAACATTTGAGTATCATCAATGCAGCCATAGTTCCAAGGATAGCTATATCACAGCAAATATGTGTTTGCCCAAATCTGAACCTAAAAGAACTTCAAGCTGAGCTGTCCAGAAGATCAAAAAGTCAGTGTCCTCAAATGTTCCAAATACTAATGTTGAGGCTGCCACTCCACTGGTCCCCCCACTTCCACTCTACAGCCCCCCCTGATGGGAGTCAGCTTTATAGTTTGGGAGCCATTGCCTTAGAGGTAGTCCTGCAGGAGAAATTGCCCATTTTCACAGAAAGTGGGTGCCTTTTTAAAAGGGAAGTTTAACTAATCTACCAAAAAGCAGCAATGACCCTGGCCTTATCTGGCTCTGTTGGAGAAGTAAGTGGGGTCCTTGGAGGCAGCCTTAGGGATACTTTTCAACAGATGATAAAAATTTTGCAGATGTCATAGACCTCAAGGAAGGTGGTTACTTCTTATATGATGCACAAGGTAGAGATGGCTCAGCTCCCTGGACTCTGAAAGGCTCCACTTAATAAGCTTAATTTACACAAAGTTTGTTGTGTTAAAATATGCACAAATGTTGACACTATTCATAAAAGGTCCTTGCGGCAAACACCCGCCTTTACCTTGGAATTGTTACTATGAGTTCCTGCCTATTGATGCTGCTGTACCCTTGAGCTACCACCGCCTTGACTATAGCGGTAATTCCAGGATTCCCACAGGAGGTTGTATCCAGTGTCGGACTGGGATGCCAAGGGCCCACCAGAAAACCTTAGCCTGTGGGCCCACTTTCCAAACTATTATTCCTCCTCTACTCACTTAACCTCTTTATTCTCCAAGTCTTTTATATCCACTTACTATACTCTATTGTTCCATTATTAAGCCTCTTTTTTCCTAAAAATAAATAGGGAATGACCATGATCTATGCCAAATGGTTAGAAGCAAGAGGGCCCACTGACACCTGGGCCCACCGGGAGTTTTCCTGGTATCAGTCCGACACTGGTTGTATCAATAGGTGCTTTAGACTAGTATTCTAGCATTCTGACCACAACCTGCATTCAATTTGTGCAATTTGCACTTTACAGTATATCTACAGTATAACTATTTTTGCAGAAATCTCAAAAAAAATAAATAAAAAAGTTCCGCTTTATTGGTCAGTATTAGATAAAAATAATATGCTAATGTGCAAGAAAATAAATAGTCACTACAGGCAAGAAGGAACGGCTTTGCTACATTAGGTTTCTGAAAGCCCAAGATGTCTCTTTGCAGAAAGATGCAGCAGATTAAAGGATTCTTTTTAGCGCTCGGTGATAGACTAAATCATTTAGTTGGTGGTGCAAACAGCCAACCAGAACTATTAATTTATCTTGGCTTTGCCATCACTGTTATATATTGGAAGGGGAATTTTCTTCCTCTGTTCCTTTACGTAATTCCTTAACTGCTGCACTTTTCCAACTGAGAAAAGGTAAAATGCCCATGAGTGCACTTCCATGACTTTCACTTTTAGTTTCCAATGCACTTTATTACATGGATCCCACAGGGAGTTTGCCTGCAGCGTTGTACTGCTAGACCTGGGTCAGTGAAGACATGCGGGCCTATTCAAGGACACCAGCTTTGTGCTTTTGGTGTCAGGTTGTGCAGGAGTGTAGAATTGTTTTCTGACATTCTGAAGAATTGCTCAGATCCATAAATATTTTAATTGCAGGGAAATAGAGAGGACAAAGATTGAAACCTTGTAAAATATCCGGCCAGGCTAGCTAAATAGTTCTTCTATTTGATCAGTTTGCGCTCAGCCCTTACACTTAAGTCATTAGCTCTTTCTTGGCCTTTACCCTTCTCAAAATAACTATTGAACCAGAGATGAGCATGAATGTATTTGCAGAATTTGAAAGTCTCTACTTTCTAGCCGAGCCAGTACTAGGCAGCCTGGGATTTAGAGAAACTCAAAAAGATAAAAACATTCTGTGTTGCTTTGGACCCAGTGCCTGCTTCTATGGTGATCGTAATGCCAATAAAGGAGGAAAAATAAAAATGAAAAGGAAACTAAAGGGGGAATGTAATATCTTACGCTAGTGAGCAAAGACGCTTGCGAACGTTAGCGACCATGTCCTTTTTGACTGCTTAAAGACCTCAGCGACTTCATCGCAAGGTTTGTGAACAAATAGTTTTTGCGAATGTTCGCAGTGGATGTAATAAAATTTCATAATCGCAAAACCTTCTTTACCACTGAATATATAACTAAACTCCATAGCCGGTGTTAACGTTAAACCTTTGCTTAGTGAAAATGTCCAATATAATATTCGCCAGCGTCTGATTTTACATTGCGAGCAGTGCTAAACAATCGCAAAGACGCCATTTATACATTCCTTCTAAAAGTCTTTGTGTTGAGCTGTAATTGCTATCGGTCGATAGCCTTGTAGGTGACTGAGAATGATGGAAGCTTTAGGTTAGTATTTAATGTATTTAATATTACCTATGGTTATAGGACTATTACTACAACCTTAGACGTATGTGTTAGAGCACCGGGGGTACAAAAGTGCCCCCCTTTGTGACCATTCTTAAAGCACTTCCATCCTCAGTCTGGCTTTGCCCTGCACCTAGCGTTGGAATGGAAAGTATCATGGAAAGAACAGGGGTCCACTTTGATCTGCATGGTGCTCCCTAATTTGTTCATTGAAATACCATGCATGAGATTTAGCATGGGCGACAAAACATGCCCCTGAACCTATACAGTCAAGGACAGATAAGCTGTATAGAATACAATGGCTTTGGTTTTTACACAGAAAGGTAATTGCTATTAATGGCTTTGAATAGAAATATAGGCGCAAATTCACTAAGCGCCAAAGCGCCGAACGCTAGCGTTAATTTGCTAGCTTTTGGCATTTTTCGTTACTGCGCAAATTCACTAACGAACGCTGGCGTAGTTTCGCTAGTGTTACTTCGCACCCTTACGCCAGGCGAATTTTCGCTAGCGACGTTACTACGCAAATTCACTAACTTGCGCAGTGTACTAAACGCTACCTTTTACGCTAGACTTCCTTCGCCACCTCAAACCTGGCGAAGCGCAATAGAGTAGATAGGGATTGTTTCAAAAAAAGTCAATTTTTTTTCTAAGTCCCAAAAAACGCTGGCGTGTTTTCTACATGATGGGTGATAGGCTGAAAAAGATCGAAAAAAATATTTTTGGGGCTCCCCTCCTTCCCCCCTACATTTCCTGACTCATGGCAACTTACCTAGACAGTGGGCACATGTGTAGGGCAAAATAAAATTTATATTTGCTGATTTGAAGGTTTTCTAGGCATTTGTAGTGCTGATACGTGTTCCTCCATTGAAATTTGAATTTGGCGCCGTATGCAAATGAACCATCGCTAGTGAAACTTGGCTTCGCTTGGCGAATTAACGCTAGCGCAACTTTGAAAACTTACGCTACCCCTGTGCACAACTTCGGATTTTAGTGAATTTGCGGAGCACTGGCGAAAATACGCCTGGCGAAGTGTGGCAAAGTGCGGCGAAGCACGGCAAAGTTCTGCCTGGCGAAACTACGAATGTTAGTGAATTTGCCCCTTAGAATGAAGGCATTTCTCCTCTAGCAGTATATTATTTCCCTTCTAGGTATTAACTAATTTTAAGTGCCAGATTAACTGATACAAATTTCAAATGTTAATATTATATATATATATATACTGTATATATATATATATATATATACTTAATGCTTACTGGTTACTGGGTTAGACAAAGATAAAAGCTAGAGAGAAATGAAAGAAGGGGGAGATTGGGCTAAAGGGTAAGCATAAAGGCAAGAGGAAGGCATGCATGGGAATGAAAGCAACCGGGAGAAAATAATATAATAATATATAAATAATATATGCACACATCTGTTTAGGGCACATAGACACAAATTTCCCACTCTAATAATCAGGTACCAGAACTTTATAGCATATGTTCCTTTTCATTGCCGTTTGTTAGCTGAAATAATAGAGCTGCATGTATATGAAACAGATAGCTGGATGTTAATGAATTACAAAGGGCAAGTTGAACAAAGAAAATAAGAGCTTGCAGGACTGTGCTCACAATCAGGCATGCACTTCAACTGAGTTAGTTCATTGTATAATGCCAGGAGCCTGCAGGATAGGACTTGCCTGGCCTGGTTTAGCAATATGAAGCAGTGACTATTAAAAGGACTTATTACCAATGCATAGGCCCATTACTGCAAATGTGTGTTACTCACAAGTCTTGCCCCAACAGAAACACTATGGGCTAGAAATTCTCTGTGCATCTCTTTATCTGGCATTGACTCTCAATCCCAGCAACCCCCAGCAGTCTGGAATCCCACTGCCATATTGTGCAGTGTTATATATATATTTATAAAAGGTTATTTAAGTAGCCACAAGTATAGTCAAGCTAAAATTGGGCACAAATTATGGCTTATTAATGCCATTCATTAAACTGTTTTTAAATCATAGTTTTAAATCCTTTTTCTTTTGTATAGCTGCACCTCTTCTACTACACAAACACATCTATTAATAAGGCCCAGACTTGTGGGAAGGCTGCAAAAGCCTGGACCTAGAGTGACAATATTTTAGGGGCGGCGTGCCATCCAGCCAAATCTTATTTTTTTTTGGAAGCCTTTGGGATGCGTAGGAGATTTGAAAGCTCTTTAATCTCCTGTGTGTCTAATCCCAAGTGCTTTGGCAGAAACCTGTGTTTGTGCTCATGGGGAACAGCTGCAGGACCCTCTGGCATAGGGGTGCCCAAATCAAATATCCTGCTATTGATGCTGGGGAACCCTGAACGTGGTTGCATTTAAGAATCACACACTAATGGAGTTTTAATGCCGCACAAAAAAAATGACACAATCCCCACTCTGAAAATGTTAGCTGCAAATTTCATTTTAATCATCTTTTTGGATGCAATTCTGGTGGATGGAAAAGGCATGGTTATTTTAGTCCCAAAATTGCCTTTTGCCCTTCTTCTCACACCTTTCCCTTATTCTCACATGTAGATACAGTGAAATCAAGTCATCACATATGTAACGGAATATGGCAGGACAAGGAGATTGACTGGGGAGGATTGGGCCTGTTTTAGGCAGAACTAAGTGTGTCATGTGGGGAACTGGAGTGTGTGTACACTTTGCTGGTTCCTTGGCATGTCTCTTAGACAGCCCTACTGTCTCCCTTTCCATACTAACAGCCTGTGAGATATCATAAACCCACTTGGCCTTCCGGTGCCCTGTTCATATAGGACATCTGGGGCTCCTCTTACTGACTGAGCACCACTAAATTGCTTTTCATGTCAAAGGGATGACCCTGCCTGTAATACTTTAATACCTGAATTTTTTTTAATTGTCGTCTATAGGTGGGGGATGGTGCTCAATATCAGCACAGTAGTAGGGTCCTTTTTGTCTTATAAACAGAGCATTGTTGCTTGAGCCTATTTTGTTTTATTTCCTATGGTTTTTTATTTTCTGGCATAAACTCCTTCAAAATATTCCATTGGTTACATTTCTCTTGTCATTTGAATGTACCTGTCGTTTTGCATTTATTTATAATTTTTGATTGTATTGTTCTGTGTTCAATTAATGTATTGTTTTAATGTATAGAGCTCTGTATACAATTAAAGGCATATAAATAAAATGTAAAGATTTACTTATATCCGTAAATGTAATAGTTACTGAAAGCAGTATCTGTCCGTCTCTTGCACTGCTGGTTCTTACTACTATAACAATGTAGTAGAGGTCAAGTGATTCTGCACATTTCTGTGCAGCAGCATGCAAGGCATTGTGGGAAATTAACTCCTGGCTGGCCTTTGCTGCATTGTTGCAACCAGCAGTGCAGTAAGCAAAAACAGTTTTAAATAAATAAATAAATTCATTTTTTAAACAATTCCAATGACATTTACAGGTATGGGACCTGTTATCCAGAATGCTCAAGACCTGCGATTTCTGGATAAGGGGGTCTTTCTGTAACCTGGATCTCCATACTTAAAGGATTGTTCTCCTTTGAGCTAACTTTTATTGTATGGTATAGATAGTGATCTTCTGAGACAATTTGCAATTGGTTTTCATTTTTTATTATTTGTGGTTTTTGAGTTATTTAGCTTTTTATTCAGCAGCTCTCCAGTTTGCAATTACAGCATTCCCAAAGAGTTGCTTAGAATTGGCCGTTCTAAAGGCTAACTTCAAGGTGAACCACCCCTTTGAGTAAATACTTTAATAAGTCTAGTAAAAATAATATAAGGTATAAATAAATCTAATAGACTTGTTTTGCCTCCAATAAGAATTAATTATATTTTGTTAGGATCAAGTACAAGCTACTGTTTTATTATTACAGAGAAAAAGGAAATATGTTTTAAAACATTAAATTATTTGATTATTTTGGAGTCTATGGGAGATGGCGTTTGCGCAATTCAGAGCGTTCTGAATAATGGGTTTCTGGATAACGGATCCTATACCTGTACCACTGAATTATAAAAATGAACATATACAGAAAAGTTGCTTAGAATTAGATTTTCTTTGGAAAGTTAAATATATTTTCAGGGTTTAGGGGATGTTCGTTTTTTTGGATGTAGTTTGATATTATGATTATGAGGTTCTTGCCTACATTAGACAGAATGCAGAATTTTTGGGATTCTACAGAATTGCCCATTTGCTATATTTCCTAAATGAGGCCCTTATGCTAAACTGCATTTTCTTGAAATGTTTTTGGCTAATTTGACATTTCTCCTGTGCCTTATTCTAGAGCGATTATGCTGCCTAAGGGTTCTTACAGACGAGCGTTTTTACCTGCGCTCCCCTGCGTTCTGTTTTTCTGCGTTCAGCCGCAGGGGAGCGCAGGAATAGACGCATTACATTTTTTCCAATGGGGCTGTACTCACACAGGCGCGTGTAGGCGCCGAACGCAGGAACCTGCGTTCCGCGCCTACACGTGCCTGTGTGAGTACAGCCCCATTGTAAGAGCCCTTAGTTTAGAAATCGGCAGCGTGAATTCATTATCTTCTCTGGCTGATTCAAAGTTATTTTGTAGGGTGTATTTATTGAGTCGTTATAGACGTTATCTGGAAATACAACATCCAAGCCCAAACTGAGAAGAGGGATAGATTTTTTATTTATTTTGTAGCCGAGTGTAAATTGTTTGAAACCACCTATCTACTTGAAGACGTTACAGATCTCCTTAGGACAGATATAACTGGCAGCTAAACTTTAACTACAGCCGTACTCAGATTCCATCTGTGAGACAGCAGGTGGGCCCGTGAGACCCACAGTCCTGCTGGGAAACGAGCAGCTGTTCCCACGAATGTTTCAAAGCTCCAGCAAATTAGCAAACATTGCATAGGCCTGTCAATTGAATCATTTCTGAGGCTCTGAAATCAAGATAAAGCCAACACAAGTGTCAGGGACGAGTGCACTGGATTACAGTTTCCACTGAAGTTTTTATCTGTATGTTTTAAATGGGCTCATGGATAAACAGGAATGTTTGTTTCCTTTTAAACGGATTCTGTTTGAGTGAACATACTGTAACAACTGGTTGGTTTATGCACAATGATGTATAGTGAAGCATGCTGTCTCTGCCGTTGGGTAATGTAATAAAAGGGGCAAAAAACCTGCTACTAGTCTAGTAATCATAACAACCAATCAGCAGTCACAATTTACTGATCGTCTGTTTTGGTCATTGGTTGCTAGTGGTTACTAGACCTACTGCATTTATTGCCTTTCCCCAATACAGTGCAAGGGCAATATTTTGAGTAGCCATGGCGCAAAAGTCTGCTACTGGCTACAGATCACTTTACAATAATATCAGAGGGAAGCGTGGAAGCACTAAAGGTCACCCTGCAAGGGTATCATTAGAAAATTGTGGCAATTTGGAGATATGGGCTGACCTGCAGGTCTTCCGGTTAGTAAACTGAGCTGGCCAGATCCACAACCAGCTGAGACCCTGTGCTGCCATCTGGTCTTCCCTCCAGCATCAATTGTGTCCGCAATTAGAGAACAGGTATGGGGGGGGTTTGGTGGGGGCAGGTTTGCGGTTGGGGCCTCAGACCCTATCATTACAAGCAGAGGCAATCAAGGTGCCCTTTGTCTTTGTGATATTTCCCTCCAATGCAATAGTATGAAAGAATGATGTTATGCAAGTTGTAGATATAGCTCATACCTATAGCTTAAAGGACATGTAAAACCTACATTCTCCTACCATGTATATAACTTGGGCATATCTTCCCCACATCATTTGCCACATCATTTGTGCATATACCCCCTCCATTTGCCAGTGCCTAAAACAAATAGCAGCTTTCAACCGGCAGCCATTTTCCCTCAGACATCTTTAACATTGACATCTACAAACAGGACATGTATTCTGTAATGTTCCTGCAATGCTGAATGCAGGTAAACACAGGCTCAACCTACTTTGATAACAAGTCGTGCTGGGGTTGAGCACTATAATGGTTTAGCTGAGCTCAGGAGAGGTGGTTAGGAGAGAAAAATAGAATCAGATAGCTAGAGTTTCTATGGGAACCAGCAATGCTATCTCTTCATTGGCTGTTAGACTGGAGGGTGTGTTTAATAATCTGAGCTGAAAAGAGCTGAGCATGCTCATGAGCCAACAGCCAAAGTAAATTCCTGAGGAAGGGGGCAGAGGGGGTTAGAGGAGGGGAAGGATTTGGAGGGGAATAATTTCTAAGTGATTAAGGGGATGCTGCAGCCTTACTGTTAAAATTTTAACAACCAGAGTGGCAGGTATCTTAAGTTTTCAAAGAGGCTGTTCACTGATTACATTTTTGTGGGGAAGGGGGTTTACATGTTCTTTAAGGAAATGGGCACCAAAACTGGCTATATTTGTCTGGCAAGCTCGTATATGTATCTTTCACTCATATGCTCACCTTAAGCATCAATCTGATTGTTTAATGCATAATTGCCACTAGAAATTAATTAACAGGACCTCAATCTGATGACAAGAACAATCCTGCCTGATTGATATATGCCCGATTTTCATCCAGATATCAGTTGGGAAAGCCAAAACTAGCACCATACACGGCTCAATAATCCACCGACTCGGTCTGGACTGTGTACTGCCAACTTTAGACACAAATTGGAGAATTACAAATAATCAAGTTGCTCTACCAACTCCCATCAATACCATCAACAAGACTTCTCATGGGCCATAGCAGGTCCCCTGTTTTCTGCACTTTGCCCCATGGGTGTTGCATTTATACAGGGAAGGTTTTGTGCCTCTTAGTTTGTTAGCAATTATACATAGAGCAATGGTAAAATAGCACTGTTGTGTTTTAATTTCTATACTAAGCCATGTCTTCAAGGAAGTGACCATATATACCCACCCACACTACATCTCATACCTCTCCTATCTATATGTGAAATGCTACTTTATTTGATCACCCATTTCTTTAGGGCAGGCTAACAGCTCTTGAAATGGAATCCAGCACCTACTCAGATAGGCCACCTTGGCTCTGCCCAACCCCAACTTAGATGCCCCACATTTTTCTCCACTTCACAATCCTTGCCACATCAGAGGGGAGTAAATTGCTGGCATATTCATTTTTGATTGCTGGCATATCAAATTTGAGTTTTGCTTAAATTTGTACCAAAACTTTATGAAATGAAATACTCCAGTCTTAAAGCCAACCAATTGAGGAGACTGAAATATGTCTAGCCACCTTCATTTTCATGGCACTCACTGGTAAAGTCAATGTTGGGATGCAGCATCATAGTACAGTCCAATATTGTACATTGTACATTTTAAACACAGACATAAATAAAATCCACTGGTGTCAGGGGTGTAAATACAGAGGAAGCAGAGATTATGGTTGCAGGAGGCCTAGGAGTTTAGGGGGGCCCAGTAAGGCCCTAATCAGAGAAATTCCGCTATATCTTGGAAGAATATGTCAACATACCACTGTTTTAGGGTCCTAATCTCCCCCAAAGTTTCAATTGAACTTTATGGAAATGTCACTGGGTTTACAGAATGACAGTGATGGGCCTAATTATTTACATATTCCCTAAACAACTTGTTAAATTGAATTGCATTAATCAAGTTTTTTTTTAATGTAAACTGATTCTGATTATGCGGTTGTTAAGAGACAAATGAGGTTACATATATATCTTTGTTTGATATCATATCAGTTAATGGGACCTTAAGAAATTAACAAAAAAAAAGGGCACAATTACTCAAGTCTGGTTGGTGTCATTCCTGTCTCTTGGCATAAATGTGACATTTGCAACTTAATCTTTTGGTGAATTTGCACTGCGCCTATTGACGCCGGCCTCTGTAGCCACCATGAAGCTATGGCCTTCTGGAGGTGGTGGTAGATCCAGGGTTTTCCCTTTATCAGTAGGCTTAATACTGCCTGATTCAGAACAAGAGGCAGGAGGAAGGGAGCAGCACTAAGAGCAACTATAGCAAAGTACAAGAAGTGTTTGTGCACACACAAGTCATGAATGTGGATTTTTCTTGCAACCAACTGTGGTACCTGCAACTGTGGTGTGGTAAATAACCCCCTTCAGGTATTTACTGCTGAAAAGGTGGCTCTATATATTATCTAGTTAGGCTATTCTGCAATGTTCAATGAACCAATTAGATATTTAATTGAACTTGTATTATTTTTCATACTATTTGCATATTCTTGAGCATATGTCATTGCTAAATTTCTATGTCTGACATGCCGCTGTGCAAAATATTAAAGTTTTGGAATTGAATTAAAAAAAATATTCATTCTCACACTTGGTGGGACATTCACTAAGAATCGTAGTTGCGCTGGCGTCCGCTTCGACGCCCTTCGCAGCACTTCGGCAGGAGTATTTTTGCAAGCTCGCCGCAAATTCCGAAGTTGCGCTCAGGGGTAGCGTAAGGTTTCGAAGTTGCGCTAGCGTTAATTTGCCAAGCAAAGCGAAGTTACGCTAGCGATAGTTAATTTGCATACAGCGCCAAATTCAAGTTACAATGGAGGTATATGTAGCAGAACTACACAAGCCTGGGAAACCTTCAAAACATCAAATAAAATTTTTATTTTGCCCTACACATGTGCCTACTGTATAGTTAAGGTGCCATGAGTTAGGAAATGTAGGGGGGAAGGAGGGGAGCCCCAAAAAAAATTTCGATCACCCATAATAAAGAAAAAACGCCAGCGTTTTTTGGGACTTAGAAAAAATTGTAACTTTTTTTGAAGCAATCCCTATCTACTCTATTGCGCTTCGCCTGGTCTGAGGTGGCGAAGGAAGTCTAGCGTAAAAGGTAGCGTTCAGAACAATGTGCGCGTTAGTGAATTTACGTAGTTACGTCCGTTGCGCAAATTCGCCAGGCGAAGTAACACTAGTGAAGTTACGCCAGTGTCCATTAGTGAATCTGCGAAGTAACGAAAGTGCCCAATGCTGGCGAATTCACGCTAGCGTTAGGCGCTTCGGCGCTTAGTGAATTTGCCCCCAAGGGCTCTCATTTACGCTCCAAGGTATAAGATGTCATCAAAAACTACATTGATGGCAGATCATAGCTGTGTAAGTAAATCCAAGAAGCAGTTACTTGACTGTGATCTTCATATAATGGGAACATACAAAGCAGTATCTCCAGGTAGGAAGAGCATGGGAAACCATGCATGAGAAGACAGTGAAGAAGAACTATAGATGTGACATATGAATGTAGGAGGACTGAGGGATCCATTTACTAAAGTGCGGTTGTGACTTTAAGTTTCCGCATGTTATCGATGAGAATATTTTTACGCCAGAATATTTGCAGCGACTAAGTTTACTAAACAGCGATGCGCTCAGAAGTCATTTTGATCACTTGCGGTAACTACATTAACGAACCATCTTACGTTAGCGGTAATTTTAGCGAGTTGCAAATTTTCTGCCGACAAATTACGTTTTTGTGAATATTTATTAGGGATGCACCGAATCCAGGATTCGGTTCGGGATTCGGCCAGGATTCGGCCTTTTTCAGCAGGATTCGGATTCGGCCGAATCCTTCTGCCCGGCCGAACCGAATCCGAATCCTAATTTGCATATGCAAATTAGGGGTGGGGAGGGAAATTGCGGGACTTTTTATCACAAAACAAGGAAAAAAAATAATTTTCCCCTTCCCATCCCTAATTTGCATATGCAAATTAGGGTTCGGATTCGGTTCGGTATTCGCCGAATCTTTCAAAAAGGATTCGGGGGTTCGGCCGAATCCAAAATAGTGGATTCGGTGCATCCCTAATATTTATGCTATAAAATAGTCTTGTTTTATGGCGTTTATTATGGCAATTTTTACTGTGACATTTATGGACAGAAATGCAAGTTCAAAACTTATAAACTTTATTGAATGATGATTATACCATCCAACAACATCACCAGAGTAACACCAATCAAACATGTCTGCATCATATAAACCCTTCTGCCAATAGAATCTTATGAACCTTAAGAAATGATACCAGTCAATCTCTTTGCTTCATAGAAATGCACAGTTTAATGTAGCCAATCACAATGAAACCAAAAAAGTGTAGAGGCTGACGAATACTTGGACTGTGATGCCCGCTGCCAATAATACGCCTCTGAGCTGAAACTGCTGCTGTTGCACCAGATAGAAGCAGAAGTCAAAGCATCCTGTCAGCAATAGCTACAGATCTCTCTCCTGTCAGCAAAGAATGATGGGTAAAAAAAAAGTATTATGGGATATTTCCTGCCCCTTGAGAATTTTCTGGCCAAAAAAAAATTTTATGCCACTACATAAGTGGCGGTAAAATTTTGCGAATATTCTTGCGTAAATTTTGTCATTTGCTCATTTCGCTGTTTAGTAAACCAGGCGTTAATGTGTACATAGCGTTATTTTCAGCGAATGCGATAACTGGTGAAAACATATTTTTGTGCAAGAAAATTTGCAAATTTAAATTTACCGCAGGTTAGAAAACTGGCGAAAACATATTTGTCAATATTTTGTGCGCATATTTTTACAGCACTTTAGTAAACGGACCCCTGTGCCTGTAGAAAAGGGCATGCTGTAATTCCCTTATGAAGATATTGTAGTTGATGGATACCAGGTACAGTTGGGCAAGTACAAGAATACATGGTGACATTATCACTTCATACTTATGTTGCCTAACTTGTATCCATTAGGTTGTTGTTGAAGTACAATACTTAGAATCAGTATCTCTCAAAGTCTGAAAGTTGTCAAGGAATGCATTAATAAGTTTAAAGGCCACAAATTCTGTTTCGCCCCCCTGGTGCACCACTTCTAAAGACAGCCATAGGGAATCTGTTCCGACAACACTGGGGAGTTGATCTCAGATGTGTGATTTACTGTGTGTTTAAATATAACCCCTATAGCAGTGGTTTGGTAATGGTGGGGTTGGCTCCCCAAAGGGAGCCTGATCAGTAGCTGGCCAAGCCTAAAGGCCAGTAAAAGTAGGAATTCAGGAGAGTGCCTTGTTGCTCTCCTTGATAAACCTCATGACTAAGCTTTAAGGAGTCCAAAGTTTTCATATATGTGTGACCTGGTAATTAGCAGTGATCCCCAACCAGTGGATCTGTTGAATGTCGCTCCTAGTGGACTCAAAGCTGGTGGTTTTTCTTTAATTCCTGGGTTGGAGGTAATTTTTTGGTTGCATAAAAACCAAATGTACTGCCAAACAGACCTTGTTGTAGGCTGCCAATCCACATATGGGTTACTAAATAGCCAATCGCAGCCCTTATTTGGCACCCCCAGGAACATTTCCATGCTTGTGTTGCTCCCCAACTCTTTTTTACATTTGAATGTGATTCACAGGTAAAAAGACTGGCGATCTCTGAACTAAGGTATTGACCTCAAAGGATGGTAAGAACAAAAAGACTGAAAATGTTTTCAATGTTTTTCAATGTTATTAACAACAAATGTATTATTTATATTTAATTTCCTTGTAAGCAAAAGGCTGCTTAACTCTCAAGATTAACACTATTAAGCCTGCAACATTACAGACAGCAAAATCTACTAAGGCCAATTCAAAGGGTAAAGATTGAGTAGTTCAAAATGTCTACTTAGAAGAGGGTTCTCAGTGTAAAAGACAATAAATGTGCAGAACAAGTTGCCTGGGGGGTGTATATTATTACTGAAGATTGTACCAGAATTCAAATGAAAATTGAATAGGTTTCCACTGATCAATAACTTCATTAGACAGCAGAGTGAGTACTCAGGGGCTATAGGGTCTGCAGGCTTGCCTAGATGAATGAAATAGTTGGGACAGCTAAGGGCAGAAATATCAATTATGTTTCATTGGTCAGGAGGGGTGCACCTTCATAAATCCTTTTATGATTGCGGCAAAGCTGAGTAAACGGTAGTTATGTTTCTGCCCAGGAAATATTTCCTTCTGTTGTACTTTATTCAATTAAACCAGCTTTGAAAAATCAACAGCAAAATACTAGCGTTGAGATCCTCGTTTTCTTTTCTCGAAGAAATGAGCACAGAAATATGTACCTAAATCCCAGATAAATCATTTTCTTGACTCAAACGCCGCAAATGTGATTACAATTTCTTCCCTGGTTCCGTTTAGCAAGTGATTAATGGGATATATTTGAGCATGGAAGGTACAAAAAAAATACAAAGCTATTTATTTAATTGCAAGGGGTGTGAATTTTACATGAAATGTGGTCAGAAGAGGATTCTGATTGTGTGCCATATATTACAACTACAGCTATTTAGGCAGAAATAGACATTTACAAAACACTTTGAGAATTAAAATAAAGTCATTTATGTCTTAAAGATTCAACATTTTTTTGCCTTACTAAAAACCATTTTGAATATCCGAGGGTTTGCAAGAATGATGCGTGGCCTTAGATTATGGTATCTACTCCTAGGGGGGAATTCAGAAACTGAAACTGGCGTAAGAAAAAAAAGTTAATAATTAACTGCAGTTAAACTGGAGTTAAAACAATACCAAGTCCACAAAAACCTTAATCCATTTATTGAAAATATAAGTTGATTATTTATTTATTTTTTTTTTGGAGTTTATAACTTTTTTTTTACTGGATTTAACCGCCAAATTCAGAAAGACTGCCAAAATTGCTTTACTCGTTTTAAACTAAAAATAAGATTGGAATTTAGATTGACTGTAAATCTGGCATTTGATAAATGTTAATGATTACTAACATTTTACTCCAATTTGCAAATTCATCTTAACTCCACTTTTGTGAATTTCTTCCCCTGTCTGTGCCATGTATTTCACAGTTTGCTTCCGGTTATTACAGGTATAGAATTGTTATCGAGAACGCCTGGGACCTGGGGTCTTTCTGTATTTTGGAACACTAGAACTCAAGTCTAAATAAACCTAGTAGACTGGTTTTGCCTCCTATAAGGATTAATTGCATCTTAATTTGGATCAAGTACAAGGTGCTGTTTTATTATTACAGACAAAAAAACTAAATAATTTTAAAAAATGTTGGGGAATTTGGGGATTGTATTTATTCTTTTTTATTCTCTGTTGGGTTTTTACAAGAAACCCTATTATTACAAATAGGAAAATAATAATAATAGTTGTTGCAAGGTTCAAAATTGCAAGTTGAAAACACTGCCATCTCAGATTTTTTGGAAATTTTTGGTTGGTAAAAAAAAACCAAAACATGCTTATGGTGCAGACGGCACATTTTCCAGTAGCACTTTGTTCATCTTTCTCTGGGTAGTCATTGACTAAGTTCAGGAGTGAGAGGTGGGCTGTTATTTTTACAGATAAGTTGGGTGTACAAGAAATTGCACGTGTATAAAAGATTAACATTGTTCCTCTTTGTCTGACACACTGCTCCTTAGGATATTCACCATATTCCGAGCACCAGTTGTATTGTCGGGTTGAAAGTGAAGTCTCTTGGCAGATTTACAGTAGAACTCTATGTGCTCTTGCACCCATGTTGTCCTGCCCCTACACCATTTGATCTGGGTAATAAGTGTTTAGTTCAAGTTGCCCTTGGTGCATTTCGGGGACCTGCAGTGGGCACAATGATGCTGAAAGTATCTGAAATAAGCTGCATTGCTTTTCATTGCCTCTGTTAGTAAATGAGGCTAGTTGTGCTGGAACTGACTTTTTTTAGCAGTAGTAACTAAGATCTTTCAGGCTCATGCCTTGCTGTTTGTGGAAATAGCTGAGCAATAGAAGACCCTTCAATTAAAAATGGAAATAGCAGAGTTATTTGAACATTGATATCTCCGCGCAACCTATCCATATCATTAATGCATACCAACTAAAATGCGTTGCTTATAAAAAACAGTTGTCATGCTGCCTACAGTTTCACTTTAATTTTGACTATTAGCACATTAATAGTTACTGTGTTGGCATGCAAGGCTGCCTTCTGCCCTGAAGAATGACACGGAAAAAAAGACAACACAGAAACACCCAGAAGACGTCGCTCTGTAAGTCTGTAAAATGGTGTGTATGTAAATGTAGAATATTAGATTTTAATAAAACACAGCCTTGTTCAGCAGGGCCTGTGCTTGTGCAGTAGAAAAGCCGCTTTGTGCTATAGACATCCTTAATCCGCAGCCCTGCTCTGTCAAAGGCTTTAGGCAATGTAAAGCACTGATGCAGCAACTTAATGACATCCATGGGTAGTTGCTGCGCACCAAGCTAAAGGGTTTAGCCTGCGGATCGTAATGTGGGACAGAGTGGTACTTGCAAGTCAGCTGAACATCATTCTGCTGGACAAGATTTCAAAGATCAGCCATTGCATTGCAGGCCTCCTACTGGACACAATGAGGAATCCTTGCCTAGCTAAATAAGAAGCACACTACCTGGGCAGGTATTGCTAGGCTTTCTAGAAGTGTCACACTGTGATTTACTTTTTTCAGAAATTAGGTTATGTATAAACATTCATGTGTAGCACTGTTCGATTGCTAGATGAAATGTTTGCAGCTTTTCTCTGCCCACCTTTCTATAAATATGGCCACCCAAGGTTCAAAAAGCAACTGCTGCATCTACAATAAACACAGGTTTTAAAACAAATTGATATTTGTGCACACATTTAAGTGGGAGGTTATGGTTTAGTAACCCTTGGCAACCAGTCACCAGGTAACACTTACTGGTTAGCTGAAAACAGCTATGGCTGCTCAGCGTCGGACACAAAACCCCCTCTGGCCACCCCGCTTGTACATTTTTTATTCTAATGATTGCGGCTGGGTCCATGGAGGGAGGTCGGAGGCAGCGGCAATGAATTCAAGCAGGGAGCAGGTTTGGGCAGGTGGCCCACGAGGGCTGGGGTAGGAAGGATAGGGGTTCATTATGTAAAGACATAGGAATGGCACTGATTCCTAGATGGCAATGCAGAAATACCATCTTCACTCCACTTAAGCTTTCGGGCAATTGATGCAATTCCACAATTGTCCTTTGGGTGGGAGGGAAAAGAGCACAATTAATTGTTGTTAAGTCCTGCCAAAGATTACATTACATTTCTTACTGCCCTGTTCCTCTATGAGGGGGCTGCCATATTTGTGCAGCAGTAGTCCGTCATCATTGGAAAAAGGGACAGTCAGGTTGGCAAAACAGTCAAGTTTAGGAACTTCAAGTGACACTTACAAAAAGCAGAATTATCAGTGAAAAACATTGACCTGTGGGTAACTTTTAGGGGCAGATTTATCAAGGGTCGAATATCGAATTTGAAAAACTTCAAAATAAGAATTCAAAAAGACCAATCGAAATTAGTTTTTTTTTAAAAAGTTTTTTTTTTGCCGAATAGGTTAATTTTTGATCGAATAGGTCAGTTTTCGACTCCAAATAGGTTCTAGGAGGTCCCCCATAGGCTAAAACAGCAATTCAGCAGGTCTTAGAGTACATCATAAATCTAAAAATTCTAATTTTCTATTTTTTTTTCGAATTTTAAGTATTCCCTATTCGAAGTACACAAAAATTTGCTCTAAATTCAAATTTTTTTAATTCAAATTTTCACTTCAACCTTTGATAAATCTGCCTGTTAATATAGATTAATATTTTGAAAAGAAAATGTTTAGTGTCAGTATCACTTTAAAGGGGACCTGTCACCTAAAAAAACATATTCCAAATCCTATTTTACCACATTAGTCAAGCAAAGTGAACTTTAATTGCAGCGTATAAATTATTTGAATCTTGTTTCCTTCGGTCTGGGAATAATTATAGCAAGCAGGCAGGAGCCATTTGGTGGACAGTGTTATTAAGACAATCCTTGCATCATCTAGGAATCTTGTTTGTGCACCAGAATGGGGGACCCAATGTCCATCCCCATGCCCTGGTTACACAATTAAATGGTTAAGGGAATGGGGGAATGTGAGGAGAGCAGTGATCTAGGTGCTGAATGGAAAGTGAAAGTAATTGTCGGCATAAAGGAGGGGCAGACAATATTTGATTGACAGCTTAGATTTTTAAATGAGTTTTAAACATCTATGAATGCTTTAATAAAAAATAGAGTTTGGATTTCATGTTTAATTTGAAAAGGACTTTTATTATACAGTTTTTTATGTCTGGGTGACAGGTCCACTTTAAGGGGCTTGATTACAACATTCAATTACTTATAGCAACCAGTCAGGTCTTTGCATCCATTTTTTTAAATTGCAGTAGATTGCTCAAAACTACTTGCTGATTGGTTGCTATTGACACCTGCAATTGTGCAATTTAGCGCTTATGTTTGAAAATCAGCCCCTAGCTTGTGTGTAATCAACATGCATCCACAAAGTTCTTTATTTGGCAAAATGTGTAGACAAGCATGTGGCACATGTCTGCAACTGCTTGTGCATTAATAATGCTTACTTGGTACCTTCAATTTTATGATTGACAGTCCATACAATTCCATTACCAGATGTATGAGGAACAGGAGATTGGTAGGCTTAAAGCTGGGCAAACTTCCAATATTGAGAGTGATAAAAATGGTTTTGATACAACACTGGTTGGTTCTATTCAGTAGAAAGGATGCAAAATTATCTGTATAGTAGCCAGCTCCTGATGCATATCTCTGCAGTTGATGCGAATTGCAACATACAGACATTAGGGATACCATGTAGAATGTAGAACAGGCATTTAAATACAGCACTCCTGGGCAGACCTTTCCTGGGTTTGATACAGTAGCATGTTTTGGGTTTAGACTGGAAATCTCATACCAAGGTAACATTGTCAAGTCAAGTATTATTTTCATTAATATCAAGGTCATTGATCCAACCAGTCCTTCTTAACTGGTCTTCAAACTGTACTTCCAGGAATATCCAGGAACATCTAGGGCAGATATTATATACACACCCTAATTGGCCTTTAACCCATCCCTCCATCCACTTTTTACATTCCCCCATAGTGTAGGAGTCATGTGAATACCTGCTATCCAATAGTGTCCCACCCGTTGAGTTGGTGGTTGAATTTGAGTTACCTGGTCAAAAATGTTTAGCTCTGGTTTTTTTGTTTAGGACAGGTGAACATTATTTTCTCCTTTTGAGGAATGACCCCATTCTGCTTGTGCTGAAAGCCAGTTCAACTCATGCTGAGAAAGTGATCTAACGGGGTTGTTCATCTTTAAGTTTTAGTATGATGTAGAGAGTGATATTTTGAGACATTTTTCAATAGTTATTCAGCAGCTCTACAGTTTCTGAATGTTAGGGTCCAAATACCATGCATGGATTTGACAATAACAATACATTTGCAGGCTTACAGATCATTTGCATTTTAGATGGGGTCAGTGACTCCCATTCGAAATCAGGAAAAAGTCAGAAGAAGAAGGCAAATAATTAAAAAACTATTAAAAAATGAAAAAAGTAAAATCTTTTTTTTTAATATACTCAATACACCTGCTCCAGGTAACGTAGATAAAGTGATGTCAGATGTCAAAGCAGTTAAAGTGGCAGCTTTTGTGTTTAATGTGACCTGCAATCAAAGCTCCAAAGAGCCACCTGTTCATGTCAATCTCCATTCTCTAAGTGGAAGAAGGCTCCACTTTCTAAGTGGCGGTTTAACACAATGCTCATTGTTTCTGCTCACCTAATGCCATTTAAGATTAAGATCGAATGACACTACCCCGCTGCAGGTTTGTTCACTTATTTCAGGTGTTGTGGTATGAGAAGCAAATTATAATATGGCTCAGTGCGAACAAAGAGAGATGCATTAGGCATGCATAACTTACCCGCATTATAAACCATTTTTAACCCTTTCTTTCGAGGTCGAGAGCCATGAATACATCGCTTTGGGCTATGTACTGAAGCACTGAAATAGTAAGTGCCCATTAAAAACACTCCTGCACTGTGCTCTAGACAAGCACCATACTGCCAATTTGACTTTAATAGTCGCAAAACAAGCTAATCTAGCAATTATTAACCTGTAGTATACACAGCAATCAGCACTCCAAGTTACCAATTATCTACTGACATGCCATTTGTATAATGCAATAGTAAGTAGGATATGTATAAATCCATAGGTCTATGTTGGCATGTATCTTTTTGGCTCAAAGGAATGTTTTTTGGACAAAGTCAGATTTGTACGAAAATATATGTTTTAGCTGTAAAACAAGATCCCTTTCCAACACTGAAGACCACTGGTACTCATCGCTTTTAAGGGGTCATTCACCTATACATTAACTTTTAGTATGATGCAGAGAGTCATATTCAATTTGAAAATGGTTTTCATTTTTTATTATTTGGGATTTTTGAGTTCTTTTTTTATTCAGCAACTCTCCAGTTTGCAATTTCAGCAATCCAGTTGCTAGGGTCCACATGACCCTAGCAAACATGCATTAGGTTTATTAATAAAAAGTAGCAATAACAATACATTTGTAGCCTTACAGAGCCTTTATACTTTTAGATGGGGTCAGTGACTCCCTTTTGAAAGACCGTGAGAATCAAAAGAAGGCAAATAATTAAAAAAATTAATAATCAAGACCAATTGATAAGTTGCTTAGTGACGGGCAAATAAATTTGCGGCAAATTTCCGCTTTCGCCGCCCGTGAAACTGTTGAAAATTCATCTTGTTCAGACAAATCTACACATCTATAGAAGTATTGTGCTGCTCCCAGGATGATTGACTGAAGTGGTTCTCTGGGGCCTAATAAGTTAAATAATTTTGGGGTGCTGCACCTGTAAAGAAAACTGGGCTGGGGAGTTGTTCATTGGGTTTGATTTCCAGTGCCCTATGCCATTTTAATACTTTTACTTATATAAATGCTAATGCTTGGCTAGGAACCCATACTATCTACTTCTCTTGTTTCGCTTCAATCTCTTATTATATTATCTCATATTATTGCATGGGTCAGTATATTTAACCTTGTGTACTTGTGGACTGCTATATGTGTGTGGGTGAAACCACATTGGAGGCTAGCATGTATACATTACATTGTTCCACCATACACACACATATATTCACATGCCAACAAGTGTCATCTAAATCCAATTAACCTACTAATGAACTGCTTGTTTTGTTTACCAAGTAGCCAATCACGATGAGCACGACGAATATGAGGCTTATTTGTGGGTCACCTCCTTTCCTGTCTCAGGCGCACAATACATGGCAACTGAAGGGTATCTACTTGCTTCTAACTGGAACAAGCTTGAGTTCTATCACCACATTGGGCAGCTACATCGTCTGCACATCTCAGAGGGAATTGGTTTTCTATCCTGGCCCCTAGGGTACATTTATATATGCTATTTGTAATGTAGAATATATATCATAGAATCTATAAAGGAGGAGGAGAAAAGGCCAATCTTCTTCCATCTGGCCCTTCTTGTTTACCGGTTTCAGCATGGAAACAACAATGTATTTGCAAACCAAAATCAGGGGTGGAGAGAAGCAGATTGACCCTCTATATGTGCCACTATCCATAGGCAAAACCAGAATAGGAATAAATAAGTCAATGTCCATCTGTATTGCCTGCATATAAATACAACAAAGTTGCCGGCCCACAAAGCATCAATTCCAGCAAAAACAAAATATTGTTGTACTGATTTCAATCTTGACCTTTTCTCAATCTTGTACTCCCTCTGAAATAAGATTGCTTAGAAAGTATTAGTAGCCTTTACTTTCTAGTAGGTATTTGTAATGATTACTTAAAGGGATCCTATCATCGGAAAACAAGTTTTTTTCAAAACACAACAGTTAATAGTGCTACTCCAGCAGACTTCTGCACTGAAATCCATTTCTCAAAAGAGCAAACACATTTTTTTATATTCAATTTTGAAATCTGACATGGGGCTAGATATTTTGTCAATCTCCCAGCTGCCCCTGGTCATGTGACTTAAGCCTGCACTTTAGGAGAGAAATGCATTCTGGCAGGCTGCTGTGTTTCCTTCTCAATGTAACTGAAGGAGTCTCAGTGGGACATGGGTTTTTACTATTGAGTGTTGTTCTTAGATCAGATTCTTAGGCAGCTGTTATCTTGTGTTAGGGAGCTGCTATCTGGTTACCTTCTCATTGTTCTTTTGTTTGGCTGCTGGGGGGGTGATATCACTCCAACTTGCAGTACAGTAAAGAGTGATTGAAGTTTATCAGAGCACAAGTCACATGACTTGGGGCAGCTGGGAAATTGACAATATGTCTTGCCCCACGTCAGATTTCAAAATCTCTTTTGAGAAATGGATTTCAGTGCAAAATTCTGCTGGAGCAGCCCTATTAACTGATTCATTTTGAAAAATTTTTTTTTCCCATGACAGTATCCCTTTTAGCTGAATACTGCCTTTTAATTTGGGGTGAATATCAGTCTTTAATTTTCCCTCAAATAAACTGTAAAGTGGGGGAATTTTACTTATTATTCCTGCGCAGTATGTTTAACTGATACCTTTGTAATTGTATGTATTGGGTATCTGAGGGCTCCCATTGCAGAATAAGCATGGTGCAGGGTGCCTTTATGAATGGCTGGTTGAATGTATTTTGCCATAATCCATCCATCAATGTCTCTTATCCGAAGTTCAAATGGATTTCAAAAACAGGAAGCAGCTTTTCCCCCCTCTTCTTTGTAAATTGGCTAAAACACGTTGGTTTTTACTTTTAAATCTATGTGACTGTAATTGTGAGTCCCCTTGCATTGTTTACTACTTTAAATGTCATTATTGTAGAATATAATAATATAGACATGTCATTTGCTGAAAGGAAACAATGAATTTCCAGGCCTCATTATGGGGCTATTGTTAAACAGACAGAAAGTGACATACTGGGCCATAATGACATTATTACTATGACTGCTGGATATTCTTTTTCTTCTGCCATAATATGCTGAAATGTCAAAATAAAGTATTTCCAGATGATTAGAAAACTGGATTTTCACTGACGGTGCGACATAAACTGTGTCCATAGGTAGAATGATGGGTTGCTAGGTGTGTGTGTATTCTTTTAATTATAGATCTGGTTTCCTACCTGCAGAATCATATGAAAGGTCAAGTGAATTAAGTCTCTCTCTTCACCACCGCAGAAAAAAAAAGCCACAGATGAAAATCAGATAGATATGTTTTCCTGTGGAAGGCAAAGCAGTGCATCATGGTGAGAGAGGGAATTGCAGTGCAATGATATAACCTGGGTACAGAACTAGGGGAAAGAAGTAACACAACTGGGCTCCTCTTAGTTTAGTGCAAAGTTTAGGTTGGTTGCCCCTTGCTTGTCATCCCCGTACACCCCTGCTCCAATTACCAGTAGTGATGGGCGAATTTCTCCCTTTTCGATTCGCCGAAAAAATTCACAAATTTCGCAGAACTACAGAAAATTTGCAAAACTTGAAAATTGACACCCGTGTCAATTTTGATGCCGGCGTTAATGTCAATTGGCGTCTGAATAGTGTTGACGCGCAACGGTTTTGACGCAAGTAACTTTTCCTATGTACTTTCGCTCACGAATTTTCGCAGGAAGTTCACGAATTTATCCTCAGGTGGCGAAATGTGGAAATTTGCTGCAAATTTATTCGCCCGTCACTAATTACCAGCATCTTCTTATTGCAGCCACAGTATATCACTCAACCTCTCCATGTGAAGACTCAGCTGGCTCCCTCCTAATGAAGTGTAGATTTCTATTCCAATGGGTCCTCTCAGGAATAAATGCCTTGGTATGACCACTGCTCCTACACTAGTGTCGGTAGAAAAGGCAGTTTTTTCTATTAACACATTGTGGCAATCTACATTATTTACACAATAATGTTGTCAAACTACATGGATGCCAATACTGGGCACTACATGCTATGTGTGCAATGATATGTAGAAGCCCCCTCTGCAGTTTGCCCCCATACCCAAAGCAAAGTCATACAAAATTTGTTTGTAGAGTTGGGAAAGGAAGAACCTGACTGGCCTGCACAAAGCCCTGACCTTAACCCAACTGAACACCTGTGCAAGGAACTGGTACACCAACTACAAACCAGTCTTGATCGCTCAACATCAATGCTCAACTGCAATAGTGATGTTGCAGATGAATGAAAGCAAATCACAAAAACAATGTTCCAACATCTAGTGGAAAGCCTTCCTAGAAGAGCAGATATGGCAGCAAAAGTAGGGCTGAGTCTATATTAATACCCTTGCGTTGCAACAATTAGGTGTCCAATTATTTTTAGCCATGCAGTATATGTGGGTACATTCAAATTGATGATTGATTAATTGAACTCAGTTGGACATGGCACAACATGACTGCAAAGGAGAAATTAGCTTATTCTCTCATTTATGTTTTGTACAAGTCTTTGAGGAGGGGAATATTGCACTTACATAACTGCCCATGTTTCACTTTAGTTGGACGATTTTCTTGGATTTTGAACCTCACTTTCCTGAATTTTACTCTAAACACTTGTCATTAATTTATTTTCTTTTTCAGAACAATATTTAAAAAAGGTTTCAAATGCTAACCAGTTTCACATCTTTTACTCTAAGATTGGAAAATTCTGATTGATATTTGCCATGACCATTCGCAAAATCGAGCAGTATGAGTGTCTGTAATAAAAGCCCTATGAGCAGCAAACAAATACTACTTTATTGATTAAACCCTATACAAATTATACAAATTTTGTATTTGAAACAAAAGGATATTCCTGTCTTTATCGCCTTAGAATATTTAAGCTTGTATTGATTTAACACCATTTCCTTACTTTTTCCCTAATTTAACTGATCCCCAGAAAACCTAAACAGGGTTTATACTGTAGCGCATTCTCCTTTTCTTTAATCTCCCATCATCTTCCATCACTGAGTTGTGCTTGTACTGTGAGCGCGGCCCTTTGCCTGAGCAATGGACTCCTGTCTTTATGTTTTTGCTGTTGACTGACACGTTCGAGAGCTAGACCATTTAATCATGTCAGTTTGGACAAATTGAGTTTGAGGTCTAGAAATAGAGATGGCTTTACAGAGTGACTAGCACAGGGTGTTTTCAGCTTGCAATTCCAATCTGTTAAATTTATACACTGTAAAATAGACTAACTGAGTTAGTTACCTTTTAAATACAGGCAGCTAGAGACACTGTTTTCCAGTGCAACGGCCTGGGCTTCCAGCAAATACCCATGTGAGCCCAATAGAAGTAAGGCATCTGGGGTCTCCAATAAGTATAATAATATTTATTGCATTTTTAATGCTCAAGAGATAATGGACTAGTATTGGCTTCCCCGTAATAGGCCAACTCTAGCAAGCACATTGCCATTAAAGAGGCTCTGTCAAACACTGCACAATAGCCAAATATTTCTAATTTGATACAGAGGAGCTCAATTACAAAAAAAAAGGTACAAAGTACAAAAAACTTAGAGCGCCATTCTTAATTGTTTTGCTCTATAAGGGGCAATGGATAGTGCAGTCAGAGGTGCATTGCACATTCTAATTTCCCATGCTGTGCGTTTCCCCCCATGGTTATCTATTCTGAGTCTATGAGAAACACTATCAGTCACCAGTAGACTCTTTCCACTATGCCTATAAATGCATTGTTCCATATAAACAGTATCTTCTCCATTCTATGAGGCTGTATAAATTCCCTGTTCTTGTTCATTGCAGTCTGGCTGCTTGGGATGTAACAATGAGACCTGCAGGGAGCATCATTATGAAGCAATTGATTAGTAACAAGATTTTTGCCTTCCTAATGTGCAGCCATGGTGTGTGTGTTGGCTATAACCGTACTGCCGTTCTATTACACGTTCAAAGGGTGATGCACAAGAATACAAAATAAATCTATTTCACCTGAATTTCAGCTTTACTAGGACTGAGACTCCCGCACTCCTTGTATCGTGAGCTAAAGTGTTTATTTTCAATGCATATCCTGCATATGCATTGAAAATAAACACGTTTAACTCACGATACAAGGAGTGCCGGTCCATTTGCTAAATTGTATGATATATTTTGACCCTTGCACCCGAACTCATCTTTGATCTGGTAAGAGTGTGCACAATAAACATATTATATATATATATATATATATATATATATATATATATATATATATATATATATATATATATATATATATATATATAGATATATTCTCATTGCTGCCACATGCACAGCTGACTGCAAAAGGACAAAGTGTATTTCAAGAGAATTCATACAAGCGGCTTCAATCTAAATTCTGATTTTAAGTGCATATAACAGGGATAGGCAACAGCAAGTCCTTCCAGTTGGGTTGGAACTGCATCTCCCATAATTCTCTGCTGGGGATGCTGGTATCTGGAAATATGATGTATATATTTTGCTGATGCAAACCTTATGCTTGCTGGAAGCCCTGACACCAGGAACAGAAGAAAGTAAGAGCTTAGCTCCAGCCAAGTTTTTGGTTAGTGGGATTAGCTATTTAACTGTGACTTTTGGCAGTGTATCAGTCACTCCAGGAGGGGACTTAGATGCTGAGAAAAACCTGAACACAGCTTCTCCAGGAGCGGCTTGTGGCCTGCCATTTAGAAGTAGTTATGGGCAGTGAACGGAATCAATAAGACACCTCCGACTGCCTCTATTTACAAACTAGCTGCCTTCAGCAGCCAGCCTGTTTAAGCACTTCATTCCCATTCAGCAAGGGCCATCTGCTTCCTTTTGCTCTAAGTCTCTCGGAAAAAACCTCAGCCTTGACAAGCTAGAGATATGTCAGTGCAGTTATCAGCAGAAAGCAACATCTGCCATGCCTGACACCCACTATTGTAGGCCTTTTAATCTGTCCCCCTCCTCCCTTTAACTGCAGACAACAGCTCCCTATATTATATTTTGCCACTCAATTAGCACTATCATCCTGCTGAAATAGAGGCCAATTTACCTTTAATGACATCATTGTTAGGAGAGTGGCAGCGGCTGGTTGTTGGCTGTCATTGGTTTGCAGAAGGCAAGCTTGTCTCTCTCCACTAACCCCGGCAGCAGCGGAGAGAGGCTTGGTGGCCTATCACAGGCAGCCTTCACCCCCGACCATAGACATTGTTTCCGACAGTTCGCAGAAGCAGTGTGGCGGAAAATTGAGTCCAGATTCATTAGGTTTTTCAGTGTGCTGCTCAAGTCAGTTAAATTGATACATTTCCTAACAAAATTGAAGTGCTTTGTGCTGCCAGCGGAAAGCCTGGTGACCCTGCTCGGCCCACTGAGCAGCCGAAACGAGTTGATGGATCCATTAGGCTGTTCAGAATGCTTTTTTCCCCCTCTCCTTCCATTCCTGAGTGACACTGTAAATCTGAGCCAATTTCAGTCCCTAATCATCATTACAAAACCCTCCACTGTTCATTTATTACTCTACAATTCTAATGCTGAAGCGCAAATGGGTCAGTACACAAGGAGTCAGAGTTTTAAAGTGCCAGACCCAACTGAATGTCCAGAAGCCCACAGCTACACACTCAGTCCTGTGATCTCAGCACACTTATAACTTATCCTTTAAACATGAATCCTAACTATAACCCATATCCTATAACTATGTTGCCACTTCTCTCTCTGCGCTGTGTTTTTTTTTTTAAATATATAATTGCTTTTCAAAGTTTCAGGGAATTGAAAGTTTGAAGATGGCCACCTCCGTAATAAAGCCTTATTGGTGGTTGCCATGGTGACCTTAATAGTGGCGCTTCAGGCTTTAGATTTGTAGTGCATAAAAAATAGTGTTCCAGCCCAAATGCATATTAGGTCCACACGGTGGATTCGAATGGGGGTTTGGTTAAAGATTTACTTTTTTTAACGGCACAACTTGCTTACAGATTAAGTGCAGTTCTGACATACCACGTAGCTACTAATTGCTGCAGCATAATTAAAAACAACTTCACCTCGATCTGAGATTTTTTAGGGAAATGTAAAAACATTTGCAAATGTCTTTGAATACTGCTACCGTCTCCCCTCTGTAACCCTTTCATTGAATAGACAGGTGTTTATAAGGAGACCGTTTTACCCATTTGATATGGTAGTTTAATGGCATTCTGAAATGCTGTGATGTTAGTAGTGGAATTAACAATGACCCTTTAGGCTTAATTCCCAATTGGTTTCTATAGGATACTGCATCGGTGAAGCTTTACACTTGGATTTGTAGGTGGCAAATAAACTTTGCCTTTATTTTAAATAAATTAAATATAAATAACACTGATAAATTGCAAAGTGCAATAAACACACAGACAATGTGAGGGCATAAAAGGGGTTACAGGAGAAAAGTATTCTATCCTATACTAATCCTATGGTTAGGTGGAGTGGTGAGGCTGGGACAGGTACCTTTTGGGTAGCAAGGTTTATTTTCTAGAACTGTGAGCATGCTGCAGGGGGAATACTAGCGATTGGGAAGACACTGTTTTTCCCCAACTTAGCACAAGGGGCCTCGGTTCCCTCTTGGCTATTTGCCCAAAATGGTATGGGTAGATACTTTGCATCAGAGCATGGCTGTATCTGCTGGCCGGCATGGTCATAAGCCAGTTATCTCCTGTGGCGGGCATTACTGGGGGTGTGGGTTTCCCTTGCTGTTTGGTATTGCATTGTTTAAACCTAAAGTTTTTACAATACAGTGTTGCTATTGGGCAAATAAAGTTGTGGCCTATCACATCCATCCTGAACTCTGTTATGAGATTGTTTGGGTTTGATACTGCCCTGGTCGGAATCGATTTTGGACTGTGGGATGAGTTATAAATACAGGTATGGGATCTATTAAACAAAATGCTTGGGATCTTGGGTTTTCAGAGTTTACGCCAAAATGCAATGTGTCTTAATTATTACCAGGAAGTAAACATGCCATCTCCACATCTATACCAGGTGGTAAAATGCAGGGTTAACCAAACGATAGTCTATTGTCTGATCATCCTCAAGGATCTGCTTATTTGGCTGGTGGCCCAGATCAACGGTTCAGAAAAAGAAAATTGCAGGTGGCAGGGGGAGACCAGATTTTCTGTCTGTAGAGCTGTGATTTGATAGGAGGGTGAAACATCCTGAGGGGTCCATACATGAACTGACAGCTGGAGAAATTTTTTTTTAAGGCAACTGTTCATCCACAAGCACAGTTGCGGTCCCACAATTCCTCTGCAGCCAGTTGTGAGTAATTTGCACTTCTTTGCACAAATTGAGTGCTGCTGTGCCTATTAGGGATGTAGCGAACTGTTGGCCGGCGAACTAGTTCGCGCGAACTTCGACTGTTCGCGTCCGCCGCAAGTTCGCGAACGTCGCGCGACGTTCGCCAATAGGCGTTCGCGTCAAAATCGTTCGATCGTTCGACCATTCGACCGCTAAAATCGAAGGATTTTCGTTCGAATCGAACGATCGAAGCATTCGATCGAATGAAATCATTCGATCGAATGGCTTCGATCGTTCGATTCGAACGAAAATCCTTCGATCGAACGATTTCAATCCTTCGATCGTTCGAATCGAACGATTTTCGGATGTTCGAAGTTCGCGAACAGTTCGCGAACTGTTCGCAAATTTTGCCGGTGTTCGCGAACGGCGTTCGCGAACACATCAGCGGCGGTTCGCTACATCCCTAGTGCCTATTGACGCAGGGGAACCCTTGAGCAACCACCACCTCAAGACCAGGCAGTAGCTACAGGGTTCCCACTGCTAGCCTAAAAGGATAAGGAGCAATTGCATTAATTTTGGAGAATCGGACACAATTGTGGTAGGTGCAGCACAGTTGTGCCAAGCACATTCCCCTCTTGTGACTGTTATGATGCTGGAATTCTGGGAATAAGAGCTGCATTGATGGAAATAAACATGGATATTGTGCTTGAAATTGTACTTTGTTTACTGCACTTGCAGACTTGCCCTAAAATCTATAAAACTGAATTTGGACTCAAACCCAGTAAGAACTGATTTATTCAGCAACGCAATACCAGCCAATGTGTCACCAATGCTACCCCATATAATGTTCCTTATACAGCTAGAAAATTGTGTTCTTTACAGCAGATAAGTCAATGCACTGCGAAAGATTTTTGTGTTTATAGACCTTTCTGGTGCCGAAGAAGTTAATAAGCCAGGCGAATGCTTGAGAAGAGATGGCCCTGCAGAGCACATGTGTTTTTTCCTCCTCTTTAATCTCTTAGTATGTGGAATTATTTTCATACCTCCGCTGAAGTGATGATGTGTTCATTGATTATTGTGGCATGGCGCAAGCTCTATGGCTCAGCTGAAAATATAAGAGATACCCGCTACCGTATAGAGGTGTGTGACATTCATCTCATCACAGCTGGGGAAGTGTTTTATGGGTGTTAATGACAAGGCTGTCGGAGTTCGGCAATTTTTATTCTATAGTACGAAGGCAATCGTCAGCTTTTTTGACCAATTTTTTTTGTTTACCTTTTTCCCCCTAGTAGATTAAAATGTCGTTATATTTGCCAATAATTGTTATAAAAACAAGGGGAACTTTTGCTTCGGGAGTCTGATTAAAAAAATGCCAATTGTAATGTATAAAAAGTAAAAAGGTCCTACTGTTTATTTATTTGTCATTTTTGGTCAGTGACATTTTCAAAGATGACGGTAGGCTGCGGGTGCTTACTTGTAATGGGGCTCTGCTAAGGTGAGATAACTCTCTACTGACATTCATTTCTCTAATTATTGTTGTTCTGTCAAGTCTCATAGCAACATGTAACATCTCCCCAACGGGCAGAAGTAACTTCACTAGATGTTCTTGTCTTTAGTCTCATATATTCGAAAGGGGTTTCTCCGGCTAAATATTTGGAAGGGGTTATTTTTACAGTGAAGATGTGGAATTCTCTCCCTGAATCAGTCGTACTGGCTGATACATTAGATAGCTTTAAAAAGGGGTTGGATGGCTTTTTAGCAAGTGAAGGAATACAGGGTTATGGGAGATAGCTCATAGTACAAGTTGATCCAGGGACTAGTCCGATTGCTATTTTGGAATTTTTTCCTCTCTGAGGCAAATTGAAGAGGCCTCAAATGCATTTTTTTTTGTCTTCCTCTGGATCAACTGGCAGTTAGGCAGGTTATATATAGACTTAAAAGGTTTTGATGGAAGTTTTTTTTTTTTCAATCTTACTTATTATTTATGTTGCTATATTCCAGCCCTGCAGATATTTCTCCACTAGTCTCTGGTTTCCAGGCCTTATGAATTATATTATCTAGTAAGGGCAAACTAGACTTGAGTTAAAAAAAAAGCAGGGCCCTGATCAGTGAAAGAAAGTTGGAGCTCCAGCTTGAGAAGCCACGGGTTGGCCATCCCTGCATAAACATTTAAAATATCAAACAATTGTTCCACAGTGTATATTATGTAATGTACATTTTCACATTGACATTTTCTGGCCTTTGAGGACCAGAGCTAATGCCCTTTCTGTTCTATCCCAAAACTGACTCTTGAAGAATATATTGTCCTGGTCTGGCAAGTGGCAACCAATTCTAACCAATCAGATGCTTGCTTTCAGTATATAAACTGCTGTAGATCAGTTAAACATACTGCTAACCGGTTGTTCTACATTACATGGCTGCACAATGTTTACTACATAACCCCTTATAATATAGCTGTTATAGTGGTGGAGGACAATATCAAAGGTCTTTGTCCAATAGGATTTTCAAACTTACATGATAGATAGTTGACTGATCTGTGAGCTGATATCAGTTAAGTCCCATTTTGTTCTTTATACGTGGGTCAGCATGCTGCCAACTTGATCTGGAGAAGCCAAGTCAGCAACCAATGTCAGCCTATGTATGACTGCCTTTACACAGGTAGAGCATGCATGGCCGTATTCAGACATGATTAGATCATCAGCTATAAAGCTCCTGACACATTGGTCCATACTTCCCAACAAACTCAAAGTAAAAGATCCACACACACCTTTACTACTGCAGTGTGTCCAGACTATGATTTCTTTACTGTTATGGCCACTGAATTACGGAATAGCAAAAGACAAGACATTTGAGAGTTACAACTAGAATTGCAGAGAGGTCTCAAATGTCTTAACAATTGAAGCCTTGATTAAACTTAAAGTGTTTTTTTACCTTTAAATTAACTTGCAGTATAATGCAGAGAGTCATATTCTGAAAAAAATTGGCTTTAATTTTTTATTGTTTGCGGTTTTTGAGTTATTTTTATTCAGCAGCTCTCCAGTTTTAAAATTTCAGCAATCTGACTGCTAGGGCCCAAATTACCCTACCAACCATGCACTGATTTGCATGAGAGACTGGAATATGAATAGGAGAGGCCTGAATAGAAAGATGAGTAATAAAAAGTAGCAACAACAATACATTTGTAGCCTCACTGAGTGACCCCCATTGAAAGCTGGAAAGAGTCAGAAGAAGGAGGCCACTAATTAAAAAACTATTGCAAATAAATAATGACAACCAGTTGCTTATAATTAGCCATTCTATAACATACTAAAAGTTAACTTAAAGGTGAACCACCCCTTTAATGGCACAATGTTCTTTAAACTGTGACATGATTTGTGGGAGTGTAAGGCCAAAGTGAAATAAGGATACTTTTGTCTAGATATTTCCACTCTGCAAAAACATCTCTGATATAACACCCTGTACAGAATCCTCAAGACTGCAACTGAGACATTAGCTGACAGAAAGTTCAGATGGGTCTCCAAAACACTCTGTGCTCATCTTTAATGGGCCAGTAATGGAAATTGGCCAGACTAAGAAGCAATACTAAATCAGACTGTTCAGTAATTCTAGAGGAAATCCTAGAATTAGGAACCCAGCCTTCAATTATTATGTCATAGAGGTTTACCTGCCTTCATACCCTTGACTTTCTACCTACCATCTTGCTTTGGAGATGCGCCTACTCTTGGCTTTAACAGAATTCTCTAAGTAGGACTATGACAGAAAACATGTTTGCCCATGATCTAAAAGCAAAACTCATGTTCAAAGCAACTCTATTGTGCCTTATTTATTGCAATGGTAGTTACTGTGACCATGTGATTATTTGTTTTTCTGGTTGCACAAGTCTGATCATATCATTCCCCCACAATCACCAAGCTTGTTTGGTTTACCACTATGTTCCATATACTGTGTATATAGGTATATAATACACGAGCCATAAATATCTTATCCTTATAAATGGTGAGTTCTGATGTCATCAGTTATAAACGGTGAGTTCTGATGTCATTTCTGTCACATGACTCACTGAAAATTGTGTATTATAATAAAAAAGTACCCCCAGTTGTAAAATATGAGGATATTAGAAGTTACCTCAGGGTTCCATGACCTGTATAAAAACACTCAGCCTTCGGCCTCATGTTTTTAGATGGTCATGGAAATCCTCGTGACTTATAATATCCTTATATTTTACAAGAGGGGCTACTTTATTCACTATATAATAAACGAGCCATGAATATCCTGTAAATTTTATACTTATAAACAGTGCTTAGTGATGTCATTGGTTATAATCGGAGCTTAGTGATGTCATTTCTGTCACATGACTTACTGAAACTTGTGTATTATAATAAATAAAGTACCCCCTGTTGCAAAATATGAGGATCTTAGAAGTCACCTCAGTGTTCCATGACCTGTAAAAAAAATACTCGGCTTTCGGCTTCATGTTTTGAATGATCATGAACTCCTCAGTAATTTATAATATCCTTATATTTTACAAGAGGGGGTACTTTTATCAATATATATATAGATATATATATATATATATATATATATATATATATATATATATATATATATAGTTATACAGGAACAGTGACCAGCTCCATGTTGTAGCTCACACTCTTCCCAACTATAGTCAGGTGATCCCCCTGGTGTCTAATAAAAGGGCAGCCAAGTTTGGGAGTTTTACTTTGAAAGCAGCGAGTAAGTTGCAGGTAAAACTTAGTCCCTTTGTAAAATGTATAATTAAGCAATTGAATTCTTAATGAATCAGATGAAAATTGAGCATAGGACTGGCCAGATATGGGATGACTTTGACGTAGTTGGCCAGCTTAAATATATTGCAATATATGGACAAACAATCCCAGTTTTGTTTAAAGGGTAAGGCATTTTTCAGTAGCAGTATGCACAAAATGTCTCTGTCTTAAATATATTGAGTGCAGAGGACCTCTTGTATTTGTCTATATATATATATATATATATATATATATATATATATATATATATATATATATATATATATACACACCTTGATTCATTAATTATATTTGGCCACATTTTGGACCACACTGTAGGTTTTCAATTACTAAATAAAAGCATGTCTCTGTGACATGAGCTTCAAATGGCAGGGAAACATCTAAAAATGTAAGTTTTAATGTGCCCTTCCAGTGTTACGATCTCTTACTCGATTTTCCACCAAGAATTCAGGCACAGATACATATCTCCCCTGGGAGTATGGTTATAGTTTTCTGACACCAATTATTTACACCTTAAGTATCTGTCTTTTAATGTCTTCTATATCATGTCACGGAGTGATAAAAGCTTTTGTGTAAGTTCACAAGAAGTTAAAGTAGTTACTTATTACACACACAGTCGCCTGGATCTTTCTTTCCCGCTGCACAATGGTTCTTGAGGGCACTGACACCCGCACTCAAAAAATAATTCAGACAAATCACTTTAGGTCTTTTTTTTATCCTTATTATTATTAAGGAATTCACTTTGCGGTTTTTTGCTGCATCTAAAGAAAAGCAAGGTTAATTGCATACATATACAAAACAGATGACAGGTGGGGATATTCATTGGTGACTTTCTTTCAAGTTACTGTCTACCAGCACAGGGCTCTAGGGGTATCACTAAAAGTTTAACATGGACAAATTAACCCCCATGGACTGGAAAACACTTGTTTACACAGCCAGGAAGAGCAGAGATAGAAATTTATGACAGCACTAAAAGAACTTTTCACCTACTGCTCATAGCGGAGGATACAGGCAGCAATATTTTCCAATGAAAGGAAATAGAAAAGCTCTTAACAAATCAATACACTTATTTAGTCAATAAACACACAAAGCATTCCCTCTGGGATGTGAAATGAAGAAAAAAGTCTGTTTGTGAAGAGATTTTCCTCAAACTCATGTTTTCAGCAGCAACCAAAGCTACTATATATGCTAGAAAATTAACTCATGGTAGCTCGGGTGGGTGGGGACTCTCTGGGTGAGACGGTGATCTTCTAAGTTGGATTCAGAGCTGCGTTCAGCATAACTTCTTATTTAATCTTGCCCACGTAAATGGTACCAACAAAATTCTGCATATGTTAGTAATCATCGGGTATACAGATGTGGATCAGCTATCTGGAAACCTGTTACACAGAAACCTCCAAATTGCAGGAAGCCCATCTCCCATAGACTCCATTTTAATAAGATAATTAATTTCAAAATAAATGTGTCCTTTTTCTCTGTAATAATAAAACGGTAGCTTGTACTTGATCCCAACTTGTACTTGATCCCAACTAATATATAATTAATCCTTATTGAAGGCAAAATTTTATTTAATGCTCAAATTATTTTTTTAGTGGGTATGGAGCTCCAAATTATGGAAAGACCCTTATCCGGAAAACCCCATGTCCTGAGCATTCTGGATAATAGATCCCATA
>CM076688.1:31760532-31968032 GCA_038501925.1 Xenopus petersii
AATAAAAAAAACAGTAGTTTGTGCTTGAACCAAACTAAGATATAATTAATCCTTATTGGAAGCAAAACCAGGCTATTGGGTTTATTTAAAGGGCAAGGCAACTCCCAAAATAAAAATGAGCCTAATAAAAGAAAACTATTTCTAAGCAACTTTCCAATATACATTTATTAAAAATTGTGAGTGTTTTTAAAGTTGTTTGTAAAAAAAAAAAAACAATTGCTATTGAAAGCAGCATTTGCTTAAAGGACCAGTAAAATTTATTTAAAAAAAAAAATCGTTAGTATACCATGAAAAAAAACCACCAATACAAATTAAACTTTAAAATCGCAAAGCTTTTATTAAGAAATAACTTACTGAAACTCTGCTTGCGCTCCTCTTCAGAAAAGGCCATCAAGCGATTCATTGTGCGCCGCTTGATTTCTCCTCCCTGCTTCCCTTATAGGAGATAGCCAGGGAGGAAAAATCGAGTGCCGCACGATGGATCTTCACCGTTTCGCCTTCTCTGAAGAGGAGCGCAAGCAGAGTATTGGTAAGTTATTTCTTAATAACGGCTGTGCCATTTTAAAGTTTAATTTGTCTTGGTGTTTTTTTTTCGTGGTATACTAAAGAATTTTTTAAAATATTTTTTACTGGTCCTTTAACTCCTGCTTGTTACTTTTTAAACAATGTTGCAAAAGTCTTAGTCCCCCAGCAAAGTCAGGTCTGTTAATCAGTTGCCTTGTCTTACATTGTATCAACAGTCTGAGCCACCAGGGCAGAGAATAGAAAGGGACAGACACTGCTTTCAATAGCAATACATATACAAATAATTAAAAACCAGAGAAAATTTGTAATGAATAAATATTGCAAAGTTGCTTAGAATTATGTTTTCTTTTATTAGGCAACATTTTAATTTTTGGGTTGACATTCTTAGGGGCAGATTTATCAAGGTCGAATTTCAAAATACAAAAAACGTGGAAATTTGACCATCGAATTGAAAAACTCCGAATTCGAAGTTTTTTCAGCAAATTTGGCAAGCCTGCGGTCGAATACAAATCGTTCGATTCGAAGGATTTCAGCGATCGATCGACCGATTTTTATTCGATGTGTAAAGACTTAGAAAATGGTTGTAGAAGGTCCCCATAGGCTAACATAGCACTTCAGCAGGTTTAACTTGGCGAAGTATTGAAGTCAAAGTTTTTTTAAAGAGACAGTACTTCAAATATCGAATGGTCGAATATTCGAACCGATTTTTACTTCGAATCGAAGTCGAAGTAAATTTGAAGTTGTAGTATCCTTTTCAATGGTCGAAGTATCCAAAAAATTACTACAGATTTGAATTTTTTTACTTTGAAAATTCCCTCGAATTCACTTCGACTCTTAGTAAATCTGCCCTTATTAATGTGTTAATGACTTCAGGTAGATCAAAACTAAAGAAATATCCCTTATCTGGAAACCTACGCATTCTGGATGACAGGTTCCATACCTGTACCATGTTTACTGTGCATGTGCCCAATAAATTCCTTATCCTAAATATTGGCCCTTATTTTCCAGCATGGACCTCAGCCACAAGTACAACCCCCCTCCCTCAATATTTGGTTCCTTCTGGAAGGTTATTTGCATCATTCTTGGGGGAGGCTGTAACTAAAGTCGCAAAGAGCAAAACAATTCGCACCAATCAGAATAAAAATCTGCATCTCGCAATGTAATATTGTTCCATAAACTGTTATTGCATTGTGTATTTTAATTGCACATTGCAACTTTTAATTGCACATTCTTAATAAGTGCTTGAAGGCGTTGTAATCTTTCGGAGCAAATATAACGACTTTTTCAGCAAGAAGTTTTATTACAATTGCTGTGCATTGGCGCAAACTATAAAATTTGCAAACGGTCTTCCACTGTTGGAAGTGGTCGCTAAACAGTTTCCCAGTTCGCAAAAGCTATATTAAATTCGCGCAAAGCAAAATTTGTTTGCGCATTGCGAATAGTTTTTCCGTTACTGACTTTTATAACATTCCCCCGTTGATGTCTTGTCATTGTCAAAATTTAATTTTGGTATTGATATTATCATATTCCCATGCCTATTTCCAAAATGTTTGAATATCTAATACATAACATTTGTACAGTGGCAGTTTTAGTCATGTTTCTGATCGTTATTCATGCATTATTCATCGTAGGCTGGATACCGTAGTCCAGTTAATTACTCTTTTAATAATAGATCAATTTGTGTTAAATCATAAACCTTCTGGATCTAAGTAGGCAAAGGTTCAACACCTGGGCTTGGCTACACAAAGACTAGGGCTTAAAAGTCCCAGCTGGAAGGCCGAGGTCACATACAATTATCTGCTATAAAATGAAATTAGCCAAAACATCCACAATTGTTTTGAACTTGGTCTACTTTGAAATATTAAAGCGGTAATGTAATCAGTGATAGCTAATCTATACTCCTGGGTCTCTTTATTCACGTAGGATCTCCGGAGATACAGGTGATGCAATTACATGCATGTCTTGCACGCTTGTAAATACACACTTGTTTTTGTTCAACTGATAAATAGGTTTGCAAAGCAGTACAAATTAACGTTGTCAGTAAACGCTTTGCAGACTTATTTGTAAGTTCAGAGGAACAAGTTATCCAAGGACAGCAGTCTCAATATTTACAATGTGCTTATTATCATGCGCTAATCATGCAGTCAAGAGATTTGACATCAGGGTATGACATTTTATTGGATGCGGATGACAACATTTAGGAACAACAGGGAAAACATTCCCAGAATGCAATGGTATTTGATACAATCCCATACATATATATTGCCAGCACCATCATTTTCATGGCAGTTTAGGATACATCTGGGCCCTGTAAAATCTCCATAAATAATAATTTACATTTTTAATATATGAATTGCTGTCTATATTCTTAGGGACACTATGCACAGTATATTGCATCATAAATGTACAGGTATGGAACCTGTTATCCAGAACACTCGGGACCTGGAGTTTATGTCATTTGGATCTCCATACCTTAAGTCTACCAAAATATATTTAAACATGAATTAAACCTAATAGAAATGATTTGCCTCCAATAAGGATTAATTATATCTTAGTTGGGATCAAGTACAATGTACTTGAAATCATTTAGAACATTTTTAAATGTTTGATTATAATGGAGTCTATGGGAGACCTTGTTTCTCTAATTTCTGGATATCTGGTTTCTGGATAATGGATCCCGTACCTGTCAAAAAAGGTGACGTAGGACCGAAGTAACCAGCACTGTGATGGTGTATTACTAGTGATGAATTCCAGTCCTAATTTCCCCCTTCAAACACCAGTTTAGGGGATCTGTTTATGAAACACATTGAAGGGTTCTTGGCTTGTGTTGAATGCATGTTTCTTTGCATGCAGTATGTTTTCATCTACCCAAAGCATGCTAGCCTTCTGTTGCATTTACTGCATAATCTTCCATATTTTATATGCAACTCAGGGACAGACAGTCCCAATAAATCACTTAAAAATCTAAGTATGGCAAAAGGACTTTTTAGTTCTAGGAAGATGTTGCGACAGCATTGATCGATGGTTCCTGCTGCATTCACACATAGAAGTATGAGGGTAAACGCCGCCGCTGCACTTAGCGAAGCTGATATAAACCTGTTGTTGAAATGCACCGTCCAAAGCCGCTCTGGCTGCGGAAATACAGATGCGAAGCAAACTTGGTTGTGCGGAGGGCATCTTCAAACAGGAATCGGAGAAACCAAACTTGTTAAAATGAAGAATCTTTATTATTCCTTGTTAAAACAAAGTTTAAGCATATAAAACCACTACAGTTAAAAATGCAAATTAAATTAAGACCAAAGGTCACTTCACATATATCAATTAGTGAATTTACACTGAATGCATTCAATTTTGTGTTGAAAAAATACTCACAATAATCATATAATAATGTAAATAATATAGCAGCTAGGCAAAGTAGAGTGTGGCCGAATCACCAAAAAGGAAAGAAAAAGAAATTGAAAAATCAAAGAAATCAGGAAAAATCTGATTAATCAAAAAAATCTAAAGAAAATTCATAAAATCAAAAAATCAGCAAAATCAAAAAATCAGAAAAATCTAACTTTTCCGATTTTGCAGATTTTTTTGATTTTTTGATTACTCAGATTTTCCCTGATTTCTTTGATTTTTCAATTTCTTAATTGTAGTGGTTTTATATGCTAAACAACTACAGGGGGCGCTCTAGCTTCTGATGAAGTGACGGTCACGAAACGCGTTAAGCTGTTCCCCTGCCTGCTCGCATGGTGTGTGTTTTAACAAGGAATAATAAAGATTCTTCATTTTAACAAATTTGGTTTCTCCGATTCCTGTTTGAAGATGCCCTCCACATAACCAAGTTTGCTTTGCATTCACACATTCCATGATCAGAAGACTGTATGGCTTTGATGTTGCTCCCAGTGGGCTCAAATAAGGTGCTCGTTTTTTAAATTTTGAATTGGAGGCCAATTTTGGAGGCATAAAGACCATGTGTACTGCCAAACAGACCCACGTGTAGTCTACCTGTCCACATTGGGGCTGCCAAGTAACCATTTACAGCCTTTACTGGTCACCCCTGGAAACTGTTTTCATGCTTGTGTTACTACCCAACTTTTTTATATTTAAATGTGGCTCAAAGGTAAAAAAGATTGAGGACCCCAGGCCTAGAGGAAACAAACGTATTACCCCAGCAGTACTAACCATTGTGTCACTATGCTTCCCATAGGAAGTGTTGTTTTACAGTAACTTGGTCAATACCGTCAAATACTAGGAAAACATCCATCCCAAGGTTAAATGATGATTTTTGATTGAAATGCATTTTAGTTCTTCTCCCTCTTCACAGTAAAGGACTTTCTCTTGTAGCTCATAGAAACTTGTAGAGTCCTGTCCCTTGACATAAGGTCATTCTGTGCTGCCAACAATAACTTCATTATATCACGTGGACACCCATACTCAATTCAGTGTTAAGTGATCCACAAGTCATGAGCATATAGCATGGAAAATGAAATTACTCCCCTAAAGAGCTTACAGTTCAGCAAGAACATTTGAAAACCACGCTGGTTGATTGGAACAATATTTCGACTTTTAAAGTGAGCTGTCCAACACAGTATGGGGGAAGAAAATAAAAATGTACTTTATTGCTAAAACTATTACAAATTTCAAAGCACTTATTCTATCATTTAATGGCATGACCCCCTCCTCACCATAAACGGAGACAATGATATTAGTATCCTTTATGCCAGAGACTCCCTGATGCATCATGTACTGGGTTGAGCTTCATTTTACCATTTGGGATTTTAGTATATCCAAGTGTTTTTCTGCATGCCTGCCTTCTCCCTGTTTCCCAGAGACTGCTGGGTAAATGCCTATTATCCCATGGTTCCACTTCACTGCCCTCCCCAATAAAACTTTTCATATCCTTATAAACGAACTAGATTGCCGTGTTATAAACATTTACACTGTGCTAACAGATCATCTCCGCACATCAGAATTGGCTAAATTCCCTTTTCCAGATGAATATATTGAAGGAGATTAGAGATATGATAGCTTTTCAGATTGCTGAACCCAGAGAAATTAGTTTAGTGAGCATTTACAGAGGCTAAATTGGAACCATTAAATAGTGGATTAAATTGATGGTATTTTCATTGTCTGTCCTTCGGTGCTGCTGTAAAATCAATTAGCCGTCACTATTTCATTCTCCATATAGTGAGATTGTCAGGCTGGCTAGGAACTGCAGAACCTCACAGCAGCAGCGAGCAGTGTGAAAATACACCTATTAGGTGATTTGGCATGAAATAAAATCATAGGGCAAAATGTCCCAGTGTAATTTATCCTGGCTATATCTCAGGTTTTAGCAGGAAGCAGAGAAACTTGGTTTGAACAATGCCAGACTTAAATTACAATGGCTCGCCGATTTGTTGCCACTTGTCTTGATATGATCATGCTTTAGATTCTTCATCCTTAAGTTTATGCATGTATTTTATCTTCAAACCCTTTTTGTAAAATAAATTAATATTAAAGTTTCAAAACAAGTCCATATTCTAGTACCCGTATAATAAACGTAATAGGGTTTTATAATGATTCAAGTAATTTGCAGTGCTTTGAACGCCATCATTCTCAACAAAACTGACGTTATTGTCTTTCAAGACTTAATGGCAGCTGCTTTGATTGACATGATGCTCAATCAATTGGTGGAACTCATCAATAGATTATTGGAATGACAAATATTCAGTAGAAGACTGTAGTAACCATGGGTATGGCAAAAAGGGAAGGTAGTAAAGGTGAGCGATCCCCCTGGCTGATATATATCTCAAATATTGCAAATCGGTGTTTACAAAAATTTGGTGTGAAGTGTTCAGCAAGTTGAAAGAATAAGGAAGATCTGGTTTACTTAAATAATTCAAGTAGATTAGGGATGTTTTATTCAGGTCTTGATAAGATCAATGATAGCGCAAGCCAATGCCTAGGCACAGGGACCAGAAAAAAAGAAAGACATGCTATCAAAAGACAGTGGTCTATATAAGTCTATTTCCTTATACAGGAACAGGTATGGGATCCATTATCCAGAAAGTTCCAAATTACAAGAAGGCCATCTCCCATAGACTCCATTTTAAGCAAATAATTAAAGGTTAAAACAATTATTTCTTTTTCTCTGTAGTAATAAAACAGTACCTTGTACTTAATCCAAACGAAGATATACTTAATTGTCACTGGAGGCAAAAAAAATCCTATTGGGTTTATTTAATGTTTACATCATTTTTTAGTAGACGTAAGGTATGGAGATCTAAGTGATGGAAATACTCCTTATTTGGAATACCCCGAGTGCTAAACATTTTGGACTACAGGTCTCAAACCTGTACTTAGTTTCCCCAGCTTTAAGTTACAGTCTTGCCTAAGCAATCAATGTTTCTGGACAAGACCTTCCTTATATCTCACATTGCTCTACTGTAGGGTTATCCTACAGGAATGAAGACAATAGACTTTGTTTTAACAATCAGGTGATGAAGACCACTGATATATAACCAATAAATAAAAAATCCAGCAGCACACTATGTAGTTGGGAATAAGCTAAAACCTTATTAAATAGGTCAATATTTGATAAAGTATTTGATAATAAAAAAAAGTGTATAGTGCTCCCATAAGAGTAATTTGACCACAAATATAGATTCTTTGACTGCTTTGGCCTCTTAAACCATGAAATGCCATGGATATCTGGGTCTTATTTTCTCATTCATAATACCACAATGGTATTCCTAGCCTTCTTGTATGTTGATATTATGTAAGGATTCACTTTAAGGTACCCATACATGGGTGGATTTAATCTGCTGATTTGTTTCCTTTAGGTTAGGGCCATATTACACGGATCTCTGCCTGTGGAGAAATGCAGGCCGAGAATGCGCTTCCCCACTGCTGCTCTTCTGCTGCGTTGCCTCGACCCGGAATCATTATCTGCACTCAAGTGCAAGCAGGTGCGGCGGATTTCAGAGCAAAATTAAAAACCTTGTGTTTTGGCACCAAAATCTGCTGTGTCTGTCTTCTCCGAAATGATTCTGGGTGCAGGCAGTGGAGCAGAAGAGAAGCAGCGGATTTTCGGCCTATGTTTCTCTGCAGGCCGAGATCTGTGTCGTGTGGCCCTAGCCTTAGACTGATTTGCCTGTTTATTTGCCTGTGTATGGGCACCTCACTGATATCTGGCCAAAAATAGGGCAGATCTTGATATAGCAGGTTTGATTGTCCCTTCTGACTGGGGACTGCATTGGATAGTTGATGCGGTTCTCCCTCTGACAGCTTGTATTCCCACTGTTGTAATTTAATCGTTTGGCCAGCGATTGGATCAATCACCTTAGGTGGATATATCGGAGAATTATCTGTTCGTGTTGCGACCTTGCGAGTGGAACTTATAGTGCATGGCCAAGATTTGGGGATTTCTTTACTTTTCATTGTGGTTCTGTAAACTTTACTTTATACAATTACAATTTGTCCAATGGACACAAAATAATTCTTCTCCTCCATGTTCACTGCATACTCATTCATTGTATCATGTGTTTACTGACTCCTTTCTAAGTAATATGTATCACCAGATAGCTATTCTTGGTAAATATATACACCCCTTATTGTCAATGAGGTCTCTTCTATTTCCAAGTATTGCTAATAGAATGGCGTGTGTTAAGCCTGAGTGTGAAAAGTTTAGAAGCTCAAAGATAAGGAACATAAAATGTGTCAGGTTCCTTTTTAACGTGCAAGTTATTCTAATTTGCTGTATTTCAAAGCAAAGTCACTAAGCAGGACCAAAGCTTTAAAGAACTGTCAATCCAAATCACTCCCTAGCCTGGCATCATATTATATTGATTCCATGCTGTAGTGAACCTTTTAATGGGGATGCTAGACCTCAACATTTGATTGATGTATAATAAACTATAGAAATAGGAAACATCTAAGAGAATTGGGAGTGAAGACAAAGAGTTTTTGGTGGGGATTCTTTTTTATGTGGCCAAAAATATCCTCCAAGTCTAGCAGAACATTGTGATCATCAGTAGATGGCTGGACAACTTCTGGAGTAATCACACCAAAGTTGAATAAGAACTCTCTAGAGCTGTCAGACATTTTTCCTTCTTTCCAAACTTTCAAGCACTCATTAAAGGTATACTGTCATGGGAAAAAACATTTTTTTCAAAATGAATCAGTTAATAGTTAATATTTTCAGGTCGGTCCTCCTCTGTGGCATATAATAGGAGTATATTTTTCCCATATACAGTAGAACCCCAAGTTTACGTTTCTCATGGGAGCTGTGTCAAAACAGTGCAAATTACAGTAGGGGGGTAAATCCGGGAAAGAAAAAGCGCAGCTTGCCTAAATTCGGACCATGAAACAACTTCGAATCTGGGAAACTGTAAAATTTGTGTATAACATAATGGTAAAAAATAAGAATTAAAAAATAATAGTTCAACAGTGATCTCTCCTCCTTTATTCAGGGAGAAGAAACCTTTCCAGGATAAAAATTTAGCAATAAATAAATATCAAAGAAAGCAACTATGTATTTAAATTGCTAAATTAATAGCTTTCACCAACAATGAATTTTTTCCCTGAAAAATGAAAAAATACATAAAAATATGTTCCTGTGTGAACCCTTTATATGCCTTTAAATTCAGCATCTCGGAATTTATTACGGGAGTTTAGCTGTGCAGTTGACCTAGTGATAAAGATTTTTTTTTTAATTTACCAAATGCTTAAATAACCACTGAAATGTTGTGGGAGGAGATCAAAAAAAAAAAAAAAAAAGAAAAGCCAGCAATGACAGTCAGTCAGACTACTTACCCTTTCAGTTTAGCTACGGGGAAAAAAAAGACTTGTTTTTGCTCCTTGTGTCTGCACGTAAGATTTACATTACAAAGGAACCTTAAAGCTTCTCATCCCATGTGTGTGAACATATTGAGCAGTGACAATACCACATAATCCATGTACAGTTACTGTTTTGTGAGATATGAAACTCATTGATACAGCTGAGTATGAGCAAAGTCCCAGACAAAGATTCAAGGCATATTTGGAACTAACCAACTGAGTGATAATCTACTGTCAAAGAAACTAAAAGAAAAGTCAGAACCATATTTAAAAAAGCCCCTTTGTTAAGTTCATCCTCAGAGCTGGTTTAAAAGAGGTGGTGGGATGCTGGCCTTCCATTCAATCCAACTTATATTGCCAATGAATTGTTTTGTTAAAGGCCCTGGAAGCTATTTAAAGCAATCTTTCATCTCTGGAAATTGTTATATTATCTTTTTAAGAAAGGTCAGCCCTAAGTAAGGGGTAAGTAGCTGAGAGAAAACCAATCGCAGAGGAAATGTGTGTGCGTACGCAGAGCCAAAGGTCTCAAGCTAGGAGGTAACTGACGAGCTGCCAATCTGGCAATTTCAATCACAACAAGAAAAATGACAGTTCAAATCAACAGAAACAAAAATCATGGGTAGCCTTGCTATAGGACGCATCTTTAAAAAGGGTATTCATCTGACAGCTGATTGCTCCTATTATTGAAGTGCCCTTTATTAAAAAACATTCACCCTTCTGTGACCATCGGGGGAAAACATAGGGCTGCTCTTTTTAGACTAATTTGCTTGTTAAATATTAATGAACTCTAGAATAACAGCACTTTTGTCACTGATGATGCCAAAGCAGCTGAATCCATTATAATATGTGAGAATGCCAAAAAAAAATCAACCAATCTAAACTTCCGTTCAGAGCTTGTTGCTGATTATGTTGGCCGTTATGTTACTACTCTAAAGTCACTTATTATGTATTTTGTTTTGAACTCAATCATAACTATGTTTATTTATAAAAATGCTGCATTCCATCTGCGTTTGGCTCTTACACGTGCAGTATCGGCCCTTTTAAATGAATAAGATGCGTCCCTTACTGCGCTCCCCTGTGGCTGAGTGCTTTAAAAAGGAATGCAGGGGAGTGCAGATTTAAACGCTCATATGTATGAGCCCTAAATGCTGTGTGCAAAATGCCATTTTTGGATACATTTCACCATGGCTATTGCATGTATATCTTTTCACAAGTTGCGGTTACGGTTGCCACCAGTTGATCCCAATGTTATTAATGGGAAAAAAAGATAAAAAACATAGGAAGGCCGGTATTTTTTTCCAGAAAAGGTGGCAACCCTAGTTGCGGTTAGTGAGAATGGCATTACGAGGGTTGCCAACTGTCTGCTTTTTACCCGGACAGCCTAGTTTTTTGAAGGTTTGTCTGGGTCAAAACTGCCTGCCGGTTTTCCAAATTAGGAAAACAGGGCAGGATTCCTTATGATTGATGCGACGATCGGCCCAGGGGCTTGTGTTTCATGAGGCAAGGTGCCTCAGGCAGCAGCTCCCCAGAAATGATCAGGGGTGGCAAAAAGCTGCTCCTGGTAACTAAGAGCCGAATTCCTGGCTATTCTAACGCAAAGAGCACAGTTTCGCTCTCTGCACTATCTATGCAGCCAACAACACGCTTTTTAAGGTAAGGGCGACTTTCAGGGGGAGCGGCATTTTTGACACCGCCTCATCACTTATGACCACTTCATAACCCTGACATCACGACCAGCACCTGTTGCATCACGACCTTGCCCCTATTATGCCACAGCCCCACCCCCTGCCCCGGAGTTAGATGGGCCAAAAATTTGACAACCCTAGGTTTGCCAGTTAAAAAAGCATCAAAAGCAGAATTAGGGTCCTATTTATTATGCTGTTTAAAAAAAAAAAAAAAAAACGGCATTGTAATTCGCCACACATGTGCAGGCATCACCACATGTAAAACAGCATACTTATCAATCTATTTAATGATTTTTGGTGACCTCTGTGAACAAATCTGGTGTAAGCAGTTGTTAGAAAATACTATGGGAAACTACAACAATCATCCTTTTTTTAAGGTCAGTACTTGTTTGCCACTTGAATTTTCCCTGTTGACTTTAATGGATTACATGAGGTCTGAAATGGCGAATAATAATGGCGTCACATTTAGCGTTCAGACGGCGTACAGATCTTGATACATTCGCCATTTATTTAATAAAATAGGCCCCTTAGCTGATTTGCTAGATATTATTATTACTATATATAACTGGGCAGACTTGAAATGCTGCCTGGCCAATCAGCACTCTTGTTTGCGATTCATCAGAGTACACTGGGAGTACGGGTCTCTGCACAAGTATGCAGAAGTGCAAACAGCATCTGGATGCAAGTTCCTTTAGTGTGATAGTTTTACACAATAGTGCGCAACTTTACATTTTTACATGCCATAGAGGACACCAATGACCCTAATATTAATGGCAACATACCCTCACCCCTGTATAGAAGTGGCAAAATGGATTATTGCTTAAATTATTTGAATTAGGGTAGGGCCCATAGTTCAAGGGCGTTGAATTCGCACATTTCCACCATAATGTACCATTGTTATAATATCTTCATCCAGGCCGAGGATATTGAGAATAATAGCTCCCAAGCTCTGCCTTCATTCATTATACTGTCTCTGTTCATGACAATATGCCATGCGTTGCAGCCTTTCTCTACCACCGAGTCAGTTTATGTTTTGCGAACTTACTAAATTATGATTTACGACATAGGCTTCAGTCGTGAACTCACGTTTGAAACTCACAGCTGCGTGCACGAAAAAAAAAGAAGAAAAAAAGATTCCCTAATGTGGCCAGGCTTCCTATGGTGAGCACAATTAGACTCCCTGTCCTTTCTGTCAGAAACTTTGACTTAAACCCTACCACAAAATCCCCCCTTTCCCCAGCAAATCCTCTGTCAAATTTATGAAAAACAATTGAAAACAACTTATCATGAATCTCCAGAAAGGGCCTTTCATTGTAATTCCTGGAGTAACTAAGATGCATGATTAATCCTTGCTTTTCCAGACTCCACTATTAGAGCAGCTGTCATCTGCCTGGTCTTGGAGATGTGTAGGCTAATATCCCAAGAGAGGATAATTATTCCTATCAGATTTGGCTCTGCAATGATATCAGCTTTAAGAAAAAAAAATCGGCATTCCCTTTTGGCGAATGTAGGCCTCTTAGGCAGGTTAAGCACGTACAAAGTGACTAACATTTTTGTTAGCACGAATTCCCACTAAATGCTAACATGCCATGAAAAGTGACCCAATAACAGGCCTCCCCACAACAGAAATTGTCAGAATCAATGACTTAGCAGGGAGATTTTAAATCAGAGCAGATTGGTTCAACCAATAACCAGAACGAAAGGTCAAGTTTGTAAGTAACCATGTAAAATTTTGACTTTTTGTTTTCGAAATTAAAAGTTAGCGAAATGTTTTCTTTGTGGCGGCTCTGACATAGCTGTGCCCTATTTCCCTTGTGCTAAATATTTGCTGTGATTTGCTATTTATAAGCGCAAATGAGGGAAAAGTGGAACGTATTTCTATGGCTACAAATTCTGCATGTGTCTGGAGATATTCAGCCGAAGCACCTCTTAAAGCATATAAGAGGGAATTATTTCAATTTTACCCTGTAACAACTTCAAATGAAAGGGATATAAGGCTTTTGTAAGGGCACATTTAGAGAATGCTTCATACAGAAAATATTTACAAAATGATATCATGTAAAAATGAATAACAGAACTAAAGAAAAACACCCATGGAATATACATTTAATTTGCCGGTGACACAGCTAAACAACAATTTCAATAATACTAAATAAATTAAACTAAAAAAAAATACTAAAATAAACCATTCTGGTCACCATACTGTAAAAATAGTCTCCAAATTCCCTTTCATTTGCAGACCACCCATTCATCCAACTGGCTCCCACTGCCAATGCCTTATCTGCAGAGCCTTATCTCAGATGAGCCATGTTCTGATTGGCTCATATGGAACATCAGCCTGAGCAATTGCATCAACACATTATCTTATGCAAGTATGGGACTGTTATCCATAATGCTCGGGACCTAGGGTTTTCAAGATAAGGGGTCTTTCTGTAATTTGGATCACCATACCTTAAGGATGGTGGCAGACAGGGAGATTAGTCACATTCTTGCCACCACCCTAAATCTGCTAAAAAATTATTTAATCATTAATTGAACCCATTAAGATTGTTTGTCTCCTATAAGGATTAAGTATATCGTAGTTGGGATCAAGTACAATGCACTGTTTTATTATTACAGAGAAAAAAGAAATTATTTTAAAGAATTTGAATTATTTGACTGCAATGGAGTCTATAGGAGATCAAGCCTTCAAGTAATTCAGAGCTTTCTGGATAATGGTTTTGCAGATAATGGATCCCATACCTGTATATCTTATATATCTTATACTTCCACCTGCGGGATTAACTACCAAATCAGCCCATTTCTATCCACTTTAACTCTGGTCAAGATTTCACCTTGATCCTCAGAAATTGTTTTTGTTTTAGAAATATTTTCTCCTGATGGTCATAGATATGTGTTTTAGCCCTGTTTAGTTACTGCTTCTACTGACTTGACTATCCCTCTTCTGTCTTTTGTTCTGTCCAAATACTTTGTCCAGAGGCCAGGCCTGGATTTCATTTACATCACCCCTAGGCCACAGGGTCCACGTGTCAGCCTTTGTGCCCCCCGTGAGAGCACATATGCGCGGGAGCACCAGGTACAGGAGTTGTGGTGTGTGTCCCCAGTACTCCATAGAATGCAGTTGGACAGCATGCCGCCCCTAAAATTTTGCAGCCCTAGGCATGGGCCTACAAGAGGCAAAGCAATAACATTGGGTGTAATGTTGTCATGCATTAAGCCTTTTTAGGTGTATTTGGTGGATGCCCATTTGTTACAATTGTTATATACTGTAACTGAATTCCCATCCTTTATGCATTTTTTTCTCTTTTTTTAAGTATCCTTAAATTGCATGGCACTGATCAGTATACCAGTCTGTGTTTGGAAAATGGAAAGAAACTGGGGCACCCAAAGAAAACTCACTCAAAAGTGGAACATACAAACTCACTGCAGACAGTGCCTTGGTCAGATCTTAGCCCCATAATCCAGCACTGGTGTACACAATCTTCATATAATAATTTCTGCTCTCTGGGTGGTTCACCTTGCTTTTTGCGGTCAGCTCTTGACTAGAAGGGGGGAAGGCTTTTTACCTGTCAATCAGTATCTTTTATACATTATGTAAAATAAAGATGTTTTGTACTATTTAAAAAATTTGGGCTCCTGGATTCTACTGATTGACTGAGTTTGGTGTTTCAGAGTGGTGCCTGCCCGCTATTCCAATTTTCTGTGTCTTGCTCCACTTTGCTGAAGGTCTGGGGGCATGAGCACTTTTAATTATTTATAAAATCCATGCTTCGTACGATCTTTTATATATTTTTTACCAGTGAGCCCCATTCAAATATAAAAAAAAAGTTGGGAAGCAATACAAGCATGAATAAAGTATTGGAGAATGCCAAATAATAGCTGTGATTGGCTATTTGGTAGACCCTATATGGACTGGCAGCCTACAGGAGGCTCTACCTGACAGTTAAACTAGTTTTTATGCAATTAACTTGCCTCCAAGAAAGAAATTCAAAGATAAGCAGCTGCTTTGAGGCCACTGGGAGCAACATTCAAGGGGATGGTGACCAACATGTTGCTCCCGAGCCACTGGTTGGGGACTTTAAGACATTAAGAACAAAGCAAACAAAGTCACACAATGGATAATCCCATTATGCAGAGTAAAGATATCTAACAAAGAAGTATTTAACTCCAGGCTAATATGTTATGTGGAAATGCATACAAATGGTCAAAATGCCCAGAAATCAGGGGGATGTGAATGAAGTAGTCTGCTTCCTTGTTGACTTATTACTTCCACTCAAAGGAAATATACTAATTTAAGTGTTCTGCTCCAATTAGATTGGACATTGATCCCTACAAATGACTGATCAGGGGCCCTATAACCATTAAGTGAAGCCTGTTGGCTCAGTTAATGACCAATTTTGCTGATCGTGTTGGACATGTTTGTACATCAATAATTTCTGTATGTCTGCACCGCAATGAAATTAAGGTTATGAACATTTCACCAAATAACAGAATAGAAAAAATGGAGCTGTTGAAATATACTGGTGATATGTTGTATGTGCTAGAGAAGAGGGACAAGCAGGGCGAGCTGATAAAAAAACAGCTGCAATATACGTAAAAAAAATTATGTGATAAACTAGAAATAACTAGAAATTGATTGAAAAGTTGCCTGGATATAAGTGTACCCTTCAAATGACTTGTACCTTAGACAAACTCTACTTACTTTCTTCCAATTTTTATAAATAACTACTGACCAAAATTTACATAAATATATACTAATTCTTAATCTCTTAGCCAATAACGGTTGGAGGAATGTAGTGCTATAAGGCAAATGATGTGTAAATGTTCTCTGTAATGTAAGGTCAATGGTTGAGTGGTAACAGAGTTTGTGATGCAGAGACTGGGCACCTCATAGGCTCTCTAAGTAAAGGATGATACGTGGAATGTAAAATAGTCCCTCTCTTGGCATTTTGAACTATCAGATTGTTACATTTTATGTGTATATAGAAAAAAAACCCAGAAATATTCATTTTATCTTTTAATTTCACATTTCTTGGGTAACATTTTAAAAATTATTAAAGGAAAATTAAACCCCCAAAATTATAGTTTATATCAAATTAAGTAGCATATTAATGAAAAACTGGAATATAAATATTTAAGTAAATCTTGCCCTTTTACATCTCTTGCCTTGAACTTCCATTTTGTGATGGTCTGTGGGCTGCCTCAGAGATCACCTGACCAGAAATACTACAACTCTAACTGTAACAGGAAGAGGTGTGGAAGCAAAAGACAGAACCCTGTCTGTTAATTGGTTAATGAGACCTAACGTATGGTTTGTTCGGTTTGTTTGTGTGCACCATGAATCCTAGGGTCCTAAGGGGTGGACCTTATTATTTAAAATGTCAATTTTCTATTTAGGTTTACCCAGTGGCACATACTACAAACAAGAAAATTATTATGAAAATGGTTTATTTACATGAAGCAGGGTTTTAGTTATGTTTTATCCAATATAATTTTATAGAGACCTACATTGTTCGAGGCTATGGTTTTCCTTTAAGTAAAAGGACGCCTTTATTGAGAAAAAGATAAACACAAAAGGTCTCATCTTACTAGACATGTTTCCCAGGTTCCCTCAGTCATGTGACTTGTGCTCTGATCAACTTCAGTCACTCTTTACTGCTGCACTGTAAGTTGGAGTGATATCACCGCCCCCCCCACAGCAGCCCATCAGGAGAACAATGGGAAAGTAACCTGATAAAAGCTCTCTGACACCTGCATTACTAAAAATGCTCAATGCCCCACCTAGTGGTAGATATGAGAACAGGACTCAATAGTAAAAATCCAAGTCTGGCTAACCCATTTGAGTTACATTGAGTAGGATAAACAGCCTATCTGAAAGCAGTTCCAATGTGTAGTGCTGGCTGTTTCTGAAAGCACCTGACCATCAAAATGAACTGAAATGGCTGCCTATACCAATATTACAACTAAAAAAACTACACTTATTGGTTCAAGAATAACATTTTAAATGGTATAATGAATTACTTGCAAATACACAGTGTCATTTAGTACTAAAACTATATCATTGAAATCATGACAGAATCCATTTAAGATATGAAGATCCAAATTACTGGAAGATCCATTATCTGGAAAAGCCTAAACATTCTGTATAACAGGTCCCATACCTGTATATTTCTGCTTCCCTTTGTGTTTCTATTTGATGCATCCAATACTTGGCCTGGCATGCTGGAGAAAGTGCAGGGTTGCTAGTGAGTTAAACAAAGGTTTAACTGAATAGTGATATTAAGTGAGCAAAACATTTTCTTGATGTCAATATCCCTTTAACATATTTTTATGACGATCATTCTATAAGTAATTACCATTAAAAGCAGAGTGCCTGCTAATTCCCTGTTATTCTGGTACTTGATGATGAGAGGTCTGTGCCATTATACTGCAGCTCTTGATGTTGGATGACAATTCTCTATCATTCTAGCACTTAATGGTGGATGAGAATTCTGATTTCAAGAACTAAATTTCCATGTAGAGTATCGGTTTTTTTTTTTCAGTAATCCTTTTAGCTTTGATTAGTTATTTCATTTCTCCACATCTGTTTAATATTAATATTTTTTTTTTCTTCCGCTCTGAAAAATGACTCAGCTAAATGGTTTATGCGTAGGTACAAAAGCTGAAATTACTTAATTGGGCAGAGCTTCCCACATCACCCAAAATTCTGGATAAACTGCCTGTATTCTAGTAAATCACATCTATTTTGCTTTTTTTAATAGCAATGAGTAGTGAGGGTGGGTAAATTGTTTGTGAGAACAGTGAATGCACAGTGGGTGGTTATTGGATCAACAATCAGATCATTGGTTGGCTGTTCTAATCTTTAATCAACAAAAACTTGAGCAACACAAACTGAGGATGAATGTAAATAGGATATGGTTGCCAAGGTACACTTTGTGTACTTGTAGATTAAGTTTCACTTAACCATCTATATCAGTGATCCCTAACCTCACGAGGAACATGTTGTTCACCAACACCTTGGATGTTGCTCTTAGTGGCCTCAAAGCAGTTGCTTATTTTTCAATCCCTGATTAGGAAGTTTTGGTTGCATAAAAAACAGGTGTCATGCCAAACACAGCCTCCTGTAGATGCCAGTCCACATAGGGGCTACCAAATTGCCAATACCAGTCCTTATTTTTCAACACCAGAAATTTTCTTATGCTTGTGTTTAGTGATGGGTGAATGTATGCGCCAGGCGTGAATTTGCGGTGAATTTGAGCATTTTGCCAATGGCGAATAAATTCATGAATTTGCCATGAAAATTCAATGCTGGCGACAGTTCTGATGCCTGGAGACAGTTCCGACGCCGATGACAGCTCCGACAGTTTTGCTGGAAATTAGCAAATTTCGTGGTGAAACAAAACAGGACAAATTCGCCCATCACTACTTGTGTTGCTCCCCAACTTTTTTTATATATAGATAAAATAGATAAAAAAACGTTGGGCACTCCTGGTCTATATGGCTGTTGCTACGGTCTAATTTACCTTATTAGTACCATTTTTTTCCCTTGATCTGGAATATTAGTAAATAGGCCTCGGGGAGGCCCATTTATCAACATTCTGATTTTAGTAGTTTTAGAAACCATTAAAAAAAACAATGCCAAGTAATTCATTAAAGCAGCCGAATATAAAAAGCACAAATTAATACAAATATAAAGAGAATCCAAATAGTAATAATCTCAAAATCCACTCTTTTTTTGTGCAAATACAAATGAACCCCCCCCCTTGAAAACCTTTAAAAGCTTGAATTAAAGAAAGATTTTAAAAGTGGAAAAGGGCAAATCCCATTGAGTTCTACAGGACATGACCTGGACAGCTTTTAGATGCCAAAGTTTTTTATTAGTGTTCTTTCTAGAGATGAGTGAATCTACCCTGCTCCGCTGTAAAAATTTGTGAAACTGCTGAAGAATTCCTGAAACGATTAAAAATTTGCAAACCCATTAAAGTCTATGAGCGTCTTATTAATCACTGCGACTTTTTTGTAGCAAAATAAATTACAGTCTATTGGCGACTATTTCCCTCTCCAAAAGTCAATGGGTGTTTTTTTTCACTGGGATTTTTTTCATCAGTTTTCCTAAAAAATTTGCAGATTGCAAAATGCAGAATTTAATTGCGACTCCAAGCCTGGAGAAAAAATGTGCTCATCACGACTTTTTTCATTTAATAAAACACAATTTTTGTAGTTTAGCCTAAATAGTATAATCCTCAATTTTTAGCTCTAAATAATATGATTCAGGGAATCGACCAAAATACGAACCTGAGTTAAATGGCCCGTAGTGTATTCTAGCGGTTCTTTTTTTACACACAAAAAATAGGGATGCTCCAAGGAGATATAATCCTGATAACAAGAACAGGTATAGGACCTCATATCCAGAATGCTTGAGACCTGGTGTTTTCCAGATCTTCCTGTAATTTGGATCCCCAGACATTCAATCTGCTAAACATCTTTTATACATTAAGGGTCCCATTTATTAAACCTCAAATTTTCCTTGAGGTTTTTAGGGGGAATTTTTCATGGAGATTTATCATACCACAAAACTGCTAAAAATCTGAATTCAAAAATTCATGTAGAAGTCAATGGCAGATGTCCCTGAAGTTGTTTCTTGACATCATCATCATCAGCACTGGATAATTCGATCAAGTTGGAGTTTTAATCAGATAACCTGGAAAATTCAATAAAATCGAATTTTCGGAGCGTCAATCGTACAATACAAATTTACACTTAATTTTGTCACTATGTTTTGACGCTCCAATTTTTTCGAGAAAAATTATTGATAATGCGTTCAATTCGTGGAAGAGAGTTTGGACGACTTTGTTTTCATAAAAACTGAGATTGATTCAAGTTTTATTAAATAAAGGCAATAGGATTGTTTTGCCTCCAACAAGGATTAATTATATCTTACTTGGGATCAAGTATAAGCTACTGTTTTATTATTACAGAGAACATTTTAAAAATGAGCACTATTTGATTAAAGGAGAAGGAAAGCTACTGAAGCAGTTTATTGCCAATAAATTAGCCACAATAGTGCAATGTGTAACACTTTATTTATTCTGTAGAATGCTTTACCATACCTGAGTAAACAGCTCTAGAAGCTCTCTATGTTTGTTTAGGATAGCAGCTGCCATATTGGTTTGGTGTGACATCACATCTGGCGTGAGTTTCCCTGCTCAGTCATAGCTCTGGACTCAAATTACAGCATGGAGGGGAGGAGGGGGGGGGGAGAGGAGCAAACTGAGCATGCTCAAGCCCTAGCTCTGGAGGTTAAGCTAAAAACAGGAAGTCTGATACAGAAGCCCATGTGTACAAAATAGAAGGAAAGAAATGTAGTGTTTCCTTTGACAGAGGACTCAGAGCAGCATTACTTTGAGGCTTTACTGGTGTATTTATATAGACCTTTCTGATAAAGCTTATTCAATTTTAGCCTTTCCTTCTCCTTTAAGATGGAGTCAATGGAAGATGGCCTTTTCATAATTCTGAGCTTTCTGGATAACGGGTTTCTGCATAACGGAGCCCATACCTGTATGTCCTGAAAAGATGAATGATATTAACACTCATAAGTAAAAGGAGTTGATCAATATGTACATACTGTATATGCATAGATAGAAATAAAGCACATCCTCTGTCCATTTAATTCTATGTGACACAGTGATCATGCTATTGGACTCCAGTCAATCAAAAGAATGATGAAATATAATGTAGTGCAGTACAAACACAGCCATGCAGATGAATTTTAATCGCTGTATTGATTCATCTCAGCATCGGCAGGAAAGCCCAGTTTTGGTTGAAATCCTATGGTTCAATTCATGTTTTTATTTTTGGGAAATCTCAATTTTATTTTTAATTCTCCATCTGCAACCATTGCCCAGGGAATGCCCTTTTCCAGAGGGTTATTGTGACCCCACAAATAAGGATTTATGTAACATTTCAGTATGTTCCCTGACAGAAAGTCTTGCACAGCAAATAAAATGATGTTCTTGTGCAGCATTGTGTGTACTGTCTATCAAGCTGTCTGAATGCGCAGAGCGCTGAAGTGGATACGGGCAGGATTATAGCAGGGCACATAGAAGGTGAGCACCTAAAGAGCACTGGTTTTTACCATGTCATATCAATCACCCGGCAGAACCACTGATCATAGAACAATATTACTGGCGAATGCCCTGCACTGGCAGAAGACATTTTTACTGGGGGTGAAATGAAAATTCTAAACTAAACATATCAATTTGTGTTTGTGCTTGAACGCATACATAGGTTACCAAGGTCTCCACAGGCAGTACAGTAACCTTCTTTATTATAATACAAGTATGGGATCTCTTATATATGGAAACCCGTTATCCAGAAAGCTCAGAATTCGGGGAAGACCGTCTTCCATAGACTCCATTTTTTCCAATAATCCAAATTTTTAAAAACAATTTCCTTTTTCACTGTAATAATAACACAGTATCTTGTACTTGATCCCAACTAAGATATAATTAATCCTTATTGGAGGCAAACCCAGCCTATTGGGTTTATTTAGGGGCCCATTAATTACGCCTTGAATTTTTCTGCGTGAGTGGAAAACTCAATTTTTTAGAGGAAAAATAAAAACATAAACCTTTAGAGATTTATTTTACCCCAAATCTGCTAAAAATCTGAATCTGCAAATACTCCATCTCAAACCTGTCAAGGTCACGTAGAAGTCAATGGAAAATTTCCCTGAAGATATTTCTTGACACCGTGATATGCCCTGGATAATCCGATAAAGTCTGGTTTTGGTCCGATAATTCGATTCGAGTTTCCGAAGTGTAAATTGCACGATTCCAATTTGCAGCGAATTTCCTAATTTCGCTGCCAGTGAATAAATTTGTGAAACTCGCCAGATGAAAAATCCGTTGCAACAAAAAAAAATTGTCTTGCGTCAAAATTATTTGGACACGCATAGACCTCAACGTGGTTCGGAAATTTTTCGCGGGTTTTGTAAATTTTTCAGTGGAAGTGAAACGGCATAGATTCACTCGTCACTAGAACTGACGCTTTTTAGAGAAGGTTTATTGATAACTGAGTTCAGTTCTTGCATGGGAGTTAGGATAACAGGTCCCATCTGGATAACAGGTCCCATACCTGTATTGCTGCAGTACAGAATAAAGAAGGGGAATATGCAATATAAAGTTTATCCACAGACGTGTTTTCAGTAGCCAGCATAAAAGCTTGTGATTTTACAACATCACAAATTTGGGCTGGAGAAACATATTTATATAAACATAGTTTTTTTTGTTATTTACGGACATGTAATATATGTGTATACCTGAAAGATTTATAAAACAAACTATAAAAGTCAAAAACAAAATATGATATGAATGTATGAACTGCCATCGATGTAGGCTTGCCGGCTTTAAATATTTCCTGGTCACATTTTTCTTTACTGTTAGTATGTAGAACAGATAATACGAACAGGTATAGCCTCTATAAAGCAACGGTCTTCACTATAGAATACACATACATATATAAATATTTCAGCCATTCCTAAAAACAGGTAGTTTAAATGTCAGTATGTTAAACATAGCTAATTCAAAGTAACGTTTCAGGTGACCTTCAGTTTTTCTTTTTTTATAGTTTTTTAATTATTTCCTTCTTCTTCTTCTGACTCTTTCCAGCTTTTACTGGACTGGTCACTGACCCCATATAAAAAACAAATGCTCTGTAATGTACTAAACTAAACCCAAAACATTTCTATGGCTAAAAATGCCATATTTTATATACTGAACTTATTGCACCAGTCTAAAGTTTCAGCTTGTCAATAGCAGCAATGATCCAGGACTTCAAACTTGTCACAGGGGGTCACCATCTTGGAAAGTGTCTGTGACACTCACATGCTCAGTGGGCTCTGAGCAGCTGTTGAGAAGCTAAGCTTAGGGTTTGTTACTAATTATCCAGCAGAAAATGAGGTTGGCATATAAGCTGATGCTACGGGCTGATTATTAAATTCTGATGCTAATTGCACTGGTTTCTGTGCCATGTAGTAATTATATATATTAATTACTAATCAGTCTTTAATTGTTACATTTCTATTCTATGTGTACTGTATATTGCGAGTCCCTAAGCTCAGTAAGTGACAGCAGCACAGAGCATGTGCAGTGAATCAGCAGAAAAAAAGAGGGGGAGCTACTGGGGCATCTTTGGAGACACAGATCTTTACTGCCAAAGGGCTGTGGTTGCCTTGGACTGGTACAGAAGCCCAAAACATAATGTACAACATTTCTACAACATTTCTACCTACTTCTTTAGTTAGGCTTTAGTTCTCCTTTAAGCGCTCCATAGACTTATTTATTTGACATCATCATTCCAGGTCCTCAAACACACAGTATCAGAAATAATTAGCCAAATACTGTACTTGTAAAATGTTTGATACAGAGTCAGGGTTAGAGGATTTGATTTTTACAGATCTTCCTCTCAGATATTCCTATCTAACAAATTCCAGATCACCAAATGAGCACAGCGGGACCCAATTTTGTTCACACACATGACCAAATCAGGCTGATCCAATCATTGGTCCTGGGCCCAGCCTAGGGAAGTTTATCAGACAAGGACCACATCAACCTGACATTTTCAAACTAGCCTGATTGATAGCTGGACTTTTTATACAGATATCTTGTGTTCTGCTGATAGCTTGAACACACGACTGATGGATGCTCCATCCTACTTATGGCAGTGAATGTATCACTGCTTCAACAACAGACCACTTTGCATGACTGTCTAAGGTCTGGAGAGGAGAGTTCGGGTGATGGGGGGTTAACCTTATACTTACCAATCACTCACCAAGGCTGAGGCCTTACCCACAGAACCTTCCTTCAAATAAGACAACACCCATTTTCTGTTGGATAATAATGGCTGCAGCTTCTTTATTAATCCTTCTGCTCAAACATCCAAAGATCAATAATCCATAATCAATATTATTCATGTTTAACAAATATGCAATATTTTTAACATCCATAACATTACATATTATTTTTAACCCTAACTATTTTTAAACTGTCCTGTTGGCCTTGGGCAGATGTTCCTGGGATTACTGTCATGTGCATTGTACCTCCGTACCACTGCACCCCTCATGAATTTTGTTTTACCCATCAGCCGCAGTACACCGGTATTTGTCATTTTTGCCACCAGGGGACCCCATGCCCGATCTTGCCAATTATCCATTATAGTTTTCCGTAACTCATAATAGTCCCTTGTTTAACTCTCTGTTTTTTCCCAGGACCACCGCCAAATGCTGCGACAATAAACTACACCTTTTCTTGCTCACTCTGCCTAAAGCCCCCTTTTAAACTCATTTCCCTGCATACTTACCAATTACCTCTGTGTAATCTCAAAACATGGGAAAGTAGGGTGGGCTTTTGTCACCTGTGTCTCCCAGGTAGGAAAAGGAAGTGCCCTCTCCCGCCTTTCCTATTTATCCCCCCCAGCCCCCTTCCCCCCCCTTTCTAAACTTCCTTTTCCCGTTTCCTGGCCATACTTCCTGCCCTGCTCTCTTCCCCCAATTACCTAACAGTCATGTCCCTCTTCCGCCCATACAGGCTCCATCTTATCTTTCACATGCAAATGCCAAAACCATTGGGCCAATGGGGAGCTGTTTGGGCCTCTGTGTACTTGAAATGCCAGATCCTATTTTGAGTCCCAGTTCAGACTTGTAAACAATACCAGTCTTCCCATCAGGAAAGTAATCTATAAAAAAATAGTTGCATTTTGATCACAGTCCCGTAATAATCAAACCCCCCTGTGCCATAGCCCTTATTCTATAGATTTTTGAGTTCTGGGAAGTAAGGTGGAGGCGCTCCCCCCTGCCGTTTAAAAGTATGATTGTTTCCCTGCTCAGCAGTTAGGGGCCGTCGGAAGTTTCCTATCTGCAGCAGTCAGAGCAAGTAAAACAAAGGGGGAATTTCACTGCATACAGTCAGGTTTCTTTTAAAAACAGTAGACATTTTTTTAATATAGTATATTGGAGATAGGTTTCTTTTTCATTAAAGAAAGTAAAAATGGGATTTTATTTTTCTGCCTTTACATCCCCATTAAACTGTCACCTTTAATCCATCTGTTGACCATTTATACAGCCATGCTTGCAAACTCTTTGGCTGCCCCCTTAGTAAGACCCAAAACAGTGGAAGGGATGATTTGGGGTGAATTATTTTTTCATTTTCTCGATCTGTAGCAGAGTTCATATTTTTGCATATCAGTTGAACTGCCAGGTATGTTTGTATTCTGTTTATACAGATTTCTAATGGGGAAGCTTGGAAGACAGAACACGCAGATAGGATATATATTCTTATGTTTGCGAATATTTGTGGTTGCTTCTTTTAGGCAGCTTCTCATAGGTTTAATAGCCTCCTTTGTGGCAAGCCTAAAGGACTAGTTACTTTATATATTCATTTTAACCATTGACAAGTCAAAGTCAAGTCAAAGTAAACTTTATTGTCATCTCAGCAGTATACAAATATACAGTGAGATGAGACGACGTGGCTCCAGTTAGTACATATCACAAAAAGGCACTTAAAAATACACAATAAATATGTAAACATGAAATGTGCAATATATTGGCAGAAATTGGATATATACACTTGTGACAAGTACCAACTACAATTCTCCACCTGTGACATGAGCCTAAGAAAGTCAGAACTTGTACCATATTTTAAATGTTAACATTGCAGTACTTTTATGTTGTCACTCCTAATTAGAAATTATGGATGAGGGAAGCAGTTGAAGCAGCCTAGATGCTGAAATACTGATGTGGGGTAGATACACATGCACAAGTGAAGTCTCCAACGCCACCCACAATATAACCGTCTGAGGGATATAATCTTTCCTTTAATCCAGGAGACATCTGACAGTTGGCGGGAGGGGCTGTAATCTGAGTTGCAATTACAGTTCAACTGTTTATAAATTAGATATGGGTATGTTTGGAGCAAACCTAACTTTTCATGAATGACATTTCATTTTCTGGATTCAGCCTCAAGAGAGGAAGAAGGAGGAGATGTAAATCTGTTCGATTTAAGGCAACATTGCGTACAGCTCCAGATAAAGTAATGAATGAAGTGAGTGAAAAATGGTTGATACGCTTATCTATGCACCTCCATAGACGTGCTAGCGCATTTTTCGCTTTGATTGCCGAAGTAACTCTAGCCAAAATTCGCCAGCGTTCGGCTCCCAGGACGCAACTTCGCGCTTTAGTGAATTAGCATTGACCTAGCGAATTTATGCCTGGCAAAGTGTCGTGATGGCTGTCGCTGGCGAATTTTCAACGGTTGGGGAATTTGCCACCTCCTATCCACAGTGCTAGTAACTGATTTTTCAATAAATAAAAAAAAAAGGCTTGCATATTGTCAATTTCTTAAAAACATATCTGTGATTTTTTACATTACCTCTGATCAACTGGTAATGGTATCTACTACTACACTATGTTGTTGTGCCATTTATAGTGTAAATAATACTACTAGCTTACAAACAGGCACAATTAATGATTAATATGACCACAAACAGATAATATCTGGGTGCTTTGTATCCCAAATCAAAATGATTAAACCATATATTTATGTGTATGTCCTTATACAGATGGCTCAGGGATGTCTCGAATTCCTTTGGTTGTTGTGGAAGGAGTGGGGAAGTATTAAATGAAGTATGCATTTGCCGTGAGTCTCTTTTTATATTGCGTTTTTATTAGATGGTGGCAAAATGCGGAAGTTCATGGTGAATCTGTATATGGAAAAAATTTTCCCTAGTTTTTTAGTAACGGAATGCACAAAATGTCTCAATGTCTTAAATATATTGATAATGGGTTGAGTGCAGAGGACTCTTGTATTTGTCTATATGTATTTTGTGGTCACAGCCTCATTGCACCCCCGCCTAATGGTTTTAAAAATTAGTGGTGAGCACAACTTTCCCTTGTTTGTTATAGTTATACAGGAGCAGTGACCAGCTCCATGTTGTAGCTCCCACCCTTCCCAGCTATAGTCAGGTGATCCCACTGGTGTCTAATAAAAGGGCAGCCAAGTTTGGAAGTTTTACTTTGAAAGCAGCAAGTAAGTTGCAGGTAAAACCTAGTCCCTTTGTAAAATGTATAATTAAGCAATTGAATTCTTAATGAATCAGATAAAATTGAGCATAGGACTGGCCAGATATGGGATGACTTTGACGTAGTTGGCCAGCTTAAATATATTGCAGTATATGGACAAACAATCCCTGTGTTGTTTAAAGGGTAAGGCATTTTTCAGTAGCAGTATGCACAAAATGTCTCTGTCTTAAATATATTGATAATGGGTTGAGTGCAGAGGACTCTTGTATTTGACTATATGTATTTTGTGGTCATAGCCTCATTGCACCCCCGCCTAATGGTTTTAAAAAATAGTGGTGAGCACAACTTTCCCCTGTTTGTTATATATATATATATATATATATATATATATATATATATATATATATATTCAGTATATATAGGGAAGAGCTGGTCCAGGCATGATCCATTCCAAATTGAAGTTTGAATTGCACCCTGGAGATGCATTCTGAATGCTAGAAACAAACAGAAAGCCCTGCAACAGGAATCTCAGGCTAGATCCCTCTCAATATTTCCATAGACAAATACAAAGCAAGGCAGTAGTACCTCTAGTGATATTCTGCAAACAGAGGTTATCTCCTTAAGCATGTCCTACCATAAAGAAGGGGAAATGTTTTTCCAAGGCATGCATACAGGGTCGGAAGGTCAGCAGGCAGTAGCACATTCCCATGAACCTCAGTGACACTGTCTGATCTCTCCAGGGAAAGGCACAAATACCGGATAATCACATATCAATGACATTTCACCAATCTGAGGTTGTTTAGAATTGGTTATTTAGAAAATGTTCAGCTGCGCCACTCTGGCAATAAATGATTCAATATGATCCTTAGTGCCTGTATATAAAGACCCTACTCCCATTCTTTAGTCTAACGCTGCATCGCTGATTTATCTGGGCCCTTGGTGGGATATCAGCTGGTTAATCTTTTAGCATCTCTAATTTATTGGCAGTATACATTTAAGTAGGGTCTTAAAGAATCAAGCACAAAGAGTACACAACCCTATTTTGGGTCAAAGTGTTGCCACACTGTTTGGGTAAAATACAATGAAAATCTCATGCACATCCTGTAGTGCTTTATAGAGTTTCTACAACATTCATATCAACCACTTACACAGTGGAGCTTACAATCTAAGGCTAGAGACACATTATATGGATCTCAGACTGTGAAGAATCACTTTCTTGCTGTCGCTCTGCCTTCATACAGAAACATTACCTCTGACTGGGTGCAGGCAGACTTGGTGGATTTAATGCCCTAGTCTAAAGCTGGCCATAGATGCAAAGATCCGATCGTACGAATCATCGTACAATTGGACTTTCCCATCTCCCGACCCGCCACTAACCATTCAGATCAAAGTCTTACCAGTCAGATTAGTTAAAGAACAGATCAGCAATGTTCTGCCCCTGACAGCAATCGTACGATATCTATGTCCAACCAAAGCTAGTGACCGTCTCCCACTGAAAATCGTATGATCGGCAATACACGCAGAGATATTATCGGCAACCGACAGAAATTTTCTAACCTGTCCGATCGACCAAACGACCGATCTCCGCCGGACGAAAAATGTCAGCACTCCACACACGGTTCGAAAATCGTACGAATCCTCGATTCGTACGATCAGATCTTTGCGTCTATGGCCAGCTTAAGGGTGCAATGGTATTTTTTTTTTTTTTTTTGCATTTTTTGCACTTTTTTCATTTTTTTGCATTATGCATCCTTACCTGTACTTTAAAGAATTGCTACAGGTCTCTGCACTCAAAAACAGAGCACTGAGACATTTTGCATTTGCCCCAAGAAAACTATGCAGTCTACATTCAGCTACTCTGTATTCATGAGATGGGTGGTGCTAGTTGCAGAGCACAGCCAGATCCTGGATGCAAGTTCTTTTTAAGTGAGCACTTAGGGGCATACTTTTTTGCACTTTCTGCTCTTGCACTTGTGTCCTGGATCAGTTGGATAGTCCTTGATTGTGTCCTGGTTGGAATAAAACCTAGGAGCCCAGCGCTGCAAGATAAAAATCCTAATTGCACAAGCGAGTTGCCCTAAGGCATCCAAAATTTCATGAAAATAGTTACCTTTTTAAACAAGCGCTAACTTCTGCTAGAAGTATTTAGTAGAAATAAGTGTAGACACAGTATATAATGACCTGGATGAATGGAAATCTTCATGGTCATTCTGATAAAAGTATTTCTTATGGGGCCCTTATTTTACAATCTTTTTTTTACAAATCTTAATCTTGCTCTGCAGTCTCTATCTTGCTCTTCTATACTATATCTGCCACCCCCTATTCCTATCTACTCCCCTTTGAAGACAACCCTGTAGGGGGAAAAGATGTGTAATATATAGTACTGGATAATGTAACTGAGATCTCACACCTAGGGGAAAATTATTTACAGTCACCGCTTGTGCATTGGATTTCTTTACTGGTCACTGAATATGAATGAATGTATGAAGATGAATGTTCCTAATCATTGTATCCCCCCTTTCCCACATACTTTGCTGCCTGCATAAAGAAACAATAATTACCATTCTAATTGTGATTAAAAACATAAACATGACAAGTCGGGGGAGTGATGGGGACGGTGTGGGGAGTTTCAGTCACTGTCTATTGTTTGCTACCAAATCAGCTCAGCACTTGGGACCGGCACTTCTTTATTAGCTAAAGAACCGCCCAGGATGATGCCCTAATATTTGAGCCAAGTAAAAGCATTGCTCCTCGACAAGTCACAATAAAGAAAGACAGAGTGAAAGTGGAAAGGGATCAGTCAGCGGAGTTGAATTACCCATCAGATATCTAAAATAAACTGGCGGAGCATCTGAATCATCAAACCATTTTTAAACATCTCCACTTTAACTGGCAATTGTGTAATATTTATTCCTAACAGATCTGATTGTCAGAGTCCCACTGGCTTCTCTCTGGAGGTTTTGCATGAAATCAGTTTGAAATGGCGTGTCAATTTTTTTTTTCTTAAGTCACCATCTGGCTGATAGACTGGAGTCTGTTCTAATACACTGACCCAGTGAATCGCTGCTAAACAATCCCCATGGGGGATGCTGTGCCTTTCTATAAGATATTCACTGAGAGCGCCCTTTACAGGCAGAGACGGTCTGTGCGTGATGGGGAAGAGTTTTTGGAGAATTTGATTTAGGTACTTGCTAAACTATAAAGACAAAACCAAATTAACTTGGTGAAGTTTACAAGAGCATGACCTTGTGGGTAATACAGTGATATCTAGTCACTGCTGGCAGCTAAACTAGCAACTGCCATCCACTTACTCCACCTGGATGAGGTTAATTGATTTAAAAATATAAACACAAACAACTGTACAAAAAATAGTTTTTCGTAAGGACTTTTCACACTATGGAAACCATTTCATGGCGTAGCGTCATACTAACCTTCCCACCTCTAACATAAAGAAAACCCCTCTTCCAACCCAAGAAATGCACTCGTTATGGGATGAAAATGGTCACAGCTTTTATTAAATAAAAGAGCAAAATGGTTGCAAAGCATTACAATAATGTACACAAATAAACAATAGATGCTCAACATGAGAAACAACATCTTCTGCAAAGCTTGACAATTTTAAAACCTCAGAATGAGCTACCTGCTGTGCCAGCCAATCTCCACAGCTGTGTTGGATGGGCACATAAGGCAGGCAACCAGAGACCAAATCTCCCAAGATACCCACCACTAAGCACACTTGGCTGATTGCCATTTAAACTTTAGCATAAACCTGTGCCTTCGCATGCATTCCACTACCTAATCCTCCTACCACCCTCAAACTCTCTCCTTGGGGTTGGCAGAATGCTGATCCTGTCCACTTTGCCCATCCTAGAATTTGCACAGAGAACCTTCTCTCATTGCTCCATATATCTCAGCCTTACAATTAAATAATATTATGAACAGTTATGGATGGACAGGAGCATTGCTAATGTGCCATTAGCCTAAACTCAGTGTGAAAAAGGTCAACAATAACCCCTATGTCAGAGTGCAAAACTGATCAGCTTCCAACCTTGGAAATTTAAGATTCCAGGACAGGGCTTCATTTTTTAAAAGAAACTGGATGTCCATTGCATATGTTAAGATTTGTAGCAAAGACAGGAACCACATACCAGTTTGGATTTTTTAGGCCCCAAATTTTGGGGGGACGACAAACTATCCCTTCACAAGGGACTCCCCGTATCTAATACACTGTTCACACTGCAGTACAATAAACTAACAAAATATCCAAAAGCCAGACCTTAGAGTTGAACACGTTACCTAGGACTCTGGGCAACTACATAGGGCATGGGGTATAAGTTACATAGAGTTCTGCAAATGGGATGCAGCAATACAGAGCATAAGAAGGAATCTGTTATACCGACTATATCATTGGCCCTTCAAAGTTTTTATTATGTCCCTGTGTAAAGACAAATTTTATGTAGGCTTTGTGGTGATGGCTTGTCTCCCAAGATGTAGGCGCAGGTGACCCATTATCCAAAGTGTTTCACTTATAGTCATGTATATAGAATCCCAACAGCAACTTCTGCCTCATTGTCCCTAACAGGCTCTCTCTTTTGCCTTCTCAATAAATGACAAATAAATTCTATTGCCTCAAGGTCAGACGTTCATGCAGGTATCTTAAAGGAACAATAACACCAAAAAAAGTCAAGTGTTTTAAAGTAATTCAAATAAGATGTAGTGTTGTCCTGCACTGGTAAAACTGATGTGTTTGCTTCAGAAACACTACTATAGTTCATATAAACAAGCTACCATGTAGTCATGGGGGCATCCATTCAGTTTGAAAAAAGGTGAAAAGGCACATTTTAAATATTAGATAACTGAAAAGTTCCCATTGTCTTCCACAGAGCTTATCTGTTATCTGCTATGTAAATCTTAAGCTGGCCATAGACGCAGAGATCCGATTGTACATATCGAGGATTCGTACGATATTGGGACCGTGTATGGAGAGTCCCGTCTTTTATTGTCCGGCGGAGATCGGTCGTTTGGTCGATCGGACAGGTTAGAAAATTTCTGTCGGCTGCCGATAATATCTCTGCGTGTATTGCCGATCGTATGATTTTCAGAGGGAGACTTTCTCTGGCTTTAACTATCGATTGCTGTCAGGAGCAGAACATCGGCTGATCTGTTCTTACAACTTTCTGTTTGATCTGAATGGTAAGACTTTGATCTTTATGGTTAGTGGCAGGTCGGGAGATGGGACAGTCCGATTGTACGTTGATTCGTACGATCGGATCTTTGCGTCTGTGGCCAGCTTTAGACTAGGGATCCACCGAATCCAGGATTTGGTTTGGGATTCGGCCAGGATTCGGCCTTTTTCAGCAGGATTCGAATTCGGCCGAATCCTTTCGAATCAGAATCCTAATTTGCATATGCAAATTATGGGTGGGGAGGGAAACAAGGAAGTGAAAAATGCATTCCCCTTCCCACCCCTAATTCGGATTCGGTTCGGTAATTGGCCAGATCTTTTACCAAGGATTCAGGGTTTCGGTCGAATCCAAAATAGTGGATTCGGTGCATCCCTAATAGCTACACAGCTGCTTATTTATATAAACTATAATAGTCTTTCTGAAACCAACAAAATTGTTTTACCAGTGTAGGGCAACAGTACATTATAAATTAATTACTTTAAAAACTTTTTATTTTTTGGTGTTACTGTTCCTTCAAGTCCTGCAAAGGCAGGAAAACTTTTGAAATAATATTTATAAAAGATACAAAACTCCTTTCCACATAGAATCAATGTATAGATACCCTTTCTTCTTAATTGGCAAGTTCCGTTTATCTCAAAACACACGTCCCTATCCTTATAATGATAATTAGTGGTATTAAAACAAAAAAAAAAAACGAAATTTCACTTGCCACCAGATAAATATGTTGCTTAATACAATGACATATTGAAATTGAAAAGAGCAGCTCGTGCCTTTAACGCAGCACAAATTTGATTGTATTTACCCTGGGGGTAGATATATTGTTGAATAGACCTCCTACTGTGACATCAGTGACAGCTTCAATTAATGTCTTTGAAAACAGCAGCCTGAATACATAACAATGCAGGCCCTATGCACCGGGCTTTTATTTGTTTTTACATTCTTAATATGTTCAGCGTCTGAAACAGACAATGCGTATTCCAGGTGATATGTGCCTATTGTTCATAAACACATCCCTTAGGGGGTTATTTATCAAAGTCCGAATTCATCTCAATATTTTCTGCTACAAACTCCAAATCCACTCGTGTTTTTTGCGCTTATTTATTATTACATTTTCCGAAAATTTGCTTTGAGGGAAAATAATCTGATTTTCACGTTTTTTCCCAGATTTTTTTTTTTCAGATGTGTACACACATTGCACATCAAAAAATCATTAGGACTTCTCCTATTGGGGGAAATTCAATAAAGGGTGAAGTGACTAACGTAAGCGAAAATTCACCAGCTTGACGTCATTTCGGGACTTCGCTGATTTACTATCGGGCGGCAGGCGTAACTTCGCTAGTGAAGGAGATAGACGCTAGTACTACTTCACACTATTACGCCAGGCGAAGTTTGGATCTGGCGAAAGAGCGTTACTTTGCAAATTCACCAAGATGCGCCTTTTACTCAACGTTACCTGTTTCGCCAGAATTGTCTTCGCCAGCTCAGACCAGACGAAGTGCAATGGAATGTATAGGGCTTCTTCAATTCTTAGCTGAAAATTTTTCTAAGCCCAAAAAAAACGCTGGCATCTTTTACTTTTTCACGGTGATAGGCTGCAAAAAAAAAAGATTTTTCATCCGATTTTCACAATCTTTTTTGGATTTTTGCCTGAAAACTCAAAAAAATTTGGGGTATTGCACAAAACCCAGCGCACATCAAAAAATCATTGGGACTTCTCCCATCGGGGGAAATTCACTAAAGGGCGAAGTGACTAACGTTAGTGAAAAATTTGCCAGCCTGACGTCATTTTGGGACTTTGCCGATTTACTATCGGGTGCAGGTATAACTTCGCTAGAGAAGGAGATAAACTCTAGCGCTACTTCGCACTCATATGGCAGGCGAAGTTTCGCTCTGGCGAAAGAGCGTTACTTCGCAACTTCACTACGACCCAAAAATCATTGGGACTTCTCCCATTGGGGGAAATTCACTAAAGGGCGAAGTGACTAACGTTAGTGAAAATTCGCCAGCGTGACGTCATTTCGGGACTTCGCCGATTTACTAACGGGCACAGGCGTAAGGAGATAGACGCTAGTGCTACATCGCACTCTTACTCCAGGTGAAGTTTGGCTCTAGCGAAAGAGCGTTACTTCGAGAATTCACTAAGATGCGCCTTTTATTCAACGTTACCTGTTCCGCCAGACTTGCCTTCGCCAGCTCAGACGAGGCGAAATGCAATGGAATGTATAGGGCTTCTTCAACTTTTAGTTGAAAAAAAGTCCCAAAAAATGCTGGAAAATTTTTTGGGTATCCAGGCTCCCCCCTACATATGGCACATAAACTATACATTGGGCTAATGTGTAGGGCAATATAACAACTTTATTTTATTAAGCTTCCCAGTATAATGTATTTGCTGCAACATATGCTCCATTCAACTTTAACTTCCTGCCGTATGCAAATTAGCCAACGCTAGCGCAACTTCTCTTTGCTTGGCGCAGTAATGCTAGTGCAACTTCAACGCCCTGGACGCAACTTTAATGGATTTTAGTGAATTAGCTTTGTTCTGGCGAATCTACACCTGGCAAAGTGTTGCGATGTGAGCGAAGCCGGCGCTGGCGAATTTCCGCAGGGTAGTGAATTTGCCCAATTGACTTTTATGCAACCTCAACAGGTCTGAGATGCCGGATTTTCTGATTCAAACATTTCCATCCTTGGAGTTTAATAATTTCGTTATTTTTTAAAAGTCAGATCACAAATTTTTCTTGATTTTTGCATTCAGAGTTTAATAAATAACCCCCCCTAGACTTTGTGGTCATTCTATTAGCCTATTTCTGCAATGCAATAAAGCTAATCCAGTGGCCCTCTCCGTATTTGTTATATTACAAAGTGATATCATGTTTATTATACTTAAAAAAAGTAAGTTACTATAAGCTTTAACAATATTAATGTGCTTACATTTATTATTAATAGGGGTTTCACGCAGTTGTGAGACTTATTTTAAAAAATATAATATTTCTTTATGAGGTGGGTGGTTGCCAAGAAAGGCGCTAAGACTTTTAATTTTTTTTTTTTGCACTCGTAAATAATTATTATTGCAATTACTGATTACTTGATAGACCATATTCCGTTGCCCGGCCTTGGCATTTAAAAGAGAGTTTGCATTAATGAAAGCAGTGATATTTAAAAATAGCATTCCAGCTTCTAACACATAGAGGGGGGGGAATAAAAGTGCTTCCAAATTAAGTAATGCTTTTAATGTTTCTAATCGGCCTACAGTTATAGTAGTGCCAAGAGAAAATATGATGCTAACAGGGGCAAATGTAGCAAATGGATTATAACAAGGGAAATTTTTCATTCCAGCTACATGAGAGAGGTCCCTGACCTGAAGGGCTATTCTAGCACACCAAAAAAACAGATGGTTAGTGTTTACTGCAGGGATCAGATCCGGAACTAGGGGTAGGCAGAGTAGGCAGCGGTCTAGGACGCCATCATTGATGGGCGCACTTTTATTGTTTTTTTTTTTCAAGCATTCTAGAAGCACTCAATTTAATAATTTGTTTCAGTAATCATGGTCACTCAGTTGGGTGGAATCCCCCCCCCCTTCACCTTCTCCCTCTTGACAGCAAGTAATAGCTCCTTCTGTGCGGTGCGGCAGTGCAGCGTGATGTGCGTATATGCGTCAATCACGTCACTGATGCAGTTGGGTGGCTGCTTGGTGTGGCTCACTCTCGCTGCTCTCAGCCTTGCACAGTTACACTGAACTGAAGACTTTCTTTCTATTACTGTAAAGTGTGAAGTTTCCTGCTGGCACAGCCAGGTACAGATTTGGGCCGGGGTCCATATGTTTTCTGTTGCTGCTGGGCTGGGTGCTGGCACAGGCACATAAATACTTGGGGGCAATATGATGTGATCAGATTTATTTTTGGTTGCTGCTGACACAGGTAAAGATTGGGGGCAATATGATGGCTGCTGGAGGGCTGTATGATGGATGGCTGCTGAGCTTGCTGGTACGGGTACAGGGGGCAATAATATAAATGAAAAAGTGTTGTACATTTTCTTGCTTTCTTTATTTAAAAACCATCATGGTAAGGAGGGAAATGGTAATGCAGGACAGGGGGCACTGATTGTAGCTCTTGCCTAGGGTGCCAAACTACCTTGGCCTGGCACCGGCAGGGATGCCACTCATATGTAAAAAAAAGTTAAGTCATATTAAGACATACCCATAAATCCATATGCCACCTCCTCCCCTGTGTATAATACAGTACCCCAGCATATGATTAAACACCTCAGGGGCCCCTAACAATAATTTTCAATTGCTTACAAACCCCCAGAAGAAATACCAGGCTTATGTTCCATTGGGATCATAGGTTAGGCAGAGTATGGCAAACACAGGGTGCAAAGAGCAGGCAAAGTATGACACACACAGGGAGCATAGGGAAGACAGAACAGAGCAGGAGACAGGAAAATCAGGACCACTCTAATATGGCTATGAAGATTTTCATCCATCAAATGATTGCTTTCACTGTTCAACCTGGAGTTGGCTGAAAAAAAGCAATTGATTAATTGCTATGGTTACTGCCCGGGTGCATTTATAAATGACGACCTTTACCCTATTGCCTTCTGTCCATTTTGTGTTTTAAAACTATGGGGGCCCTAAAATTATTTCACTCTAAAGTTATTTCTAATGATGAGCAAAAAATTTGCGAAAAAAACGTGAGAATGTAAAATTGACGCCCGTGTCCAGTTTTGATGCTGGCGTTAAAGTCAATGGGCGTCCAAATAGTGTAGACATTCAGTGATTTAAATGTGAGCTACTTTTTGGATGTGTGACCAACATTTTTTTGACGCCGGCGAATTTTCGCAGGAGATTCGCAAATTTATTTGCTGGCAGCGAAACGCGGAGATTCACTGCAAATTCTTGCCTGGCGAATAAATTCGCCCATAACTAGTTCTTTCTTTACAACACTATAGAGATGGAATGAGCAATCAGTCCTTATTACTTTTAGCAGTACAGTAGCTGCAATTGCAACAAAGATGCTGTGTAATACAAGACCATTAGAACTCGGACTAAAAACCTTAGTGGTTGAACAGATCATTATGATTTTATTGTGATTACTGCAGCACTTTCTGTTGTGTCATTAGCTGGTCAGTAGGAATACCGTACTTAGTAATGAATGAAAAATTCACTGCAAGCATTTAGTTCATTTGGATTGTCCGTAAATACAACTCCATATTAAGGAAGAAAAGGCTTATTTAATAAGATAGGTTTTAAACTGCACCTGAGCAGATGCCAAAGCAACCAATACGATTTTTGCTTTTAAAAATCGAAAGTAATTGCTGATTTGTTGCTATAGGCAAATACACTTGTTCCATTAAGCACCAATGTTCATATATGAACCCCAAGGTATGTACTTGTTACTCTTAGCTACCGTCCTTCTATTAGTATTTTGTCTATCTTCCCACCATCTCCCCATCTGTCACCTTGCCTTGGGGATCCTGTTTGCACTTGCATAAGTAAAAACACATTTAGGTGTCATCTCATCAATACCATATACTGTATTAATTAACTCTGTTTATTGGTGGACTTTATCTACTCGGAAACAATGTTGAAAACTATATGGATTTTGTCAGCCAAATATGATATGAGGCTCAGGGTTGGAGTTAGGAAAAGGTGGAGCATGTGCCTGACTTAAAGGAGAAGGAAAGGCATCCTGCACTAAGGGATGCCAAATGTTAGGCACCCCCAAGTGATTGTATTGACTTACCTGAAACCCTGGGCGGTGCTCCTATCAGCAGAAAACTGCACCGGCCCGGGGTTATACCAGTGAGCATCATGGAACAATCTTCTTCCTTCTTCCTCCTTCTTCGCTCGGCTGTGCATGCGCAGTAGAACGAAAAGCTAAACTTTAACTAAAAAGTCGGCTATTTAGTTCAACTGCGCATGCGTTTGAAATCTGAAGAAAGAAGAAGACAGAAGTGGATCGCTCTGTGGTGCTCACTGGTATAACCCCCCAGGCCGGTGCATGTTTGATGCTGATAGGAGCACCGCCCAGGGTTTCAGGTAAGTCAATACAATCACTAGGGGGTGCCTAACATTTTGCACCCCCTAGTGCAGGATGCCTTTCCTTCTCCTTTAAGTCAGGCACATGCTCCACCTTGGGGGTTTGCCTAACATTTGGCACCCCCAAGTGCTGCAAGCCTTTCTTTCTCCTTTAAAAGACTTAAATGAAGGACCTTCAAAAATTAGTGGGAGTCGTGGAGGCCTATTTTACATGTAATGACTGTGGAATTTTTAGCGCTTTTAAGAAAAATATTAAAACCACCTTTTTTTAGAGGTTCGTGGGAAAAATAGCATTTTTTTTTTTGCAATGGGAGATATTCCAGGAGAATTTTAGGGTAATGGCACAAGGGACAGTTATAGTGAAAATCAAAGTTCTGCTTTTTAGGAGGCTCAAAAATGCCTCATTAAAAGCCACAAAAGCATCCCTATTGAATCATTTCAGGTCAGCAGGCAAATTTCACTCTGGAGAACCAAATAACTCATCCAGTCCTCTTTTATTGTATAATGCATGATATAATATATATATGATATTTTCTGATTTAGCGATCCTTTATCAAGATGGAGGATCACTAGACTTGCAATGTTTGGATGGCCTGACAGAGCCTCTACTCCGTTAGAAGAACCCTGACACAAGATTAAAGGGAAAACATCACCTATTTCTTACTGTGACCTTGCAATCATTTGCAGCACTTGTGCAAGGCAATAGTAACCTGTAGCGATTGTTAGACAATTGTCTTGAATCACAGACAACATTTGCAGGCAGCTAGCACCTTGCAGGAGATTGCTCTGCAACATGATGGTGTCACTTTTGGTCACATTGGTGCCACAGTTTGGGGATACATTGAACATTATGCTTAAATTGCTTGCAAGCTCCACATTTTCCTTTACCCTGCTGTGAAAAGAGTTTGTGAAAGGTGAGAAAGAAAGCTGCCACTTGTAGTTCTGTGGAATATGTATGGCCCCAAGCTCAATGTCTCTAGTATATACTTTTCATTGAAAATCTAATAAGATAATATTTATTTCAAAGAAAAGGGATAGGTGCTGAAAATAGAAAGCATGTGGCTTCTTGTGTCACCTCGGATTTGCCATCATTACAATAGAGAGAGACAGAGAGCGTGCAGCCCAGCCCATGCACAAGGTGCTGATTGCAAACAGATGACTCCAGGCTGTTGTAAGGAAAACGACCCCTCTCATTCTCCAGTTAATGGTGGGAAACTCCGTATGTAAACAACACTCTCTGCTGGACCTTTTCAATTCCCACCAGTAGTTGCAGCCAAACTGCCTCCTTAAATCTTTACTTCTAGAACAAATTGATTTCTCGCTAGTCTATAATTTTTCTTACGGATGCTGCGCCTGTTACTGCCTAAGCCATCCAGGTGCCATAAATAGGGCCCTCTTCCGTCATTTGTCACTTTAAAATAGACTCTTGCCCTTCAGAATTCTAAATCATGAAAACACAGATTCTTGGGCCAGAACAGTCCAGTTAAGAAATCAACTATTATTATTACTGTCTTTATTACAAGGTCTACATATTTTCTATTTAATGTTCTAGCGATGAAAGCAGAGCAGATAAAGCAGAGAAAAATATTTATCCTGTTCCTTATAATATATATATTAGTGTTTGTATATTTATATATTTATTTTATACAGTATGCCTTTTTTTAAGCAAGTTGTTTTACAGCAATGGCTATAACAAAATAGGAAATTACTATACTGTATATTCTATAGTATCCAGACACATTTTTAGCCAACAATATACAGACATTGTTTCTTTAATGACATACAGTATTCTCATTTGGAACATTTGGAACATTAGGGGAATGGGCACATCCTCAGATGCCAGGGAAAACACTACTGTATATGCCTGTATGGGTTTTGCTGGAAGAAAAGTTTGGTGGAGAAGGAATAATCTGGGACTTTTTTCCATGGTTTGGGCTATGTCCCATGGAACCATAATCACAATTTAAGGCTACAGGGTACAATGACTTTCATGACAATTCCATGCTTCCTACTTTGTGGTAACAGTTTTGAGAAGGCTCTTTCCTGTTGCAGCATTAAAATGCCCCTATGCACAAAGTAAGGTCTATACAGAATGGATTTGAATTAACTCCCATCCACGATTTTACCTTATTTATTAATAAAATAACTGAAAAAAAGGTCAGTAAAAAATTAGATAAAATCTAGCAAAAATCATGCAAATTTTTTGATCTTTACTCCCTAATCACCCACAAATTATCAGATTATCAGACTAATTATAGCACAGCACACAATATCTTCAAATTGGGATAGAGACATCTCCAATTAACTTATACATGACCTCAACAGGTTTTACATGTCTGGTTTTCAGATTCTGGCTTTTAGCAGCATCAGGGTATCATAAATCTCAAAAAATTAAGGGTTTTTTTTCCACAAAAAAAATTTCTTGCCCCAAAAAGCCCAACCAGAACAATTCAAGTTTTAGTAAATAACCCCCTTTAAACTCATCTGAATACATGTTGGATGAATTGGAATTCTTAATATGAGCCAAGCCTGCTCCCAAACATCAGTGCCCAGTCTCACTAATACTCTTGTTGCCAAATGGAAGCAAATGCCACTAAAAATGTTCCAGCATCTACTAGAATGACTTTCCAGAGGCAGTTTTTGCAGCAAAGAATGAGATGTTGGACAGACAGGTGTCCAGATACTTTTTCCAATAGACTGTTTTTGCTAGTAGGGTTGCTACCTGTCTGGTTTTCACCCGGATAGCCTGGTTTTTGTAAGGGCCGTCCAGGTGAAAACTGACTGTTCGGATTTTATGTTAATGTGCAGTCATGTGTAATACTATGTTCTTAAAAGAAAGACCACTTATCTGGAAACCTCCAGGTTCCGAGCATTCTGGATAACAGGTCTAATACCTGTACTAAAATAACAATAACATTTCTAGCAATATTCGGTTACCCAGGAAAAATATACACATAAATATGAATATTGTCTAATGGCTTATTTGTGTGATCACAATGCATGATGTTGATTTATTTGTTAAAATATTGTAGAACCCTGTATAAGTAGGGCACTATACGAAGGTAAACAAGAAAAATGGAGAAGGACATAAGAGTTATAGGATGAAAAGTATAGGCCCCAGGAGTGCAGGACAGGGGTGGGGGAATATTAAAATGTAAAATAAACATGTACCTTCATATTTGACTTGAGTTCATTCAGTTAGGCTGATTCCCTGATTCCAGAGAATTGAAAGGAAACTGTGATATCTATATTAAACAAACCATTTCCCAACCCCCTTAGGCTCACAGTGTCATGCAACCCCTTCCTTACCTTGTTCCTTTGGGAAGTGATGGGTTATGGGAGTTTAAGTCCCTCTGAGAATCTGTGAACCATAAAATATGCTAAACAGGGGGGATTCAAGTCCCAGAATCTCATCATCTCTACCTTTTCTTGCACAACACACATTTTTTTCTGGTATGCTAAAATGGCCAGTGGTCTCCATCATAATTCCATTTTTTTTATTTTGGGGTCTACTACAAAGGTGAATTTTCGGGGCTCCCCTGTGACATACAGAACAGGGTTATCTTAACCATAGCTGTGCCATGCTCATTGGGGCTAGCAGCAAATAGGTGCACATTAATAAAGCTGTGTAATAAAACCATACGCCCCAATAATAATACCGTACCCTGCGTAAAATCCTGATTATTGATACAGCTGTGTAATGGTTTATGTGTATCCCCTACAAAAAGCAGAAAAGCGGAATAAGAGCAGCATTTACACTTAAATGAGTTATGTAAGGTTTTAGGAAGTATAAAATAATGGGATGCTTTTCTGTGTTAGTTAAAGAATAGTTTATTAAATACCTAAACTCTGAAATGGATGATTTCTGTGACACGCGGTGGTCATTTCAATTTATATACATATATATATATATATATATATGTAGAATGAAATGGCACTTGTATTTTACATTACTTACACCATTTTTTACGTGTAAAACACAGTATTTTACATAGCTATTATAGCCCAGCATGTTAGTGAATAAAATATTTTAAGCGGTCATGGATCAAACAGAGCTAAGGTAAAAATCCCATTTTACATATAACAAGCTGCTTCATTTATTTTATGTTTATTCAGGATGAGAACAGTATTGTTCTGATCAGAAAATGAGCTACAGAGGTGTAAACACCACGCCTCCATCTCTAGCCAGTAAATAGTTTGTGCCGCATAATGACACCAGAGATTACTGGAACCACAGAAGCAAGTGGAACTGCTCTCATGGGCCTTGCAGGCATTCATCATGGAGCACTTACACATTCTGCATGCACAGATTAGGTATAAATAAAGCGGATTAGTGTTTTTGCAGACTTCCCACTAGATGTGCTGCTTATACATATATAATACAAATATCTTGGACTTTGGTCAATTATATTCCCTCTGTGATTTATTTTCAAATCTGCTTTTATGATTTGCAAAGTGCAAGCTGCGATTTTTATATTTTACTTTGATAAAAAAAAATTTCATAGTTACCAAGATAACTGGGATTTGTGGTAGTTCCTTGCAAATTCTGCTTATTCCTGACCAACTAGACAGAAAGGGGTCTTTTACAAAGTACTGGGTAGGGTGGAAAGTGCAAAAAAAAATGGTGCCATGTATTTTGCACACTTGGATTGCCCAAGTGGAGACGTAGCGATGACCAAAAATGTTCACAGCAAAAATGACTGGAGTGCAAACGCCTGCATGTGATCATGAATACAGTGCTGTCTATGTTCAGTAGTGCTGTATTCATGAGAGAGATGTGATGCTGGAGGCATGTAGACAACCCATCTACCCATACCCAACTTGAGTGTCATCCAGGTGGGCAAGGTAGCCCTGTATGTACTGCCTTTCCTATGTGATTTTGCAGCCCTTATCCAATTTCAAAAGAGCCTTCTATTTGTGTTTTTTGCCCATCACAAACACATTTTTTCAGTACATTTTTTTAAGGAAGCATCCCCTTGCAAATTTATAAAAGGTTGGAGCATCATTGAGATAATTTTCACTGCCAACCACGGGCCACACATGGATATTGGCCAAACCATCCACAGAATGAACAGGGAAAGTCTACAGCACAGCCTATAATAGTCATCCAGATTATTTCCCCAGAGATAGGGGACGTAAAAAATTAGAAAAAGTGACAAAAACAGAAGAACATTTGTAGAATTTCTTGGCAATTAAAAAGATCTGATAGATGATGGTGATTACATTATATCATTATTTTTTAATTAGCAGCTGGTATGTTTTATTAACTATACTTGTATCATGGGTATTACCATTATAGTAGTGGGTTTGCTTTGCAAGCTGTGCCCTCTTATTAAATTATCCCATAAAACTTTAGATTTACTCCAATAGAGAAACAGAAAGGAGAGCGAGGGCTCTGAAGTATGATGGACATGTTAGTGTTGCCCTCTCTGGGTATGGTATTTATTCCAATAAAAGACTCAATTACCTAGATCACTAAGAACTATAGGTATGGTATCTATTATCCAGAAAGTTACCAGTTATCCAGAAATTATAATTTTTTTAAAAATGATTTCCTTTTTCTCAGAAATAATAAAACAGTACCTTGTACTTGATCCCAACTCAGATATAATTAATCCTTATTGGAAGCAGAACCAGCCTATTGGGGTTATTTAATATTTACATGTTTTTCTAGTAAACATAAGGATCAAAATTATGCAAAGATCCATTATCCTGAAAACCACAGCATTCTGGATAACAGGTCCCAAGCATTTTGGATAACAGGTCCCATACCTGTATCAGGTTTCTCTTCATTAGTCTAGCCAAACTGCCTCTTGCTATTTATACACAATCTTGTATGTATTAATATTTATACATAATCTTGTATGTATTCATATAATGTCCATGATGCATCTTTCAGATTGCAAGCTACATATGGACTGTCTACTTGTTTCCCTTTTTTCCAGGGAAATAAAGGTTTATTTTGGAAACATTATAGCAGTCAGAAAAAAATGACTTGTAGTCCAGAAGTAGTTGGAGGGTCCCAAATGTCCTGTTCATGACTGCCTTATACCATCCATTCTTGATACAAAATAAGGTAACCCTTCAGTCTGATCAGTAGGAGATCCCAATAAGCTCCTACTTGATTACAGACATTCATCTTGCACTGACAGTTCCCATGACCAGGAGGTGCTTATCGTTTAATTTCTCAGCAGTTCATCATTTTAATATCCTACTATTGGAGTAACACCTTTCTTATTTGGTGGCATAAGCCAACTAATAAATTGCTCAAGGGTACCGACCATCTCTAGAAGTTTTTATATTAAATTATAGCGCATGATTTGCTTAGACTGAAAGGGACAATTTCATCATTTTAAGTTTGATTCATTGATCGATTATTCTGTTACTTTTCTATAAACCAACTATTGGCAGATTACATTGCAGTTCGTTTATTGATACAAACTGAAAGCATTTAGTACATCTTGTTGTGTAGCTACTTGTTGTTATCAATCATTGATTTATTGCACCGTAGTTACTATATAACTATATAATATTGTCACAGGTAACAGTATTCTCCACCCCCTTTACTTTATAGTGGCAAATGATACAAAAGGGAATAAGAAGGAAGGGTGTGTCCATTATAGGGGTAGTTTACCTTACAATTAACTTTTAGTATAATGTAGATCAGTGGTCCCAAACCAGTGGCTCGTGTACAACATGTTGCTCACCAACCCCTTGGATATTGCTCCCAGTGGCCTCAAAGCAGGTTCTTATTTTTGAATTTCAGGCTTGTTGAGGCAGGTTTTGGTTGCATAAATAACAGATGTACTGCCAAACAGAGACTCCTTTATGCTGACAGTCCACTTAGGAGCTAACAAATAGCCAATCATAGCCCTTATTTGGTACCCCAGGAACTTTTTTCATGTTTGTGTTGCTCTCCAACTGTATCTCATGGGTAAAAAAGATTGGGGACCCCTGACATAGATAGTAGTATTCTTTGTTCTGTATGTCTTGGGACTTCATCTGCAATCTGGTTGCTAGGGCTTAATTATTCATATTAACCAGGTAGCAGTGGAAACAATTCTGGAGAATTAAGAAACTTGCTGATCCTTTCCATTGTCCTCTGTTAGATAAGAGATCCTGAGCAAAGCCCTGTTTTTTTAGTTGGATTTATTACACCTTGTGCATGGTAAATGGGCCTAGTGGCCTCTTATTAAATAAGAATATTTTATACACTTTGGCAGTAAAATAATTCCTTTGTGGCTGAATGCAGCTGGGGCTTCTGTATCTCTTATGACAATAACTGCTTCTTTCTCTATTATTAGACAGAATGAGGAGCCGTCTTAAGAGTGTTACAAATCTTCATTAAACCTGCTGCCTCCTTATTGAGTATGGATATGAATCTGCAGACTTCATTTGATAACTGGTAATGCTTTAAATATCTATCAGCTCTGCTCATCAGAATCAGGACACGGTGCATTGCTGGCATTCCTCTATCACCAGATAACCTGTCCTTGCCTCTGCGTTTAGCAAGGAAAGTCATAACCCCTCCATTTGAAACACTCAATATAATCTGAAAAAATTAAACGTTTCTATTACAACTAATCACTGGATCAGTGACAGAGCCACAGAAGATGAAAATAATTATTATGTTACTTCTTAAATAAAATACTTTTACTTACCAGTAGCTGGGTCTTAAAGGACAAGAAGTACATGAGTGCAGGCAAATGATTTACCTGACAATTATAGTTGATAGTAAACACCGGAGTCCGGCTCTGGTTCAGGGGTATATGTAAAAAAGCCAAGCATTTGGTCACTTGTGATCAAGGTTATAATCAGATAATCACTAGGGTCACCCATCTACAAGCTAACCCACAAGAAGGAAAAAAACAGATTAGCAGTCAGTCAAGTGGTATTGGGTGAAAACTAAATTCTTTCCTGCCCCCCTCCCTGCAAAGTGTAAATTGGACTATGGTTATATTTTTTTTCCAATTAATCAAAATCCATATTCCCCCTTTTTGTAAAAAAAAACACACCCATCCTCTTGAACTTCACGCTTGTACCAATGGTGTCAATTGAAAATGCCATCATTTCATTGTCTGAGAATAAATGGCCATTCTGTCCAGTTCTTACATTGAGGGGCCCATTTACTTAGTTCGTGTGAAGGAATAGAAGAAAAAATACTTTGAATTTTGAATGGTCGAATATGGCTACTTCAAACCAAATAATCTATGTAATTATGTTTAGCTTTCACCAAACAATTCAGTAAACTGAAAATCATTCAAATCACTATCCACATTCAACAATGTATATTATCTTTGCAAATATTTTCTCAGCCAGTTGCATACCCTGCCTATGAAGTCTCTACGTTTATTAAAAATTATTAAAAACCCAACCCATTTTGTTACCCTAAATATTTCACACCCTGTCTTAGAATCAACTATATGGATGCAATATCAAATCCCACTCTCAGAATCAAAAATCATACTTTTCTGCACTGAAGTTAGACCCAATGTACAAACTAACCATCACTGATCCATGGGCCAGTTGTTGGTATTCATTTCAATGCCCTATCCAAAATCATTATATTTTTTAATAATTGGGATAAACTTCCTAATATCAGGGCTTGTCGTTGTAGTCAAGTGAAAGAGGAATTGTAAAGATAACCACATAAAAACTGTGTGTTTTTATTTTTCCACTAAAATGTAAGTTCCATTGCTTCCCAGAAAAAGTACTTAATACGCCTAACACTTTGGACATGGAAATAAGTTACTAATGTACTATGACTTAAAGATTTCAGACACTGGATACACAGCTCACTGGAGCCCATGTATAAACTGTGATAAAGCAAATAAGCAGGTCTGATTCAGATGCCACCTTTTGCTATTGAATAATTTGTCATTTTGTCCCTGCTCTACATAAACTCAATCAGACACAGCCTCCATCCCAAGTAATTGATAGAACCCAACCGTGCAGGTATAGCTAAGCCCAAGAACGTCCAATTATGCACCATCCTCAGATAGCCATTAAGTAATAACAATTTGAGTCCTAGATGAATTGCAGAGTGTGTTGGGAAGAGGGAATGGTGTATTAAACAGACACATCCTTCATAGAGCTTGATTCATAGCTGTCTGGGGCTCGGATAAAATCAAGCATGCTACTTTTGTGGACCTAATAGTGACTTCAGAAGGTTGTTTCAGTTATTACAGAAGGTTATTACAGTAGGGAGGAAATGCTTTCACCCAACTCTGTCTATTTCAGGAAAACAAGGCAAAGCATGTGATTAAATTTTATATTAATATTTAATTGAATATTTAATATTAATTTCTTTATTTTAATTGAAATGCAGGGAACTGTCATCATGGTATCTTCTACACATTCATTTCTGACAAATGGAAAATAATTAATTTATTCTACGGTTATGTCCTTTAATTGGTCTCAGACATATATGAAGCAGTTAAGGGAGGGGACGTATGGCTATTACTGGAAATGCATCTATCTGGAATCTGGAAATGCTAAATTGTAAATATTAAAGAACCAATTACAGCTAGAGACAAACACTTTTAAATCAGGACTTCTCGGTATTTACTAGAGATGCAACGAATCCACTATTTTGGATTCGGCCGAATCCCTGAATCCTTTGTGGAAGATTTGGTTGAATACTGAACCAAATCCAAATCTTAATTTGCATATGCAAATTAGGGGCGGGAAAGAAAAATGTGGAAAAACATTGGTTTACTTCCTTGTTTTGTGACAAAAAGTTACGTGAAATCCCGTCCTGCCCACAATTTGAATATGCAAATTAGGATTTGGATTTGGTTCGGCCAGGCACAAGGATCCGGCTGAATCCGAATCATGCTGAAAAAGGCAGAATCCTGGCTGTATCCCGAACCGAATCCTGGATTCGGTGCATCCCTAGGATTTACACCAAGGTCATACATACTTAAGATGACCATGCACAGGGTTGGACCCTCCAGACTGATTTGCCAGCCCTTGGCTTATGTAGGGAGCCTCTCCATCAGTGCATCGATGTGGTCTTTGCTCAATGGACAACAAGCCCAACGATCAGATCACCCCACTGTGGTCCATCATGTTAGATGACTAAATTAGATTATCTCATTTGGTGAACTAATATTAAATTGTATGGCTAGCTTAAAAATGAGTAACCATTGCAAACATTGATGGAAATACTGGTCATTTTTAGTGATGGGCCAATTTGTCTCAATTTCCCATGAAAATTAGTCAATGGGCAATCGTTTAATTGTCGCTGGCGTCAAAAACATAGAATTTTCACTGCAAATTTGTTCGCCGGTGGTGAAACACGGACATTCGCTGTGATTTCGCACTTGCTGAATAAATTCACCCATCACTAGTCATTTTAGCTAAATAGTATTATTTGGTCTTTTGGCTAATGTCACATGTAGCACTTGTAACTTCTCTTTGATGCGTGAGGAAAAAAAATGCAAGGAAAAGCATTCACATCTGCACTTCAGTGTGGCTCCCATTAAAGGGATTCTGTCATGATTTTTATGGTGTCCTTTTTATTTCTAAATGACACTGTTGACACTGCAAATAATTTACTATACCATATAAAATTTAATTCCTGAACCAGCAAGTGTATTTTTTTAGTTGTAATATTGGTGTGTAGGCACCATCTCAGGTCACTTTGCCTGGTCATGTGCTTTCAGAAAGAGCCAGTGCTGCCATTTGGAACTGCTTTCTGACAGGCTGTTGTTTCTCCTATTCAATGTAACTGAAGTAGTCACAGTGGGACTTGGATTTTTAATATTGAGTGCTGTTCTTATATCTACCAAGGAGCTGTTATCTGGTTACCTTCTCATTGTTTTGCTGATATCTCTCCAGCTTGCAGTACAGCAGTAAAGAGTGACTGAAATTTATTAGAGCACAAGTCACATGACGTGGGGCACTTGGTTAAGTAACCATATATCTAGCTCCATGTCAGATTTCAATATAAAAAAATCGGCTCTCATGAAAAATGGATTTCAGTGCAGAAGTCTGCTGGAGCAGCACTATTAACTGATGCGTTTTGAAAAAAACATTTTTTCCCATGACAGTATCCAGGTTGGTGTTCTCCTCCACCAGCTGATTATCCACACCACATGTCATTAGCCTTTAGTAATACTTAGCAAGAATTCTTACTTTTAGTATGTTATAAAATGGCTAATTCTGAGAAACTTTTCCATTGGTCTGTATTATTTATTTTCATAGTTTTTTAATTATTGTACTTTTTGCTTCTGACTCTTTCCATCTTTCTCTGGGGGTTCACTGACCCCATCTAAAAAAGCAAAAGCTGTGTCTTAGACTGCAAATGTATCATTACTGCAAATTTTTATTAGTTATCTTTCTATCCAGAAAGATAACTTAAATCAATGCACGGTTGCTAGGGTAATTTGGACCCTAGCAACCAGATATACACACCAGATATAACCACAAATTATATACTGGAGAGCTGCTGAATAAAAATGATGAATAACACAAAAACAGCAAGTATTAAAACATAAAAAACAATTTCAAATTGTCTTAGAATATCACTCTCGACATACTAAGGGGGGTATTTATCAAGGGTCAAATTTCGAGGTGTTAAAAAACACTCGAATTCGACCATCGAATTGAAATACTTGGAATTCGAATATCGAATTCGAAGGATTTAGAGCTAAAATAAGCATTCGATCGATCGAATAAAAATTGTTCGATCGAGCGATTTTCATCGATCGATCTAAGGATTTTTATTCTATGCCAAAAACTTAGACAATGCTTGTAGAAGGTCCCCATAGGCTTCTAATGCAATTTGGTAGGTCTAACATGACGAAGTATTGAATTTGAAGGATTTTTAAAGAGACAGGACTATCAAATGGTCGAATAGTCGAATGATTTTTTATTCGAATCGTTCGAATCGAAGTCGAAGTCCAATTCGATGGTCGAAGTAGCCAAAAATTTACTTTGAAATTCGAACTTTTTGAAATTCGAATATTCACCCGAGGCTTTGTAAATCTACCCCTAAATGTTCATTTAAAGGTGAACAACTTCTTTAAGCCATTATGGGCTACCATTTAATTGGCTTATTTGTTCCTTAATTGGCAGGTTTTGTAGGTTTTTTTGTGACATGCAATAAATATTCACTTAGGCCTCATCAGCTTCTCTTTAGTTTCTCAAAAAATTGGCTCATGAGAGCAAGGCCCTCTGATCCTATTTACATTCTGTAACCCTTGGTTGCTAAATAATGGCAAGAAGACCCATGTTTACTTATAAATGGATATAAATGGCTGGGTAATGTGCTAATGCAGTATAAATAAACGATGATTATGGCTTGGATTCTCCTGCTGTAGAATGTATGCTATGGCTATAGAGATAAAATAACTGGCCCAGTGTTGCACGGATATCATATCTCAGACAAACATTTTCGTTTTTAACCAGATACCTTGAAAGCTCTTCTCGACTCCTGCCAGGCTAAGAAAATATTTTTATCTCGGACACACACACACACACAAAAAAATCACTTATAGCTTTCAACAACAGGTGTTCAGATCTAAGGGGCCCAGGCAATATTTAGAAGATGAAAGGGAATTTTACTTTTTCACTCATGTTTAATAAATCAACAGTATAACGTTTTACTGTCTGACGGGATCCCTTGACGAGAGAGTGATAGATAGCTTTGCATTCCCTGACAACTGCTGGCAAATCACTCAGAGAACAACCTCTAAATCTGACAATATAGAGTGCTGAAAGGAAGAATGTCTGTTTTTATAACCTACCTCCATTATAATAAATATTTAAAATCCACATTAACATCCTCTTATAGTTACAGTCTGCTCTCCATAGAACAGTGTTCGAGTTAGATTTAATCACTGGAGCAGGTTCCCTGCTGCACATGATACTCTGCTTCCTTGCAGATAGCCTGTGTTTTCTTCAACTACCTGGACTCTAATAAATAGAAGAAGTGTTAGTCTGGCTGCCCGGCTATTCTAGCTTCCTCCTTTTATTTGTCATACGTCCATTTTATTTCAATCATTATGGGGTAGATTTATCAAGGGTCGAAGTGAATTCGAGGGAATTATTTGAGAAAGTAAAAAATTTCGAAATTCAAAGTAATTTTTTGGATACTTCGACCATTGAACAGGATACTACGACTTCAAATTTACTTCAAATTCGATTCGAAGTAAAAATAGTTTGAATATTCGACCATTCGAAAATCAAAGTCTCTTTAAAAAAACTTCGACTTCAATACTTCGCCAAATTAAACCTGCCGAAGTGCTATGTTAGCCTATGGGGACCTTCTACAACCATTTTACACATCAAAGTAAAATCACTCGATTGTACGCTAAAATCGTTCACTTTTTTACTTCGATCATTCGATGGCCAAATTTGGTGAAAAATACGATATTCGAATTCAAAGTATTTTAATTCGATGGTCGAATTTCCAAGTATTTTACACTTCGAAATTCAACCCTTGATAAATCTGCCGCTATATGTTTGAGGTCTCTAAAGGGATCTATTCCGGAACTTTTTTTTTCTTCTTCTTCATCTCTCAGCAGATAATAGGCTATTCTGCAATTAAACGGCTTCTTTAGAAGTAGCACTTGAAAAATAATCAGAATGATTGGAAAAATGAAGAAATTGACACAAGAAAATTCAGTTAAAAGAGCAATTCGCATTCATATTAAAGCATATGCTTTTCTAGGTGTCTTTTTTTGCACTCTTTCTGTGCTTCTAACAACATTGTCTACAGGTATGGAATCTGATATACAGAAGCCCTTTATCCACAAAGCTCTGAATTATGGGAAGGCCATTTCCCATAGACTTCATTTGAATCAAATAATTCAAATTTTTAAAGAATTATGCCCTATTTTTTACTGTAATAATAAAACAGTACCTTGTACTTGATCCCGACTAAGATATAATTAATCCTTATTGGAAGCAAAACAATCCTATTGGGTTTAATTCATGTTTAAATAATTTTTTAGGAGACTTAAATAATGGAAAGATCGATTATCTGGGAAACCCCGGATCCCGAGCATTCTGGATTACAGGTCCCATACCTGTATCACCTTCATGGCATAGTTTAAATATTCAAAGAACTGTTTTCTGCATGGTGCAATGTATTTCTTCCTACTCTCCATTTATGGAAAATCATATTGGTAAAGTCAATTCCCCCCCCCCCCCATTAATTCAGGAGACAGAATATGTATTTAGTCTCCTACGCCTAACAAAACTTTAACCCCTCTCTGGCACAATATAAGGTATTAGAAAGGTTTGGGTAGATAACGTGGGTGGACCTTGAGTGCAGGTACATCTTTAACACTGACTCTCTGCCTGTTCTGATTAGTGGTTAGCAAACAATTGGGGTAGTGTAATAAATGGTTTAAAGTTTGTTGACATCTAGTAAGCACCTATGATTAAGTACTGAAGGGGACAAACGCGTAAGGTGGATGTCATGGGGTCAGTATGTAGGGATGTAGCGAACGTCGGAAAAAAAGTTCGCGAACATATTCGCGAACTTGCGCAAAAATGCGAGCGGTTCGCGAACGGTTCGCGAACCCCATAGACTTCAATGGGAAGGCGAACTTTAACATCTAAAAAAGACATTTCTGGCCAGAAAAATGATTTTAAAGTTGTTTAAAGGGTGCAACGACCTGGACAGTGGCATGCCAGAGCGGGATCAAGGGCAAAAATGTATCTGAAAAATCTGCCTGTGTGTGCTTGGAAGAGATAGTGTAGGGGGAGAGCTGTTAGTGATTTCAGGGACAGATGATAGTAAGTTTGCTGGCTAGTAATCTGCTTGATACTGCTCTGTATTGGAGGGACAGAAGTCTGCAGGGATTTGAGGGACATTTTAGCTTAGGTAGCTTTGCTGGCTAGTAATCTACTGTTCTCTTTAAACAACTGCCATACGTTGACCTTGTAGGCATTGTTTGCCCAGTTTTTTTGGACGCAGCCACTGAAGCACAGTTGCCAGAAAAAATATGCCATATAAATGCTGAAAATAGTAATTTTTCGCCATACGTTGACCTTGTAGACATTGTTTGCCCAGTTTTTTTGGTTGCAGCCACTGAAGCACAGTTGCCAGAAAAAATATGCCATATAAATGCTGAAAATATAAATTTTTTTGGTTGCAGCCACTGAAGCACAGAGGCCAGAAAAATTATGCCATATAAATGCTGAAAATATAAATTTTTTTGGTTGCAGCCACTGAAGCACAGAGGCCAGAAAAATTATGCCATATAAATGCAGAAAATATGCATTTTTTTGGTTGCAGCCACTGAAGCACAGAGGCCAGAAAAATTATGCCATATAAATGCAGAAAATATGCATTTTTTTGGACGCAGCCACTGAAGCACAGTTGCCAGAAAAAATATGCCATATAAATGCTGAAAATAGTAATTTTTCGCCATACGTTGACCTTGTAGACATTGTTTGCCCAGTTTTTTTGGTTGCAGCCACTGAAGCACAGTTGCCAGAAAAAATATGCCATATAAATGCTGAAAATATAAATTTTTTTGGTTGCAGCCACTGAAGCACAGAGGCCAGAAAAATTATGCCATATAAATGCTGAAAATATAAATTTTTTTGGTTGCAGCCACTGAAGCACAGAGGCCAGAAAAATTATGCCATATAAATGCAGAAAATATGCATTTTTTTGGACGCAGCCACTGAAGCACAGTTGCCAGAAAAAATATGCCATATAAATGCTGAAAATAGTCATTTTTTGCCATACGTTGACCTTGTAGACATTGTTTGCCCAGTTTTTTTGGTTGCAGCCACTGAAGCACAGAGGCCAGAAAAAATTAAACCAGTAGGGTTTGCACCCTAGTTTGTAACGGTGGCGGAGGGAGGAGGACGCTAAAGGACAGCTGTGTGTGGAGTCATAAGGCTTGAAGAGAAGGACAGCTGCATAGAAGTCAGAACAAGTCTTCCGGCGTGCAGTAACCCTCCGAGATCCACCCCTCATTCATTTTAATAAAGGTCAGGTAATCGACACTTTTGTGACCTAGGCGAGTTCTCTTCTCAGTTACAATCCCTCCTGCTGCACTGAAGGTCCTTTCTGAGAGCACACTTGAGGCTGGGCAAGACAAGAGGTTCATGGCAAATTGTGACAGCTCTGGCCACAGATCAAGCCTGCGCACCCAGTAGTCCAGGGGATCATCGCTCCTCAGAGTGTCGATATCTGCAGTTAATGCCAGGTAGTCCACTACCTGCCGGTCGAGGCGTTCTTTGAGGGTGGATCCAGAAGGGTTGTGGCGCTGCCTTGGACAGAAAAACATTTGCATGTCTGACGTTACAGACTGGCCAAAGGGCTTTGTCCTTGCAGGTGTGCTCGTGGCAGGATTACTGGCACCTCTGCCCCTGGAATGTTGATGAGTTCCTGAAGTGACATCACCCTTAAAAGCATTGTACAACATGTTTTGCAGGCTGGTTTGTAAATGCCGCATCTTTTCGGACTTGTGGTATGTTGGTAACATTTCTGACACTTTATGCTTGTACCGAGGGTCTAGTAGCGTTGCGACCCAGTACAGGTCCTTCTCCTTAAGCCTCTTGATACGGGGGTCCTTCAACAGGCATGACAGCATGAAAGACCCCATTCTCACAAGGTTGGATGCAGAGCTATCCATCTACGCTTCCTCATTATCAAGGACTGCATCATCCACGGTCTCCTCCCCCCAGCCACGTACAAGACCAGGGGTCCCCAAAAGGTCACCACTAGCCCCCTGGGAAGCCTGCTCCTGTTGGTCCTCCTCCTCCTCCTCCACAAAGCCACCTTCCTCCTCTGACTCCACTTCTGGCACCTCTCCCTGCGTTGCAGCAGGTGCCTGGGTTCGTTCTGGTGATTCCGACCAGAAATCGTGCGCTTCCAGCTCCTCGTCACGCTGGTCTACAGCCTCATCTGTCACTCGTCGCACGGCACGCTCCAGGAAGAAAGCGAAGGGTATTAGGTCGCTGATGGTGCCTTCGGTGCGACTGACCATATTTGTCACCTCTTCAAAAGGTCGCATGAGCCTGCAGGCATCGCGCATAAGCACCCAGTAACGGGGGAAAAAAATCCCCAGCTCTGCAGATCCAGTCCTACCACCCAGTTCAAAAAGGTACTCGTTGACGGCCCTTTGTTGTTGCAGCAGACGTTCCAACATAAGGAGCGTTGAATTCCAGCGAGTCTGGCTGTCAGAAATCAAACGCCTGACTGGCATGTTGTAGCGCTGCTGAATGTCAGCAAGGCGTGCCATGGCTGTGTAGGAACGTCTGAAATGGGCCGACACCTTTCTGGACTGGGTGAGAACGTCCTGGAATCCTGGGTACTTGGAGACAAAACGTTGGACTATTAAATTTAACACATGTGCCATGCAGGGCACATGTGTTAAATTGCCCAGTCTCAACGCTGCCAACAGATTGCTTCCATTGTCACACACCACTTTTCCGATCTGCAGTTGGTGTGGGGTCAGCCACCGATCGGCCTGTGACTGCAGAGATGACAGGAGTACAGATCCGGTATGGTTTTTGCTTTCCAGGCACGTCATCCCCAAGACAGCGTGACAACGGCGTACCTGGCACGTTGAATAGCCTAGGGGGAGCTGGGGGTGCACAGGTGTGGAGGAGGAGAAGGAGGACCCAGCAGCAGAGTAAGAAGAAGAAGAGGAAGAAGACGAGGTAGAGAGCGATGGAGGAGTAGAGGTGGTGGCAGAACCGCGTGCAATCCGTGGCGGTGACACCAACTCCACTGTTGTTGTTGAGCTACCCATTCCCTGCTTCCCAGCCATTACCAAGTTCACCCAGTGGGCAGTGTAGGTGACATACCTGCCCTGACCATGCTTGGAGGACCATGCATCAGTAGTCATATGGACCTTTGGCCCAACACTAAGTGACAGAGATGCGGTAACTTGGCTCTGCACATGTTGGTACAGGTGTGGTATTCCCTTTTTAGAAAAAAAATTGCGGCTGGGTACCTTCCACTGCGGTGTCCCAATTGCTACAAATTTGAGGAAGGCCTCAGAGTCCACCAGCTGGTATGGTAAAAGCTGGCGGGCTAAGAGTGCAGACAAGCCAGCTGTCAGACGCCGGGCAAGGGGGTGACAGTCAGACATTGGCTTCTTACGCTCAAACATGGCCTTCACAGAAACTTGGCTGGTGGCAGATGACTGGGAATGGGAACAGGTGGTCAAGGTGGAAGGCGGAGTGGAGGGTGGTTCAGACGGGTCAAGGAGAGCAGAGGTAGAGCAGTAAGATGCTGGACCAGAAGGAGTGTGGCTTTTAGTTTGCCTGTTGCCTTTGAGGTGTTGCTCCCAAAGTGCTTTGTGCTTGCCGCTCATGTGCCTTCGCATAGAAGTTGTACCTATGTGGCTGTTGGGCTTACCAAGGCTCAGTTTCTGACTGCACTCATTGCAAATTACAATGCTTTTGTCAGAGGCATACACATTAAAAAAATCCCACACTGCTGACTTTTTGGAAGTGTGCGATCTGGCGGTAACAGTAGAAGTTGGCGGCATTGGCGGCAATGGCGGGTGCGTTGGCCGGCTGAACACAGGTGCCGATACATGTTGTTGCCCTACTGATCCCTGCGGGCTGTCCTCCCTGCTTCTTCTAAGTCTTATTCTCCTACTGCCTCTCTGACTCTCCGTCTCTCCATCTGAACTACCCTCCTCTTGCTCTCTTCTACTAGGCACCCACAAAACATCAATATCCTCATCATCATTCTCCTCAGATGCATCAATTTCTTCTGACACATCACAGAAGGAAGCAGCAGCGGGGACCTCCTCCTCATCACTCATTATGTCCATCTCTGTCGTGTTCTCTGCCAGAATTAAATCTGGTGTAACGTCCTCATCTCCTTCATCTTCTTCTGGCAATAATGGTTGCGCATTACTCAGTTCAAGAAACTCATGGGAAAATAACTCCTCTGACTCCAGTGAAGAAGGGGCACCGGTGGTGGAGGAAGTGTTACGTGGGGTGGCCATAGCAGTGGAGGATGAGGAGGATGTTGTGGTAAAGTTAGAAACGGTAGAGGATGGGGTGTGCTGTGTAAGCCAGTCAACTACCTCTTCAGCATTTTGGGAGTTCAGGGTCATTGGCTTTTTAAAACTGGGCAATTTGCTAGGGCCACAGGATTGCATAGCAGCACGGCCCCTAGCACGGCCTCTGCGTGGCGGCCTGCCTTTGCCTGGCATTATTTTTAAAAAAACAACAACAACAAAAACTCAGTTGGTTTTTCTGGAAACGATAATACACACAGCTAGATGGCAGTTTGAAGAAAACAGTGTGCAAATAATGCCTACAAGATCAACGTATACACTACTACAGCGGTGGATACGGATTACGTAAAATATATGAATGCTGCTTGAAAAAAAGTAACTCAAGTGGTTTTTCTAGAGACGATAATATTATCAATATTTAGACAAAATGTGAACAAGCTCACACAGCTAGATGGCGGTTTGAAGAAAACACTGTGCAAATACTGCCCACAAGATCAACGTATACACTACTACAGCGGTGGATACGGATCTCGTAAAATTTATTATGGCTGCTTGAAAAAAGTCACTCCGGTGTTTTTTCTGGAGACGGTAATATTATGGATATTTAGACAGAATGTGAACAAGGTCACACAGCTAGATGGCAGTTGGTTGAATAACACACTGGGCAAAAAATGCCTACAGGGCAAATAATGCCTAAAAGGTCAACTTATACACTACTACAGCGATGGATACGGATTACGTAAAATATATTTTGGCTGCTTGAAAAAAGTCACTCCGGTGTTTTTTCTGGAGACGGTAATATTATGGATATTTAGACAGAATGTGAACAAGGTCACACAGCTAGATGGCAGTTGGTTGAATAACACACTGGGCAAAAAATGCCTACAGGGCAAATAATGCCTAAAAGGTCAACTTATACACTACTACAGCGATGGATACGGATTACGTAAAATATATTATGGCTGCTTGAAAAAAGTCACTCCGGTGTTTTTTCTGGAGACGGTAATATTATGGATATTTAGACAGAATGTGAACAAGGTCACACAGCTAGATGGCAGTTGGTTGAATAACACACTGGGCAAAAAATGCCTACAGGGCAAATAATGCCTAAAAGGTCAACTTATACACTACTACAGCGATGGATACAGATTACGTAAAATATATTATGGCTGCTTGAAAAAAGTCACTCTGGTGTTTTTTCTGGAGACGGTAATATTATGGATATTTAGACAGAATGTGAACAAGGTCACACAGCTAGATGGCAGTTGGTTGAATAACACACTGGGCAAAAAATGCCTACAGGGCAAATAATGCCTAAAAGGTCAATTTATACACTACTACAGCGATGGATACGGATTACGTAAAATATATTATGGCTGCTTGAAAAAAGTCACTCCGGTGTTTTTTCTGGAGACGGTAATATTATGGATATTTAGACAGAATGTGAACAAGGTCACACAGCTAGATGGCAGTTGGTTGAATAACACACTGGGCAAAAAATGCCTACAGGGCAAATAATGCCTAAAAGGTCAACTTATACACTACTACAGCGGTAGTAAAATAAAAAAAAGTAAAATAAAAAAAAAATGAATATTAAAAAAAAAAAATTAAAGTTGGTGCTGCTGAACTACTAGGAGCAGCAGATTAGCACACCAGTCCCACTCCCCAACACTGCTAGACTAATAGCACTGGGCTCTTATAGTAGTAGTAGTAGTAGTAGTAAAACAACAAAAAAATAAATAAAAGCAGTCCTTACAAGGACTACTGTTATTGCAGCAGTCAGCAGATGAGATCAGAAGCAGGACAGCTGCCCACTGCAGCTACATACAGAGCACTGCAGTAGAAGGTAGATTACTAGCCAGCAAAGCTACCTAAGCTTAAATGTCCCTCAAACCCCTGCAGACTTCTGTCCCTCCAATAACAGAGCAGTATCAAAACGATTACTAGCCAGCAAACTTTCAACTGTCCCTGAAATCACTAACAGGCAGCAGCTCTCTCCCTACACTATCTCTTCAGCACACACAGGCAGAGTGAAAAAACGCTGCAGGGCTTCGGTTTTTATAGGGAAGGGGAGTGGTCCAGGGGAGAGCTTCCTGATTGGCTGCCATCTGGGGTGAGAGGGCAAAAAAAAGCGCCAACAATGGCGAACCCAAAATGGCGAACGTCGCGCGACGTTCGCGAACTTCCGGCGAGCGCGAACACCCGATGTTCGCGCGAACAAGTTCGCCGGCGAACAGTTCGCGCCATCTCTATCAGTATGTACAACTTAATATGTTAATTGAATAAATTTGGACTTTTATGGATTATGAGTCACAGAATTCATATTTTGGTGACTAGTTAAAAGTATAGTAAGCCACAGCGACCAATCAGATGTTTATTTCAAACAGTAAAGTTTACCTGCTGATTAGTTGCTATACAACTAGACATATACTATATAGATATGTACAATGTTTATTACATTTCCTCTAGCCCCCATACACGGGCCTTAAGCACTTAAGGAAGGTGTGGGTGCAGCACAAAGGTCAGTTACAGAGAGATTTTGGGGGCTTACATTTTTATTTTCTGTCCTGTATAAAACTGAAAGTGTGGCTGTTACATGTTTTTGGATATTGTAACCTTGTTGTGCAAGAAGGGGGTTGGCTAAAAAATTCTGGTTCTCAAAGGAAGCTAAACAGCAAAAAAACTGGGCAGTGTTTTAGAGAATGACTATTTAAATGTTTGTTTATTATTCAAGTTACACAATCAGGCTGCTTTGTATGTGTGCATGTATATTTTTATTTATGTAGCCCTACTTATTTGCGCAGCACTTTACTGCAGAACAATAAAGTAACAAAGCAAACAGGGGGTTATAATAAATACAAATTGTACAGTTACACTAATGTGTCAAAGAGACAAAAGGAAGTAGAAACCCTGTCCCATAGAGCTTACAATCTAAGTGGCTTTGTTACTCCATGTTGTTTCACCCCAGTTCCTGATCTACCCTAATACATGTTCCTATCTCAACCAGCTCTTCTTAAGTTAATATTCCTACCACTTATCTGCCCAATCCCAGGCTCTACTGCAGTGGTCCCCAACCAGTAGCTCATGAGCAACCCATTGGATGTTGCTCCCGGTAGCCCAAAAGCAGGTGCTTACTTTGAATTCCTGGTTTGGAGGCAAGTTTTGGTTGTATAAAAACCAGATGTACTGCCAAGCAGAGCCTTTTATATGCTGCCAGTCCACATAGGGGCTACCAAATTACCAAACACAGTCCTTCTGTGGCACCCTCAGAAACTTTTTTTCATGTTTGTGTTGCTCCCCAAATCATTTTACATTGAATGTGGCTAACAGGTATACTCTACTACATCACTACCTTGGCCTGCCCCCTTACCTTACTGCCAAGCCCCTACATGATTCAGTCAGTAATAGGCTTAATTAATGGTGACAAATGCCATTTGAGTGGCTTACTCTCCTTGAATCTGAATATTTGGACAAATGTTATTGAAGAAATATTGAATGCAATGAAAAACCTAATGGCAGATGGTGTGCTTTTTAACCAGATTGGCTTTGGGATAATAAAAGTACCAGCAAAACAAAAAGAATACACAGAATTTTAAAAAGAAGTATCCAAAAAAACGTAGAGCCTATGGACCACATGATATTTTAATGTCATGGTCCTCTCAGTAGTCAACATGCCCAGCCTAGAGCTGCTTCTCTTTCAGGTAAATGGAAAATGAGTTGCCTATTGAAGATACTGCTGCTAGTGTCATTGAGACATGCCAAAATTACCATAGAAATACCCCTCTGGTAGCTAGTGATGGGCGTATTTGTCCCGGGAAAAATTTGCAAAACACATTGAAGTCAATGGGTGTCAAATTATTTTGACGCCCGTGAAATATTTATACGCACTCTTATTTTGTCCAAATGCATTAAAGTCAACTGGCGTCCGAATACTCGTGACACGCAACAATTTGTATGTAAGTGACTATTCTACCGCACACCCAAATGTTTTTTGAAGCAGCGGAGTTTCGCCTGTGAATTTATTTACCAGCAGTGATTCATGGAAATTCACCGAAAAATTCACGACCTGCCAAATGTTTTCGCTCATCACTACTGGTAGCTCTAGCACCACCCTATTTAGATCTGAAACAATTCCGTTTGTCAAAGGGGGTATTGTTTTTTTTTTTCCAACAAACAAATCGGTTTACATATGAATGTCAGTGCTATATATATATATATATATATATATATATATATATATATATATATATATATATATATATATATATATATATATATATATATATATATATGGCCCATATTTTCTTTGTAGAAATATAAATACACACAAAAGAACCTTTATAAGAGAAATGATTGTGTAAGGAATTTTAAAGATGATTTCCAGTTTTGTCTCAAAGCCCCATATGGGGAATCACTGGGACACCTTACAGAAGACGTGTGTCCTGCAGATTTGTTATGCTGCTGCTGAGGAAGACCAGTGTTGAAAGGCAAGCTAAATCCATCATGTGCAGTTCAGCAAAACAGCAATATAAATGAATGATGGTGCAGACTAAGAATTCCTAAAGACTGCCACTGCGCCATTAGATGACCTTTAGTGTGCTGTAGTCTAAAGACACCGTCACTTAATTCTGTCCTGTTGAAAGGTAAAATAAAAGATTACACTTGCATATGGGCAGTTTAAAAACTGTGCATTGTCAGTCATTGTGGATACACGGTTTTGAGAGATTGGTATTGGTTGGCTTTCCATCCATGCAAAATGTGTTCCTAGTCCATGGAATAGCTTAATATTGACAGACAACCTGAACTTTTGCACTTCAGTCCCAGATGGGCTTCAGCCTTGCACGTGGTTTATAGTAAGGACTATAGTGTTACTGAATATGAACTTCCACCCACAACAATGTTTTATAAAGACTATAAATATACCCCATCGTAATAAGTGTAATTAAAGAGGTTGTTCAACTTTTGCGTGAACTTTTAGTATATTCTAAGACAATTTGCAGTTTTTATTATTTATGATTTTTTAATTATTTAGCATTTAATTTGGCAGTTGTCCAGTTTCAGCAGTCTGGTTGCTAGGATCCAAATTACCCTAGCAGCCAAGCATTTGATTTGAATAAGAGACTGGAATATGAATAAAAGAGGGCCTGATTAGAAAGATGATTAATAAAAAGTAGCAATAATAATACACATGTAGCCTTACAGAGCATTTTTTTTAGATGGGGTCAGTGACCCCCATTTGAAAGCTGGAAAGAGTCAGAAGAAGGCGGCCAATAAGTAAAAAAAAACCTATAAAAAAAATTAATATTGAAGACCAATGGAAAAGTTGCTTTTAACTGATCACTCTATAACATACTAAAAGTTTACTCAAAGGTGAACCACCTCTTTAACGCAGTGGGTTGACTGCAATAAATTAGTGGTAAATTGTCATCTACAAAAACAATTACATCCCCTACTGAGTTTTATAAATTTTAATACACTTATACTATTGGCTTCTATAGTGCTGATGCATTTATGGGGTGCTTTACACAATCAGCGAACCCTGAACAGTGAAGCTTACAATCTAAGAACTGTATTATATTCTAGGTTCAACAAGCCTGTATGCTTTTTCAAGTTTGGGAGAAAACTGGAGCACCAAGAGGAAATTAAATCTATTCAGACATTAGGAGAACATACAAACTCTTTGAAGTTAGTGCCTGTATCATAATGGACTTCAGGGCCTCAATGCAAACCAGTGATTCGCTTTTAGTTCTGCAAAACCTTCTTGGAAGAGAAAAGTACAGAAGTCCCTGCTTACAAAACATGATAGAAACTCATTTATCCAAGAAGAATCCCCTTGTCCTGATCAGCAAGGCCAAAAGATTGACTAGTGCACATTGCCATTGTTGCACTGAATATATAGTTGTGCTGCGGTACAACTGTTGCACAATTCTATTCTATTCTATTATACATAGAAGTTCTATGAGTTAAGGTGGCCATACACGGGCCGATAAAAGCTACCGACAGACCGAGTCGGCAGCTTATTGGCCCATGTATGGGGGGCCCCCGACGGGCTTCCCCGATCGAGATCCGGCCGAAAGTCGGGCAGATCTCGATCAGATGTGACTAAAAATCCCGTTGGATCGCAGCTGCATCTGTTCGTTGATGCAGAACGGCGATCCAACTGCCCGTTCCCATTCGTTAGGATCCAAGGTGGGCATATCGGAGAGAGATGTGCTCATTTGGCGACATCGCGGATCTCTCAGTGTATGGCCACCTTTAGTTTAGGTGACTTTACTGTGAACTAAGAGGGGCTGGAATACATATGGTACTGCTCCAAGAATCATCACAATTGCCCTGTACCTGATGTTTTTAAATGGTTCACTATTTACCTAACAGATTTTTTTTTTTAATTGAATTCTTTCCTTTTGTTGTTTAGGATCCTGTAATCACCATATAACAAGATAAAAGTGTTATTATTCTAAGAAGCCTAGTTATGGTGTGTACCCAGTCACAGTGTTTGATAAACTGGCAGCGTTGACTGCTCATTTCTTTCTTGGTTTAAGTTCTCTAGCTAGGGGCAAGATTTTATTACAAACTAAAAACCCTGACACTGCTAGACATGTTTTATGAGCAGGCTAATAAATAGTGTCAAAGGCTTTAGAGCCGATCATAAACTACGTGATAATCTTACAAAAATGTCCACTCTCCTAATTATTTAACCTGTCTACGTTTTATTGATTAGCACAAGTCATTTTATGTTCATAAATTAGAAGAACACGCTTTCGAATGCATATTGTTCTTGGTATGTTTCACCTAATTAGCCTATTTCCTGAGATCAGATGTAATAGAAACTTTCTAAAGCATCCACAGGTCAGTAATATCAAGTGGACATAAGGCTTAATAATGCAAGAAATACAAGTCTTGTACTCTGGATTGACAAAGTATACTATATTAACATTGGTGGCTAATGCAGAAGGGATTCCATTATACCTGACTTTTACCTCCAGCAATACCTTTTTAACCTTTCATAAATCTTTCTCCAGAACATGACAGGGGCAGAATCAATCTGACAGCCCCTCCCAACAACACCAAGCTCCTCCTCCTTCCGTAAGATAATATACCAGACCACATATAGATATATTCAGTGAAAAAGGCTGCAGCTTGTTTATTAAAGTGGACCTGTCTCCCAGACATAAAAAGCTGTATAATAAAAGTCCTTTTCAAATTAAACATGAAATCCAAATTTTTTTTTTTTAAAGTTTTTATAGCTTTTGTAAACTCGTTTAAAAATCTCAGACGTCAATCAAATATTGTCTGCCCCTCCTATATGCCTCATGCAACAGGAAATTGGGAATGGCATATAAATCTGTGAATACTAAATTACAGAAAATAGTAGCATGTGGTCTCACTACATAAACCCCAGTCCAAGGGTTATCAAAACTAGAAAAAACACTATTATAGAGGCAGGGGTGCTCCGCCAATGAGCCAAGTTGGAAAACTAAGAGCCAAATTTCCTCTTTTTCAACCTGGAAATTCAGCTCTTCTAGTGCAGCGAGCGCAATTGCGCTCTCTGCACTAGTGACGTGGATGCCCGACCCTCTCCGGCGCTGAAAATGTAAGTGCAATGGGGAGGGGTGGGGGGCGGCAGAACGAAGGCTGTAAAATGGCCAGGATAACCCCTGTATAGAAGCCTGCTAACAATAAATGCAGTACCAAAAATCGATTGAAAACTATTTATTAGGACATGTATAGCTTAAAGGAATTGTTCAGTGTAAAAATAAAAACTGGGTAAATAGATAGGCTGTGCAAAATAAAAAATGTTTCTAATATAGTTAGTTAGCCAAAAATGTAATGTATAAAGGCTGGAGTGACTGGATGTATAACATGTCAGTCTGACTACTTTTCAGCTCTCTTGGTTTACACTGACTGGTTACCCTGGCTACCAGGCAGTAACCAATCAGAGACTTGAGGGGGGGCCACATGGGTCATATCTGTTGCTTTTGAATCTGAGCTGAATGCTGAGGATCAATTACAAACTCACTGAACAGAAATGTCCCATGTGGCCCCCCTTCAAGTCGCTGACTAAAGGTGGCCATACACGGATAGATCCGCTCGTTTGGCGATGTCGCCAAACGAGCGGATCTCCCTCCGATATGCCCACCTTGAAGGTGGCAATATCGGGCAGATCCGATCGTGGGCCCTAGGGCCCAACGATCGGATCCTAGCTCTCACAAACGGGCGGTCGGATCGCGGGACCGCATCAACGAACAGATGCGGCCGCGATCCGACGGGATTTTTAACCCCATCCGATCGAGATCTGGCCGACTTTCGGCCAGATCTCGATCGGGGAAGCCCGTCGGGGGCCCCCATACACGGGCCAATAAGCTGCCGACACGGTCTGTCGGCAGCTTTTATCGGCCCGTGTATGGCCACCTTTACTCAGAGTTATAGAGCTGAAAAGCAGGAAGTAGTGTTCTGGCTGTTTTATTAGATATCTGTTCACTCCAGCCTTTATATATTACATTTTTGGCTAACTAACTAAATTAGAAACATTTTTTTATTTTGCACAGCCTGTTTATTTACCCAGTTTTTATTTTCACACTGAACTATTCCTTTAACGCATTTCATGCCAAATTGGCACTTACTCATATGTTCTTGCATTTTTGCAAACAATTTATAACCAAGAGTGAGGGTCCACCTGTTGTCCCTCCTAGTTGTGGCTTACTTCTGTAACTCACACCCCTTCCACTGGGCCCCTTCCATCACTTTGGCCCCAGACCTAACCCCTGTTATGCCCTACATATACCATCTAGTCCTGTGATGGCCCTATTGTTGCCAGTTTATGGCTCTCTCCGCACTGGCATTCTTACCTAGTGTACCTGCTGATATTTAGTGATGGACGAATAAATTTGTCTGGCATAAATTTGCAGCGAATTTCCGCGTTCCGCCGCCGCCACCACCGGCGAATAAATTGCAGAAAATTTGCGACAATTTCTGATTTTCACAATTTTTTCCCCCAAAGGTATTGTATTTTTCTCAAAGGGACCTGCTCACAACTAATATATTCTACCCTAAAAACATAAAAACACACCAAAAACTATGTAACCTTCATAGATGCCTAGGTCACCCAGACTCTCTGTGAAGTAAGATCTAGCTAGAGTCACATCTTCTTCTCTGGTGGACTCCAACGGAGGTTAGCCTCTAAGATGACAATGCTAATGTCAATGGGAAGTTGTTCAGTACATTCTACCTGCTGATTGGTTGCTATGAGTTACTGCATCTGGGATCACTTAGTACCTTTTATTACATAGCCCACTTACGGTGGAATGTAATTAAAGTCGCAAAGAGCAAAACGGTTTGCACAAATAAAAATAAAAATTTGCAATCCACAATATAATACTTTTCCTTAAGTTGTTATTGCATTGCGAATTTTCATTGTGCATTGCCCACTTTTAAGAAGTGCTTGAAGGTGTTGTAATCTTTTGGAGCAAACATAACAACTTTTACATTGAGAAGTTTTATTACATACACTGCGCACTGGTGCTAACTATAAAATTCGCAAACCTTCTTCCACTGTCGGAAGTGGTCGCTAAACAGTTTCCGGTTCCACAAAAGCTATATTAAATTTGCGCAAAGGCTAATTTGTTTGCACAGAGGCATAACTTTTAGCATTGCAAATATTTTTTCCGTTACCAACTTTTATTACATTCCCCCATTTGTATCTTAGGGGTAATTTTAAATGTTCTACTGTAAGAGCCTGTCTCATGTGTTTTGAGACAAAATCTCAACCAATTTTCATCTGCAAAAAGCCAATTCCTTTAGATATTTCCCACTTTAACTTTAAGGATTGCTATCAGGTTGCCAGTTATTTAATCCATGGGCCATGTGTGTATGGCTAGCAGCAGCTGGAAGCACTCTAGACTCCAAGGGAGAAAGACAACAGTAGTAAATATTATAAAGGCTAAATGAGTATTTTTTTTTAGTTTTAAGATGCCACCATATTAATATATTTTATGAATTAGATGCATTAGGTACATAAATGGCCCATTCCCATCCTAGCATCCATCAATGTCGTTGAAAAAGTAAGTTGTTTTGAATGAAATGCACATTCACTGTATTCTCTGAATGCTGTTCTTATCAACACTGACTCAATGCCTTGCATCTGTTTATTGTGAGAAGTTCTATCCTGTGTCTATTTATAAAACTTTTTCCCAGATTAATATCCAGAATGGGTATTTAGCTCTGTCATTCTGAAATGCTGAGACTCTCCTTAGATGTCTACTCAGCCCCCGGAGATTACGTTGCCTTTAGTGTTAGATGGTAGTCACCTGGAACAATATTCCAGCCATCCCAAGCAGCAGGGGCAATGATTAAGTAGCATGGATCGATGGGTATGGTCTGTAAACTCCGGATACATACAGAGGGGATGAGGTGCTTGCTGGATACTGTTTTCCGCTCAAAGAAATGGACCGTTGCAACAGAAAACTGTAAAGTGTTCATGGTTCTTCATTAGGAGAAACTATACAAACAACGTCATGTTTCCATACCACAGACTGCACATTGACGCTAGGATGTAAGGGCCTATTGCACTGGAATAAACCCAAAAGGCCTCTGGAAGGGTCTTGTTTTTTTGCTTGGCAGACCACCCTGGGATATAGCAGGCTGAAGACACATGGTTAAAATGAACTGTGTAATTTATTCCTTTTTATACAGTACCAGCACATTCTGCAGACTGGTGCGGGAGGGAAGGATACAATACAAATGTACACACTGAGTTTAGAATATAATACAAATAAAGAAGGTGGACCCACCTGGCCCTTAAATGTCAGTGGGACCCCATAAATATATCCATAAATTGCCAAATGCGTACAGTTATACAATGTGCAATTCCTGTTAACTATTTAAATTATGTTAGAGAAATTATAATCTTTGCTTTTCCAGCTGTTGTGTGTTATATTAGAACTCCCAGCTACCCGTAACCAGCCAAAGACTGTTGGGGGTGTAGAAAATTGTAGCAGCTGGAGTGGCACTATTTGGGAAAGACTTTTTTTTTAACCAGGGGCCCTGTGTTGCCTGGGGCCCTTCTCTCTGATTCCAGCTATGGTCAAGTGAAAGCTCCTTGGCAACTGGAGACATATTGCTTTTCATACAAATGTTTTATGAATGTGTGTATTGTGTTATAGATTTCAATAGTAGCTTAAATGCAAATTTAATTGGTTGATAGAAATTACCAGTGCAAACGTTTTGCCTATTATTAAATTGCCCCATTTATGCACCCTTTTCCAGTGCAAGTATGGGACCTGTTTTCCAGAATTCTCAGGACCTGGTGTTTTCTGGATAATGGATCTTTCTGTAATTTAGATCTTCATACATTAAGTCTACTAGAAAATCATTTAAATATTAAAAAAGCACAATAGGCTGGTTTTGAATTCAATAAGGATTAACTACATCTTAGTTTGGATCAAGTACAAGGTACTGTTTATTATTACAGAGAAAATGGAAATCATTTTTAAAAAAAAAGAGTCTATGGGAGACAGACTTTCCGTAAATTGGAGCTTTCTGGATAATGGATCCCATACCTGAAGTTGTAAGGTTTTTTCTTGTGTCTAACAAGACTATTCTTAAAATATCCTGATTAGATGAAGGATCATAAGTAAAAATTGCTTGGTACATCTCAATTACTGCAGAATTTCCCTTTTAAAAAAAACTACCCAGGTTGCTTCTCTTTTCTATTCTAGCATTGTGAGCAGCCCAGGACTCCTATTTATTACGCCAAAATCTACTTGTTTACAACTTGCAATCACTGACAATGCATTCTTGTATATGTCCAATTTCAATAGCTATTCAGCAATTTAGTATATGACCCGCTTCAACTTGACCATACATGGTAAGATCTTGTAACTCCAAAAACTAATTTCAGGATGATCCAATAAAGTTATTAAATTATCATGAAGTTAAAGAAGAACAAACCATCATAGATTTGTACAGGCATGAGATCTGTTATGTGGAAAGCCATTAAGCAGAAAGCGCGGAAGTACGGAAAGGCTGTCTCCCATATAATAATTTTTCAAAAATGATTTCCTTTTTCTCTGTAATAATAAAACAATACCTTGTACTGGATCCAAACTAAGATATTATTAATTCTTATTTGAAACAAAACCCGCCTATTACTTTGGGGCAGATTTATCAAGGGTCGAATTTCGACGATCGAATAGGGTAGTCCGACATTCGGATTTTTAAGACCGTATGATCGTACTTCGAATCGTACGATTGTACGATTTAATCATACGATCGTACGATTTTACAAAAAAATCCTTCGACTTCTCAAAACTTAGCCAAATACTGCCTATAGGTTCTAGGAGGTCCCCATAGTATAACATAGCAATTCAGCAGGTTCAAGGTGGCGAAGTGTCGAAGTCGCCGTTTTTTAAAGAGACAGTTACTTCGATTTTCAAATGGTCGAATTTGTGAAGTATTTTCAATTCGAGTCAAAGTTGAATTTGGCCCAGTCGATGGTCGAAGTACCCAAAAATTACTTCGAAATTCTAAATTTTTTAATTTGAAAATTCACTTCGACCTTTGATAAATCTGCCCCTTAATGTTTACATGTTTTTCTAGTAGACTTAAGGTATGAAGATCTAAATTATGTAAACCTTGGTGCAATAGCAGGTAGGAGTTGCAATCTTGCCACAAAATCCTAACAGATATTACCCTTGTTCACATAAATTGATACAAAAAACAAGTGCTGTGGCTTTCCTATAGGGATGGTAAAATGTCACATTGAAATTTTTTTTACACGCTCATTTCCGTAGATGGCTGTATCGTATGGTTTAAGATGATCGTTAAACAATACAATCAGTCACCCGAGAACGACAAAATATTACCGTGTTGTACTAGAAGTTTCCAATGTCTTACATGCTGAATACATCTCCCTCCCTCAGCAGTTGGCTGTGTCTGTTAATCACCAAAGAGAGATAAATGGAGATTTATGGACACTAGGCCTACAGAGAAAGTGTTTTTCGAGACCCAAGCACAAATTAGGTGTTTAAGACCAACTTTGATTTTGGAACTTTGTGCAGTTCTCTGCTTTCTGTGTTAAAAGCTAAACACCCGCCGAATGTTATTCATTCTCTCTCTCTATCCAACTCTAAAGCCTAGTGGAAGTTAACATGGCCTTCAACAACAAATCAACTGATTGCCTAATAATACCCCTGTCTCTCTATGTTGAATGGGAAATGCCTGAAAGTGTCGGTACTGGTAGTTTTCATATGATTGTGTGACCTGAACCTGAAGATGCTCTGTTGCAAGTTTCTCATTCATCATAATGGCAGGATGCAGGTGGTTATTTGGGGCAATTCAGAGTCATGGGACTTTTTGTCGACACATCACTAGAGCGCTCGTCTATTATTTAGCCATTTTAACCATTTCAGATAGGGTTTTGTGAGAAGTTGTGTATGAAGATCCAAATTACATAAAGATCTGTTATCTGGAAAACCCCAGGCCCGGAGCATTCTGTATAACCAGTGCTGTGCAATATGTTGGCGATCTAAAAATACATGTTAATAATAATTATCATAATATTAATAATAGGTCCCATACCTGTACAGTGGCACATTAATGCCCTGCATTGCCCTATGCACTCTCCCTTTTGCCCTCCCTTTCTCAGATCCTGACTATTAAGTATGTACCAAGTGGATCAGAATGGGTTTCCCCCCTCCCTCAATCTAGGCCCAAGCCCGTGGGTGCCTATATTGAAAATATGGCCTTGTTGATATGGTGGTTTACATCATTGCCTGCCCATTTTAGCTTGCAATCTAAGGTCCCTATCACATATATTAATGTCAATTTAATTAGATGTAATTTAGCTTTCCTTCAGGTGAGAGGAAGTTGAAGTACACCAAGAAAACACATGCAGATATTGGGAAAATATACAAACTCATGGCTGGAACTGAACCTAGGACCCCAGAACCACAAGGCAACGATGCAATCTATCATGGACCTGTGCTGCCCTAATACAGCATGTTGTTCTATACAGAGACATGGGGGCAAATTTACTAACGGGCAAAGTGACTAACGCGGGCGAAAATTTGCCAGCGTGATGTCATTTCGGTACTTCGCCAATTTACTAACGTTCCCGGGCATAACTTTGCTTGCAAAGGAGATAGTTCTCTCCTAACGCCTGGTAAATTTGCGCTCTGGCGAATGGACGTAACTACGCAAATTGATGTGGACTGTTACCTCTTGCGCCAGACTTGCCTTCGCCACCTCAGATCAGGTGAAGTGCAATAGAGTAGATAGGCGTTCCTCATAAAATAGTTGAAAAAACACGCTGGCGTCTTTTCCTTTTTCAGGCTGAAAAATAGCATAATTTTGTTTTTGGGGTAACCGGCTTCCCCCCTACATTTCCTAACATATGGCACATTAAGTATACACTGGGCTCATGTGTAGGGCATTATAACAACTCTATTTTATTCTATTAAGGTTTCCGGGGCTTGTGTAGTGTAATGTATTTACTGCAACATATACGTCCATTGAACTTTAACTTCACGCTGTATGCAAATTAGCCAACGCTAGCGCAACTTCGCTTCGCATGGCGCAGTAATGCTAGCGCAACTTCGCCAGCTTTCGGCGCCCTGGACGCAACTTCTTAGTGAACGTCCTGGCGGATCTACGCCTGCTGAAGTGTTGCGCTGCGAGCGAAGCCATCGCTGGTGAATTTTCGGAGGTTAGTGAAATTGCCCCATGGCATTTTACATGACCTGATCAAACTGTAATGGTCCATATAAAACAAGCCCTGTAGTTATTGTTTTTGTAATGATCCTGTTCACTATATTGCACAAAGGTTTTCATACAGATGAAGCCACTTGGATTTGTGAGTTAAATGCGTCATGACTCAGGGGTAATTGAAGAAACTGTGTTATCTTAAGTCATCTTAACTCATTTAATGCATTTAACCTTTTCATTAGCATACCAAAACTCCATTGTTCACAATGGTGAATGCTTTAATTAGACGGGATGTTGTGACGCAGTTTTCTGTGTTAAATGAAATAAATGGGATATCTGTGTTTAGTTATTCTGTGTCAAACAGACAAACCAAAGTGGCTGCATCTGTACTTACTTCTGGCATCCAGTGGGTTACTAGAAAGTGCTGTGATTTTATGGGTGCTCTTTAAAGTATTATAATGACATATTCAAGGTTTGGTTAATCCGTTAAATTGCTTTTTTTGTGTGGATGCACTGAGGGGGTAGAGAACTAAATTTCTGTCCTGTGTAACGATGCAGAGTCTGGAGGTTTCCATTCCATATATAACGAGGGATTTAAACCAAGGATAGACAAACTCATTTTAACAACTGAAATGCTATTGGCTTAATCAGCCTTCTTTATTAAGTAAGGATCAACATGGCTGCTGAGAAAGTTTCAGCCTGCGCTGGTACGATGGATATTCTAGTATGCAAAAATAATAATGTTTTTATGCATTCTGCTGTTAAATTATGTTTATGAATATTTTAATTAATCGGCATTGCAGTTATGTGCATTCTTATTTATATCCGGCATCCTTTTAATCGAATAATGCACTTAGTTCTGAGACACCAGTATGTGATATATCACAATACAGTATGATGCAGAGAGTGATATTCTGAGACAATTTGCAACTGGTTTTTATTACTTATTATTGTGGTTTTTGAGTTATTTAGCTTTTTATGCAGCAGCTGTCTGGTTTGCAGTGTCAGCTATCTGCTAGGGTCCCCATTACCCTAGCAACCATTAATTGTTTTGAATAAGAGACTGGAATATGAATAGGAGATGCCTGAATAGAAAGAAAAGTAATAAAATTAGCAATAACAATACATTTGTAGCCTTATGGAGCATTTGTTTTTTAGATGGGTTCAGTGACCCCCATTTAAAAGCTAGAAAGAGTAAGAAGAAGCAAATAATAAAAAAAACTATAAAAAAAAACAACGAACAATTGAAAATTTGCATAGAACTGACCATACTATAACATACAAAAAGTAAACTCCAAGGTGAACCACTCATTTAAGAGCAACTAAAATACAGACAGAATGAGACAGTAGGAAATGAAGGCCCTGACTACAAGAGTTTACAGTTGGAGAATGTGAGAAATAGAACTGGAATGGGGAGATATATGATGTAGGTATAGTTGAGTAGCCATTAAGTTCATGACAATAATAGACTGAGGTCAGTAGGTCAGCAAGATGGGATGTGAGAATGTGGTGTACTATATGAGTGGTTAGACTAGAGGAGCTGGTAGGAATTAAGGGGTGTAGACTTGGCTAAAGGGCTTGAGAAAACATTTAAAACTCTTCGGAGTGCTGGGAATGTTTGACACTAAGTTTTAATAAGACCTTTAGGGTAATTCTATGGCAAAGTAATAAAGGGGTGCATGTAGAATTCTCTAGCAGTGGAGTGGAGAATTCTCTTCAATAGTTGTCCCTTAGATTGCAAATTGCAAATGCAATAAATTATAAAGTAGTGAAGATAAGGCAGGTTTTGGGGCTGGACTCTCTGGCTTGGATCAGTGGCAGGTTGGGCTTAGCCTGAAAGCCAGCTTGGGGAAAAATACGGTAGGAATCTGATGTTGTACATATACTGTATATTATCAGTTGGGCTGGTACAATAGATTGTGGTATAATATATGGTGTCTATGCTAATGCTGATTGTTAGTTTTACTTTAAGCAGAGTTTTGTTACAATTTTGAAAAACTGTTGTCTGAATGTTCTGTTATAAAGAATCTATAGAAGCAAATAAACTTACCCTAAATCTCACCTAAACTTACTCCAAGAATAGCTGGGACATCAAACCATAATGGTGGTGCCATAAGGGCGGTGGCTACCGGGGGAGATTAGTCACCCATTGACAAATTGCCTCTTCTTCAGGCGACTAATGTGCCACTTGGATCGCTTCGGCTTTCTGAAGTCACCCAAATTTTCCTTGTGAGGCAAACAAAGAGTTCCGAGTGCCATCCTGCCGGCGATTTACATTCTAGTCGGCGGTAAGGCATTTAGGGGAGATTAGTTGCCCGAGAAGAGGCGATTTGTTGCTGGGCGACTAATCTCCCCCAGTAGCCACATCTGTCACCACCATATCACCCAAATTGACCTTCAAGCTGAACTGGTAGGTGTATTATAGGGAAGCAAATAGACATTCAAATGTTTAGGTTTTAGTTCTCATTTAAATCACAATAAGATGTTGAAGCCTTCACAGTATTTACCTGGAAAGTAACAAGTAAGACAGAAAAAAGAAAGTTTGAAGCCAAAGGGAACGACTTCATGGCAGCTTTAAAAAAAAAAACAACTCTGTATATACTTAAGTAAGTATGTATAGTAAATGGACTAGACATATTTAAATAGATACACCTTTTATAGTTGCAGCAACCCTGATTTCTGCATAACCTTAAGTCTTGTGTTTTTACAGCTTCGCCAAGCAAAAACCTTAATAGAATTAAGCATCAGGGTGGGAGAGATAAGAAAGGTTGACTAATGTAATATAAGCATGGCCCCATCGCCTCAGAAATCATAAAATGTTATACACACTAGCATAATTATAGGAGAGAGATAAGCACTCATCACTGTGTATAAATGTAAATGGGATTTACGAAAATGGTTTCCACAGAATGCATGGCAAAATAAAGCAGATTAGGAAAAGGTTGCAGTGGTCAATGCAGGAAATGATCAGGGAACTGGATCACTATTTTGGTTGAGTATTAAATAGGAAAGAGCTGTAGCGACTGGTGTTTTTATCCTGCTGTCACATTGGTACAGAAGGCAACTTAAAGCCGCCATGTTCATAACCGCGTTAGAGTAAAATTTTGTATTTCAGTAAAACAATTTTCATTTTTAAACCTCTAGGAGCCAAAACAAAACAACAACAAAAAAATAATTAGGGGACCACCCAAAACAATTTTTAAATGAGATAAAACAAGCTTTTCACATAAAAGCAACATAAGGAGATATTGAATCATGGAACGAATTGCTGCGAGTTTTCACCATCTGTAAAATCTGCCTAAATAAAATCCAGGGGGTTGAAACAGGCACAAGCACTTGTTTAATTTCAGCTTTCAGAAGCCTCTCCATTCCCCACTTCTATTTTTTCTTTGTAGGAACAGGTTCAACAGCCAACAAATGATCCCGTGTATATATATATAAAATAAGGCTATAATTCTCCTCCTTCATTTCATTCCTTCTCTTTTTGTTGTTGATGGTTAGTGTTTAATTAGTTGCCTAATTGCCTGGGTAATTGGTAGACATAGCCTGCTCTTCAAGTAATCAGTCTGAACAGGCCGGGAAGTATCCAGCCCAATAGTCATTAGCATGGCTAAATTGTTAAAAAAAAAATAATAAAGGCAGTGCTCGATTCCAGACAGATATCACACCAACAGCTGTATTCCAAGCCACGCTAATCACAACCTGTATTGCTGGGTTTGTAGGTCATACATGGAACTTGGAATAAATAGATGCTAATTTCTTAGGGTTAATCCAATAATACAAATAAACTGCAATGTGTACACAAAGATAACAACTATCATCCAAGTAGTGAATACCCAGTGACATATTTTTACAGTTATGCCTGCCAATATGCAGGCCTTTAAAAATACTCTTCTGAATACCATTATAGCTGCAGCTACAATAATTATTATATATATATATATATATATATATATATATATATATATATATATATATATATATTTTTTTTTTTTTTTTCCTTTTTTTTCAAATGATATACAGTATAGTCTTATATAGAATAATGTAACCCCCAACCTATTAAGGTATGAACACCCAAAGTAGGTAAAGATCCATTATCCGGAAAACCCCAGGTCCCAAGCATTCTGGATAACAGGTCCCATACATGTAATAAGCAATTTTCAGTCAGTCACAAATTACATGACTAAGCACTATTTATAACTGATGCGCCTAAGAAATTAACCCTGACTTACCAAAGAATAATTTCTGAGAATGTAAAAGCAGGGTTCCACTGTGTGTGTGTGTATATATATATATATATATATATATATATATATATATATAATCTTCCAAAGCAGAGACCACACTCTCAGGACTTACGAAAATGTAAAGAATTTTATTACAAAAAAACGAATGTTTCGGCTGAATCCCAGCCTTTGTCAAAGTCAAAAATACATATACATACCACCTCTATATACACAGTAAAAAGGCGCCAAATTGTGACGTAACCCGTTTCCATTGGTCCCTACACCATCCTTCATTTGCATTGTTGCTTATTCCGTTCTTATCTAAAAGTGTTTTTACATCGTCTAAGATAAACTATTTTGTATTTGTATGCATCATCTTGTACCTTCCCTGGAACCAGGGTTTCCTGACTCTTGCACAGATTACATGATGTGAGTTCTGACGCTTTCGCTGAACTACAACTCACTTCGTTTAGTGTCTCTATTTTTGTATCTTTTTAGGCGTTACATGTTGCCAACCTAATCTGGAAGCGATGCAGAAACATTGTAACCAAAGCGTGAGTCCGCTTATCCGTGTGAAATATCCATGTGACTCCCACGTCAGTGTCCCGACGCGTGCGAGGCGTCCTGTAACCATGGTGATAGCTGCGTAAGCCCTACCGGCAGTCGTGACTCTGTGCTGTCAAACGCCCTATCGGTGAATCCCGTAGTGCAGTGATGCAGCCCCTGTCGTTATCCCGAATCTAAAGGTGAGCCTATATATATATGAGAAGCAATGGTGCACTCCGTAGACTCAGATACTACCTGGGTGCCAGCACTGGTTAATTGCAATAGAAAGAAAGCTTGCGGCACTCACAGGGTTTATGTTGCAAAAAACAAAAAAGCTTTATTAAGCTTCAGCGTTTCGATCTCCCACAAGCATGGCTTGACAAAAGGGGTTTACCCCGAAAATTTGCACTTCGCAAATAAACACAGCAAGGGCTTGTCCCTGTTTGATTTTGGACCCGTGTGCCGGTTGTATCTATTACACTTACTTGAATTGGTGCATATCACTTCCTTTTTCCACATCACTGAGTTCCCGTCATCTCACGATTTTTGAGTCAGTGTCTAGTATACTATAGCACTTGAGAAAGGCTGGTGTTTAGCCAAAACGTCAGTATGGTTGCCAACAATAAAGAAAAGGGAATTGATTTATTTAAGTCCTGTGAATGCAGTCCACTGGCTCACTCCATAAAAACCCAAAGTGCAGAAAATGGCAGTAACTATTGCACTCATCGCAAAAAAAACCCTAGAGATTTCAAATTCTTCATTATAATGCACTACAAACTCTATGTACAATGAACTAATATTATCAACTAAAATAACAAAATGAGTGAGCCAATATTCTGCCAATATTGTGTGAGCATTAAAAAAGTGCAGATACTGAACCAAAATACTGTCACATGGATATAATCCCCCGGGTCGAATTGGCACCTTTGATTTATAGGGGGACATTTGCTGGTCATGAGAGAATGGATTAAGGCATTGTCTGCCGCTGAATATAGATGGTAAATTACTGCATTGCCATTTACTAACAGGGACAACAGGTATACCTCTCTTTGTCACTCTCATTGGTAAATGCTTATGACATTGTGGCCAAATCATTCAATACTATGGACTCCTTCATTAAAGGAGAACCAAACCCTTTATATTGAAATCTCCTACCCTCCTACCCTACATAGACCCCCCTCCCTGCTACCCCCCAGCCTCAGTGTTACCCTCTGTAAATGCTCCTAACTCTTTACTTACCCCTCTTGCAGATTCAGCGCATCTCGCAACATCTTCTCTTCGGTAATCTTTGGGTCTTCTTCCAGCTTCGGCCATTTCCGTGACTTTCGGCTCATGCACAATTGTTAAAAATACAGACGGACTGCTCCAACTGCGCATTCAAGAAGATTGCCGAAAAGAAGAAGATGGCGCCCGCGAACTCTGATTCGCTGAATCTGCAACGTGGGGTAAGTAAAGAGTTAGGGCCATTTACCGAGTTGTAACACCTATGCTGGGGGGGGGGGCAGGGAGGCTGTCTATGCAGGGAAGGGGATTTTAATATAAAGGGTTTGGTTCTCCTTTTATGACAATAAATGTGCATTTGTACATCGTGTGACCAAAATGGTATTTTCCAGATAAATATGGAGCAAAGAAATGAAGCAGATATTTCTCTTTAAAAAAAAATGTTTTACATTTACATTTTTACAAATCATTAGGCAATTACCTTGTATCAGAAATACTTTATTTTTCATAAATGTTTTTAACAATTTAAAGTGTCCATTGGGATGCAACATAGCCTTTATGTGTTGGCTGCTGTCCCCCGACTAAGTAGTGTCACTCTCCTAGAAATAAGTTGCAGAAAGCTGCCTGTTATCTTGGGCTGCCCACTAACTAATGAGACTAAGTCACAATAGGTTGGTCAATAGATGAATCAGTATCAATGCTCTTTGCCCATTTAGGTGTCAATAGAGAAATGTCTTGGTTTTCTGTTGATATCCCACGCAATCTATAATTTGGGCAGGGCTGCTTGGAGAGAAGGAGATTTATATCTGTAGAAGGGCTGCTATTGTTTACATTGTGCAGCCTCTCTAGACTGCTAACCTGCATCCATTGCTACAGAATACAAACATGTATGGAGGCCATACTAAATAATTTATATTTTTATTGTACATGAATCCTCAGAGGCAATTTTTATATCTTTTGTGCTTATACACCTTGTGACTGTCACGGTCAGCACCCTAAACCAGAACTAATGCCAAGCTCCCTGGTCTTGGCTCGGCTTCACCAGTAGTGTGACCGCCTTTGGCTTCGGGAGGAGCCCTCAGCGTACTCAGATGCCACCTGGACTTTTCGAGAGGAGCAAGGCGAGGAGTTCTGGCAAGCAAAAGGGCACAACTGTAGTAAACAAAGTCTTTGGACAGAAGATCGCAGTACAAGGCGTTAGGCAAAGGAGTAGTCAGAACAGGCCGGGTCGAGGCAGGCAGAGAACAAACGTAATCAGACAGGCAAGGGTCAAACCAGGGAATCAATCAGAGGGTTAATCAGAAGCGGTGGTCAATAATCAGGCAAGGGTCAGAATCCAGAAGTAAGAATAGTCAAATAGCCAGGCAGGGGTCAAAACAGGAATCAGACAGGTTTCAGACTAAACAAGCTCAAAAGCACCAGGAACTAATCCTATCACGGGCAAATTCCCACAGCCCTAATGGGCTTTAAATACTGTTTGAATTGCGCGCCCTTGCGCGCTGACGTCACTACGTCAGCGAGCCTGCGCCTTTAAGAAACCCCAGAGCGCGCCGCGCGCGCCCTAACATGCCGGCGCCTGCGGCCTGCATGAAGCCGCTTGTCGAGGCGGGCGTCCCCGCCGAGGGGGCGACAGGAGTCCCTGTCGTCCCCCCCTAGACACTCCTGTCGTCCCCCCCTAGACCACCAGGTATGTTCGTTACAGTGACAAGTGCTAATGAACTCTGCTCCCAGGAGTACTCTGCAAAGTACAGGGGACACTTGCATGTAGTACCAAACATCCCTCCATTCCTAGAACTGTCAGTGTCTCACTAGTCATGCTACAGAGCAAGACCATGCAACCCAAGAAAATAAATACAGTCATCATTTTTTTACTAACATGGTTTGGTTCCCCATGCCTTTCTTAGCTTTCTCGTCCAGTATGCTGATAAATAATGTGATATGGTCCAGGGCTACTGCACACAGAATTTGGATTAAGATGTCTATTTCCCATCTATAAAGCTCAAGGTCTTTGACCACAGCAAATATCATGCTCAATGGGACTCCAGCCTTTGAAATAATAGAACTATTTAAGCAATGATTGTGATTACAGGGGGTGATGGTTATTCGGCATCTATAGCTCTCTATGCCTCAGTGTGGCCACCCTACTCATATGTTTAAAATAAAATATTCATTGAGGGAAATTATTGTGTGCTTAACAAACTATATATTCATATTCTGTTGTCTTTTTAGGGAAAATAAATGTAAAATAAGCACTTATTATAGGAGATGTAGGCTTTGCTTCCTCTGATAAGTAAAAAATGTGGGGGCGACTCTTCCGGTTGCAATTGCAGCGATGTTGTGTTGCAGCAGTGGTTTATTTTATATGCTCAGTTGACTTGGGTAGTGAATTTATGAGGACTGTGTATGGCTTTGTTTGAAAGCCCAGTTATAGAAGTCCCTTCCCTGTCCCTGAATAAAAATAACTGCCAGATACTCAGTGGGACTCGGTCTCGCTTAAATAGAGTTTTTAAGCAGCTTGGGCCAAGGTGTTAAAATCTTTTGTCTCTCCTGACTATGAACTCCCTCTGCTGGTTACTTGGCTGATCCAGCCAGCCTGCCATCTGTTTTAATCGCTCTGTAACAAACTCCTTAACCTGAATGCTGTTAGGAAGCTGTTTTTCCCATTAGCTGAGACTCAACATGAACAGTGTCTCAATGGCTTGGGAAAGCTGCGCACAGACTCAAGAAAAACACACTCTTCTCCGTCAGACTAAGTATATTTGGAAAATACCCCTTTGTTTGGGGTCTCCCAGGCTAGCGCATGCTTCTGAACTGGAACCTGCACAACCAGCAGACTGGAAGATGGTCCCAAGAGTGGAACAAATCAGAAAGGAGCTCTTGCGTTTTTAGAAGGCAAAAAGGCTTTAGCTGACCATATTGAAATTAGGATTCCTTGTAGGATTGTACCACACACAAAGAATGGTCAAGAAGCAGATGAATAAAGAAAGAATTAGTCTAGAATAAGGATAAGTATTTTAACAGCACAAGACAGCACATAGAGTACTGTGTGTTCTACCTTCAGTCCAATTCATATGAATTTCCCCTTATTAAGTATGATTGGCTATATATTCTAGCATTATATGAATTGATTCTTCATATTTTTTCTGTAAATGTTTCATCATATTCTGGGTTTCACCTTCCTAATGCTTGGATGATTCCATCCAACCCCTGTTCACACTTAAGGTGCCATGCATAAATAGATATGTTTGGGCAGTTTAGCTGATCTTGGCATTCCTTGATGATTTAGACAAAATGGGCACCTTGAAGGGCACATTTGGCCTGCGAGCCTATCAAATTTCAAACAGTATAGACAAAAAAATGGCATCTCTTTTTTCGGTAGGTGGTTGTGGCATTGGCATACAGGCCCAGATTTGTGCAAGGGCTACAGAGGCCTGGTTCTAGGGCAGCAGGACTGTAGGGGTGGCATTCCACATCTGCGCTTCGGACTGGGCAGCAGAAGATCTCAACAGCTATTTGACAGTCCCACCCTCCCAGTCCCCTCTACTGCTGTTCGCTATTGCTAGTGATGCGCTTCAGGTATGGGAGGTGGGTGTTTGATAAAATTGGATAAATGAAACCCCCTTATTTTGTAGGCAATAATATTTATTGTCGCTGGTTTTACTTTTGGCTTTAAATTAATATTGTCTTTAAAAATAGCCCCCTTATTGGAGCCCCCTGCAGATGTTCTCTGGTCCATGTCATGCTTAAAATGGGGGGTGGGTGTGTCCTAACGGTCCCGGCCAGAACCACAGTAGGAGCGGGACAGCCAATCACAGCCCTGCAGTCATTCAAGCAAAGACAGGCTTCAGTTCCCTATCAAGTCAGCCTAGTTGCTGATTGGTTCCTATACTACAGTGCAGTGTGCTGAGTGCCGCCGGCTCCCCTGCCCAGCCTGGCAAAGGAGGCAGCAGAAAGTAGAACAGATGGGCAGGACTAGCAGGGATTTTGCAGAAATTTTCAATAAAGTAACCAGAAGCCTTTAAAGCTGCATCCTATAAGAATGTGGCGGTGGCAGGGGGTGAGCAGGTGATCTGACCTATGGGTGCTTGTACTTCAAATGTGGCCCTGTTGGCATATGCAGATGTGAGAGAAGCTGCAACTCCCTCAAACTTATACATGCCATTAGCCCGAACATACAGATCAATGTTATTTGTTTACCTGATCATCAAATCACAATAGCCAACCTTTCCAATCTCAGACCAATCAGTCTGATTGCAGATGACAATTGTAAAGCTTCCATCATTAAAATAATTTTGTTTTAAAAATGCCTGCACTTGATCCATAAAATATTGATATAGATATAGCTATACTATATAGTATTTAAACATAGCAGCAGCATCCAGGTTTGAGAAAGGAAGGAGATAGACACAACAACACTGATTAATCACTCAAAAACCAACATCTTGAATAACTTGGCTTTGTAAGAAGTATCACACAACCCATGCACAGCAGTAGCCCTGTGTTACACCAATGTCCTTGTAATAGTGGGACCATGTGCCCTGAGGCTAAATACAGAAACACCTGCCCACATGTCCCAAGTGGAAGTAGTTGCCCAGGTTTCCTTTGGTGATGTGTAACTAAGCATGTGTCCCTGAGCATTGATTTTGTAAAAAGGGGAATTATCAGAGAGAGCATTTAGTGCTAACAAAGGTGTCCATAAATAATGTAGTATGGCACATAACAGTGTCGTCCCTGGGTATTTGCAGCATCAGCTGGATGTGATCTTTAAAAAAACTTATCAACCTTCCCAATTGGGCAAAATTAAAGAAGACAATTTATATTGGTGGAGTAAGGGACACTGTTAAGTGCCAGCCTCATCCATAGCTTGTAGGATCCAACTATCTACTATTCCTGAGACAAGACAATTACTAAAAGTAATTCATTAAATTTGAGTTAGTCACATGATGTGGTAGTGTATTCTATCTATAAGGTGCTTATTTACCAATTTCAGGCTTAGTAAGAGTCACCAACAATAATAGCTTCTAGGAGAGCAGTCCCAATGAAGCTCTTTCATCCGTGCTGACTGGACAATAGTGTAGTTTTATTTTATGTATACAATATGTGCATTTAATACTCCTCTCTGCTAATTTCCTCGCGGGATAGAAGGTTAAGAGAACTGTAGGTCTCGGTGACTGTGGGGAGCTTCTGTAACAGTAGCTGCTTTGGAGAGCAATCCACTGCATTGGATCTTTCATGACTTGTCATCTTTATGCCTTGCAGGTAGTTCAGCTGTGCGACTCGCTGCACTTTATCATGCCTTTGGTTTCACGGCCCATCTGGGAGATCAGATTAGATTCCAATCAAAGTTCCACTCGCTGTGTTTGTGTGTCACTCCTTTGATTTCTACACAACCTGCGGACTTGTGATCAGAGATCTGAATGGCAGCATTTTGCTAGGTTTTTTTTTTCTTGGAAGCCTCTGGGGACCTAATTAAGTAGAGATGTAGCACTGGAAACAACAGTTGCAGCCCTGGCCATTGAGCTCACACGCCAGCCTCACAGATCATGATAGCATGTCACTAGCTACGTGGGAGTGATTGGAAAACAAAGGGCACCATTTAATAAAATCACTCCAAGGTCAGATGTAATAATAATCAAGGCCGGTGTATGCCTTGCTACATAATGTTGTAACTTTGGTGGCATTAGCAGCACGTGAGAACCAGTCATTATAAGTTCTAGGGTCGTTTATAAAGTGTAGGGCAGGGTACAAAGAAATGGTGACTTGTACTTTTCTGGGTTACAGCAGTGTGCCCCATAAATACAGTGCTGCCAACTTTAGGGTGCTACTGTATTCAGATAGGCCTGCACAAAGTGCAGCCATACTTTGTTCTTCTTTGCTGCAAATACACATTCATTACAAATGTTAAGGTTAGCTGTAAATGTAATTGTTATGTGAAGCAGAAATGCTTGTCTCTCTTGCTAGTTCTGACTATTTAATGCAGGTAACATTTAATTTGGTTTTATAAATTACTGCTTACCAGCATTGTGTCACTGGAATCAGACCTGGGGAGGAAGGACAGCCTTGTTCAGTGCTAGGAAAACTGTCTCCAAATGAAGGTACAAATAAAATGGATCCAGATATACATGGGATACTCATTGAAAAGATTACTTTGCATTTTAGTATAGCTGCTAGCTATGAAGAGCTGGATAAAAATTCTATTGAGCAATATTGCTTTAGGGATACAACCCCAATGCTTCTGGACAACAGCTCCCAGCACGCTTTAACCCTTGATAATATGTTAAAGCATTCTGGGAATTGTAGTCCCACAACAACTGATTAAGGTACAGTTGAGCAACAGTACTGAGATCCCCTTGATGTTGAAACTGGCATTATAAGGCACTTCTTTTACTATTTTTAAGTGTTTGCCTTTTCATGATGCCTCTCTTTAACCTTAAATTGAAAATACTATCCGGGGGTCAGTGCTGCCCAGCAGGCAGAAATTAGATTCATTCGGAGACTGGATATTTATTGTTCATTTATTACTTATGTTGCTGTGTTGGCGCTCACCTATTTATCTTCCAGCCTGTCGTTCAACCCATCAACCAGTTCTTAGAGTCAGTGGGATTTAAGCAATCTCATGGAAGTTTTGACTCAAACCTAGAGAGCTGCAGTATAAACAGTATATTTCCGCAGCCTAGATGGATTAAAGCATGATGGCAGCTGGATTCTTAAAGCAACAATGCACAAGTTAAGCATTTACAAAGTCCTCCAGGACTATTGGTCCAATCCATGCAAGAAGATCCTTGACTGGGAATCAGCCCCATGTGGCACTAGCCTTACGAAACGTTGACATTCCCTTGACAATTAACAATACTATCTGTTGTTACTGTCTGAAGCTTTACACCAATAGTGAATTGCCATGAGGTCAATGGAAGCAGCTATGGTTTCCAGGGGGCACAAAAGAGTGGGCAGGTCTGGGTCAGAGCTAGGATGGATCATGGGAGAGGCAGGGACCAACCAAAGCCACTAAGCAACTTTCAATTGGTCTTCATTATTTTGTTTTTTTATAGTTTTGTTAATTATTTGCCTTCTTCTTAAAACTCTTTCCAGCTTTCAACTGGGGGGTCACTGACCCTATCTAGAAAAAAAGCTAAATAACTCAAAAATAAAAAAAAATGAAACACAATTGCAAAATGTCTCAGAATATAACTCTACATCATACTCAGGGGTATATTTATCTAAGATTAAAGTTAGAGATCACCACAGTCTGCTAGAGTGAAATACCGCCTCTTTCCATTAATTTCTATGGGATTTTTAAAGGCTTATTTATCAAAGGGTCGGAAGTGAAAATTCACCATTTGATAAATATGTCTTTAAGAATCCCATAGAAATGAATGGAGAGAGGCGGTATTTCACGATAGTGGACTCTAGTGAGCTCTAACTTCACTCTTCAATAAATATACCCCTCTAAGTTAACTCAAAGATGAACAAGCCATTTAATCCACCTTTGCCTTACACAGATACACATGAATGTGCATAGTCTTCATACAATGTTAATATTAGTACAGTAACTTCAGTTTATATAGAGACAATTAAAAATGCTGCTTTATGTTTTTATTTCTTAGGAAACAATGCAGTAAAGCCCCAGCGTCTCAGAAGACTGCCCCGATCTATTTGTCTGGCACCCCTTCGGGTTGACAGCCCTGTCGTTAAAGCTTCACTGATTCTATTGTGTTGACGTAAGCAGGAAATGGGTTAAAGAGAAATTTTCATGGGGCAGCTTAGAGTTTTCCCCAGCTGATTTCTTGACTTTAAAGGGGGGAAAAAAAGAGAGGAAAAAAAATAATTACTTTTCAGCCTCTAACCTTTCCAGCAAGTGACTTTGTGATAAATAATCCACAGGTCCCTCTAGTGCAATCCATCAGTTAGAGTTCCTAATTACTTTAGACTCACTTTGAAAACCCTTCCAGTGCCACTTTCAAATAAATAAAAAATTAACGTTTGTCTGAGGCTACAACCAAGATGAAGATTCTAAACGCCTTCCCAAAGGTTTGTCTAAACCAATATTCAGTGTGGCTGGAAAAAAAAAAGTGACAGTTCCTAGAACTGTCATAGGATTGTGGATTTAATCCAAAAACACACAGCTATTACACAGCGCTGAATCCTTGCCTTAATATACGGAGTAGCACTCCAGAGGGATGTGGTGCACAGGCAGCCGAGTGCATTCTGCCCTCTCTTGTACAGAGTTATACAGAACTATAAACAACAACAAAGATTCATTATTTTTACTTTACTTTTCTTAAAGGGAAAGTTTATCTTGTCATTGACTTTTCATATGAGTGGTCTTAACTGGAAGCTACTGGAAACAGCCAAAACCTTTTCAGAGGCTGACAATGCTTTTTGAAAAATACTTCTTCTGTGCCTTCAGTATTGAACTGTCCACCAATAAACGAGGCTGTGATCTCTGATTTATTTGCAGGGGTTAATAAACAATTGCATGTTTGCTTTTAAACAGCAGATCAACATAATTGGAGATATAATTGAAGTATATAAGTCCCCTGTTACTTAGGGTAGGATGAGCAGTTTACTTTATTTGGAGTGCACAACATTCCCACAGTTGCTGTACAATCAATGAGCACCTTCATTTTAAAGGAAGAGCCAATCCCCACCTTTGTGGTTTGGTCATGCTCTGTGAAGTAGTAGTAACAGCAGAAAATCTACATGCTGCTCACAAATTTGCAAAGCAGGCAGCACAAGTGTGTTTGGCCTTAGCTTTGGAGACACTGCCAGAATAGATTGAAAATGAAGCCTGTTATTTCCACAGAGGAGGGGCGAGAGTGCTCTGGTCAAGGTTAATACCAGTAGAAAGCTGTAGGTCCTCCTTTGTTGGCAGTAGGGTTATCTGTTGAATCGGTAAATACTACCAAAACAACAACAATCAGAGTCAACACTATCTTTCTGGAAAGTATAGCTGAAAATATTGGCATTCATTAGAAAGATAAAAGTTATACTATACCTTGCCCAAAGCCCATGTGTTTTATTATATTTCATGAAATGTTTTGGACCCATGACATGTCATGAGCTGTATTGACTAAAGCTGAACATAGATGTAAAGATTTTTAAAAGATCCGATCGTCATCGTGACATGATTATCTCGAAACGATCGTACAAATTGTCCATCAACTAAAAAGACCATTACAGGCGATATTGCCAGGAAAACAAAGGGGAGCTGCCTGCTTGGCCCTGCAAACATAGATAGATTGCACTGGGACCAATAAAGATTTTTTAAACTGGCCGATCAATTTTCTGACATATGACGGCCAAGATGTTCGATCGTTCGTATCCCGCTATCCGCACGATAATTTCGAAGGAATAGGTCGGACTTCGCTAAAATCGGTCGTTCGGCAAGAGAAATCTTTGCGTCTATGGGGACCTTTACAGAGAGTTGCATCCAATCACAACTATTTTCACAGTTTACAGCCTTATCTATGGATTTATCCAAAGTGCTTCCCAAGTAAAATATTCGTCTGTGGTCTCATATTTAATCAGATCCCATGAAGTGAGAGTCTCGTGTAATAGACTGGATAGAATTAATATAGGCTAATTGTAATGTATAGTATATAGCAGCACAATGCTCTTTTGGGCTCTTGTAAGGCCTTAAACTACTGGTGTGTCCTGTTGGAAATAGCAGTTGGAAATAATTTTAAGCTTTTGACAGAAACCACTGACCACAGACTTCTTCATAATCTCAAACAGGTCTGCTGTTGAATTCCAATTACAAGAGGGGATGGTCTTGTAGTCTAAAGGCCTTAGTATGGTGAGGTGGGGCTTTATTCCCCCAGCAATACCAAATCATGCCCCCTGGACTACTAGAAAAGGGAGCTTGATATATATGACCTAGCCCTACAGTCTAATATGCTGTATGTACTGGTTCTAGCATTCTTGGGTGCACCTGATTTAACATCAATGTATAGTTAGTACAGGGACATCAACCTTCCTGGACCAAAATCTGTCTTGACCCATGGTCCTCCATTGAAGGGTCTGTACTAGTGATGGGCGAATAAATTTCTGTGTTTCCCCGCCGGCGAATAGATTCGCTGGTTAATAGGACACGCGTCTGAAAAGCCACTTGCATCAAAATCACTGCGCGTCAACACTATTTGGCCGCCCATTGACTTTAACACCTGTGTTGAAATTGACACGAGCGACTTTTCGGACGCACATCCAAAAATTTAAATTATTTTCTCGGTAGGTGTATGGCCAACTTTACACAAAGCAATCATATACAGTACATTCTTTTGCCAATGAAATAATGTACATTAGGCAGTTACCCTACAAATTTTAATTGTGTGTGTTGTACCTTTTTAAGACCAGCTTGAGGATGGAGTAATTTTTTTGGTGAAGGTTAACTGCTTCCTCAATAAGACGTGTTACTACATACAGTACATCATTCACAAGAAGGGGGCAAAACATGTAGCAATGTGCAAAGAAACATGTAGGCATAATTGGTTGTTGCGCTTGCCCCCTCCAGTTAAACATGTGGCTGCCCATAACCAAAGTGCTGAACATTTTCCAAGAATGCCAATAACCCCAGTGGTTGCAATTTCCCTAGGACTTATTGCATGTATCAGGATGGTTCAACAACTTATATCTGCCTATGGACAAGCTGATACATAAACTGCAACTGCAAGATGTTGGTTGAGCATGACGTTGCAGTTCTATAACCGAATACAGAAGTTGGACATCACTGTAGAACTTCCCACCCTGTAACATAATGACTACAGCAAGCATTTCTGTGGCATTTTTCCGTTACAGTTGCAACAGACTTCCATGTGCAAATTGCTGACAGCTCCAGCAGATAAAAGGTTAGTTGGGGGAATATGTCCAAGCCTAGAACATTAAGCCCTTATTCACTCTCTGCTACTGCCGACCAGCCTTCCAGGTGTCAGGGGAGAGCGATGCTTTAGAAACCTCCACAGGAGAATTAATTACACAAATTTCACTCTGCCAATTGTTTGTTATTTTGCTGACCTCACCAAGTAGATTAATATTTAATTAGCCTGTAGGAGAAGTGGAAAGCACTTATTAACCTGCTCTGTCAATCTGTCAGGGGCCCTGTCTCTGGACATACTGTACGCTATTAAAGGGAAAGTCTGAGAAAGTGCCACTTGGAGTGAAATACCTGCAGAATAGTGCCTGTGCAATAGATAGAACCACATCATAGACTGAGGAAAAAGGATATAATCTTTCACTGTTGCAGGTGCAATTGCTACAGCACTAAGAGGCACAACATTACACCCCTTAGGGCCTTATGGCATAACTATATATGTATACTAATTCAATATCTAATATACAATCTGTAATAGTCCCTTACACAGAGAAACTAATGACAACCAAAGGTTACAATATAAAATATCAGGCCATGTTGACCTTGTGGGAATACTCAATCACCCAATCTAGTGCAGAATATATAATTTGGTTTAAGGAAAGCCTGTACCACAGACTGAGATAAATACAGTGCCATAAGCCCCTTACAGCTCCTGGTGTTACCTAGCTTCGGCCTCTGAATGACATTCAACCCAGGGGGCATTTTACAGAAGGAATGAAAAGCATGAAACAGGAGGGTGATTCAAATAAGTTGTTTGTAGACAGTGTCTTGAGATCTACTGATCACCAGCTAAAGGTTTACTAGTAGATCCCTATCTACCTTTTGGACACTCCTGTTCTAGAGAAAGCCCATGTGCCACTTGCTCTGTATATTCTCTCTATGATAAATGTACATCCATAATTGAATGAAAATGACATGGTTCTACCTATCCCTGGCCATTAAAGTAGACCTGTCACCCAGACACAAAAATCTGCATAATAACAGTCCTTTTCAAATTAAACATGAAATCCAATTTCTATTTTTTATTAAAGCATTCATGGCTGTTGTAAGCTCATTGGAAAATCTCAGCTGTCAATCAAATATTGTCTGCCACTCCTCTATGCCATGGGCATAGAGGTGGGGCAGACAATTACTTTCACTTTCCATTCAGCATTTCCTAGATGTCACTGCTCTCCACACATTCCCCCGTTCTCTTTACCATTTAATTGTGTAACCAGGACATGGGGATGGACATTGGGTCCCCCATTCTGGTGCACAGACAAGATTCTGAGATGATGCAAGGGTTGCCTCCATAACAGTGTCCACAAAATGGCTCCTGCCTGCTTGCTATAATTTTGAAATCCAAGACTGAAGGAAACAAGATTCAAATAATTTATATAGTGTAATTAAAGTTCATTTTGCTTGGCTAATGTGATAAAATAGGATTTCGAATAATGTTTTTGGGTGATGGGTCCCCTTTAAAGAAACGTTCAGCATTTCAGCTATTTTCTTCTATGCACCTGTGTATAGTGTCTAAACTTCTTCTACACAAGAGGATTTCACACTCTGTAGAACAAAATTAATTATAGTTGGGTGGTCAAGGATGATTGGATCCCTATTCCAGCACCTCCCTTTCCCCATCTACATCCGAAGCCAGCAATCCCCGGATATTGATGTTGACCCAGACGTTTGCGTCACCTAAAGGTGAAGGTGTCAGCAAGTTCATGGCCAGTATTCACACAGTTGTCTGAAGTAGGTAAGATCAAGTGTCTTCATATCCTCATGCTATCTGCATGGGCCCATGTGACTTCACTCATGCTAATTGTTTTAGATCTTCTAAATAAATGTTCCTTGTGGATTTCAGTCATACATGAGAAGTCATTCACTGAGTTACCATATTGTTAGATTGTCTTTTTTTCTTTATATGCAACAGATCTAAATTTTTTTTATTTGTGTGTGTTTTTTTTATATTATTTAGCTAGTTAACCATAGCAGGCCTGCAGTAGTTTAAATGAGAGATGGAAAGATGAATAGGAAATGACCTGCATAGAACGTGATTGTGTTCTGGCTTCCAGCACATTTTGCAATGCTTGGATTTGACAGAAATGTAGAGACCCATATAGTTTAATCTCTTACTGGTTCAGAAACTAACCTACTAGTCTGGAACATGTACTGGATGGGTCCAGTTGGGCAGACCACAACCTGACCCAGAACTGCTAACCTGTAAGGCTCTTGGCTCTCCTGCAAGTTGCTCCTTTCAAACAAGTCCCGGCGGGGCCTGAGTAACTGGAAGTGGTATCACTCTTGAGGTCAGAGAGAGAAAATGATCTTTAAACTTGGGGTGTGAAGAGAGCCTACAATCAAGCCATATCCATGCAGGGTACCCTGCAAACTTTCTGCTCAAAACCTGACTGATATGCATTTGGGTATTTGGGGTAACCAATCCAATGCAGGACTCTAGTGGACGTTATGTTCTTAGAGTCACTACTTAACCTCATCTAATACATTGTACTACTCATTGAGTGTGTGAATAAACCTGGCATCTCATGATTTGCAAAATAGCAGATGTCCTATAATAACATGGCTCCCTTCCTTCATCGCAGGGTACCTGCAGACTGGCCACACACTCATGGATTCGGGATATTCTGCCCAAAACCCAACCAATTTGCAGGTACATAAACTCATGTATCTGGTTAAGAACCTGTGATCCTTTAATCATGATTTGCAGGGTGAGAGGTGTAATTCAGCAACACAGCTCCATTCCTCCACAAAACATCGCAAAAGCCAATTTGGTTATTCACCCAAATCCAAAAATATGGTAATGGTTTCTCCCTAGATATAAAAAGTAATATTGGCAAGTTAAAGTTGTACAGAAATGATGTGTACCTGTAGTGACGTACAGTATAAAGGTTTTTACTGGAATCATCTTGTCTTAGGCTCTTGAAAGGTCTCACACTTGACCCCCAGTTTTCTAACATTGATTGGTAAAGGACAACGGATGTGATATTTTCTATTATAGCTTTGTATCCAGTTTATATTTCAAATGTAATACAACTTATGGTTACAATTGCAATCTGCGACTGAAATAATCAGACTGATACAGGGGCAGAAATGGATGTAGTAATTGAAAAGGTAAGTAATCATGCATTCATAAAACGTGTTGGGTACCATCACACCTATTCCAGCAATATTAATTTGTTATCCTGAGGGTGGTTCATAAAAAGTGTTGACCCGACTTGAATATATTTTCGTGTATGAAATCCGATGACGTTTATTCATTACTGTACAATTTGGATGAATATGAAGAGCTATGTACCTTCATTTAGAAGTCACATTTAAACATCACAGCACCTTAAAAGCCTCATACATCTCTTCTCCACTGCTCATATGATATTAAATAATAACACGGTGCCTGTACTTTAAAAACACTTGCCCTATTATGCTGAGGCTAGGATAATTGCCTAATGTATTATATATATATCATATTATTTATTATATATAAGTGAAATCATTCATGTTGATTTATGGCCCTCTATCGTTGGTCCCTACCAAACCAGAAGCCACTAACTCTTCCAATTCTCAATACTTTTATATTTCAGCAGACTAAGCAAATTTAATGCAATTCTGCATTGTTCCATGATTTCCTTTGTTGCTTTTTTGTTTGGTGTTGAGTAAATGTTGGTCTTTTCACAGAACGTTTTAATCAGCACATTTCTATGTGTTATTTGCTCTACTGAGTTTTATAGTTATGCTATAAAGGATTGCTGTATCAAAAATGTTGACCAAGTTTTCTTACGAACCCGGTATAATTATACAGGATTCCAAGACTGGAAGAAAGTAACTCGTATTTATTTAAAGGACCCATCGAACCAAGAAATCAAATTGACCTTTATACCTTTACACTTAAAGGTATATGCATTTTTGTATTAATAAGACACATTGCTTCTAATAATATACAAAGTACAGACCATACAATTAGGGATGGGCGAATTGGACCTGTTTCGTTTTGCCAAAAATTCACCGCTGGTGAAATGTCGCAGACACCCATTAAAATAATTGAGCGTCAAAATAATTTTGTCGCGCGGCAAAATTTTTTTGACGCTCGTCTTTTTTTTTTTCGCACGCCGCCATACAAGTCATTTTTTCAGCTAAATTTTTCGCCCATCAGCACATACAATAATTGGGAAGATGATTTTTATTTTTGGTTTTGCTTGTCATTTAAATGGAAAATAAAATAGACATGACTATTTGTACCACTTAGTAGAAACCAAACTCTGTAAGGGCCGACATGTGTATGGGGTAACCCCAGTGTTTTCCCTTTGCCTGACTAGATGGCAGTCTTCTGTGGTTCAATAGATAAGCAAATATCCATATGAACATGAATACATAGCAGACTGGAGGTGCCAACATTTTCATTGAGTGTATGAGTATTCTTAAAAGAGTTGGAAACATCAAAATGTCCCTTATGGGGGAACGAAAGTTGCCAAGTTTGAACCAGGTCTAGTATCCCATAGCAACCAATCAGCAGCAGTATTTGCCAGTCACCTGTTTGAAGTAAAACATAAATGGGTCACAGTTGTCACCCCCTGTCATGTGACAATCATAACTTACATGGCTCCATGGGCCACAAGTCTTCTCTAAGACATGGATCCCTAACATTTTTTCATCCATGATCCACATACAAATGTTAAAAGAGTTTGGGAGTAGGGATGGGCAAATTTTTTCGCCTTGTTTTACAGCGGAAATAACGCCCATAGGTTTGTATGGCGGTGTGCGTCAAAAAAAAAATCACCGCACGTCATAACATTTTTGACGCCCGTAGACTTTAATGAGTGTCAGCGTCATTTCGCTGGCGGAGAATTTTTGGCGAAATGAAAGGGGTCAAATTCGCCCATCCCTATTGGGGAGCAAAAAAAAAAAGCATGAAAGTTCTGAGTGGTGCTAAATAAGTTCTGTGGTTGGCTATTTGGCAGCCCCTATGTGGACTGGCAGCTTACAGGGGGCTCTGTTTGGAAGTACAAGTGTTTTTTATGCAACGAAAACTTGTCTCAAAACCAGGAATTGAAGAATAAGCACCTGCTTTGGGGCCACTGGGAGCAACATCCGAGGGGTTGGTGAGCAATGTGTTGCTTGTGAGCCACTGTTGGGGAACACTGCTCTAAGATATCACAATTCTAAACCAGGACCAGGTAGTTAGTATCAGATAGGAAATGAAAAGCCTTAAGCTACAACTAAAACACAAGTTGCTGCAGTGCTAAATGAAAAATAATTTGCAAAATATATGTGTATATATATATATATATATATATATTTATATAATTTTTTTTTCAAACATTAATAGATTTTATGTTATATTTATAGAAATGCAGGAATTTGTGATGATAAGAAATATCTTGTAAATGGGCTCAGGTGGTGGCCTTCCCCACCTTGATGTAACCAAAGCAATTGTTTCTGATAGGTTAAAACTAGTCTCTTCATGCATAATTTTGGGGGAACTGCTGTGTATCTTTACAGTGAGCCATTGCCTTGACTTTCCTCCTTCCTTACACTGTGTTTGATGCAAGACTGTTTGCTATTCAATGATATGGTATTAATCAGACAAACATCCCTTCCCTCAACATTCCCTTCTATATCAGATTTTCTTATTTTTTTAAAGGCGACACGTATTAGCATAGAATTCAATATGTAACTGTTGCAAAATGCAATGCGCACTTCACAAACTAATTTTATTTCCAAATATTCTCATTCAATATCCTGTTATTATCTTATTGCTCATAATAATTTGAATAAAATGCATGTTAGTATTCTATTATGCTCTCCCTCCTGCCTTTTTTACATTCAGCATGATATTATATAATGAAATATGGTTATGGATTCAACAACAGTCTGTTTTGTTTTTTTTTTTCTTATTGTTTGCCAGCCTGTAAAGGAAATACATTTAGAATTTTACTTCGGCTCTCTTTGACTTTGTGGTCCTTTTGGAAAAAACTTAAATGAATACTTTCCGGGAAAAACATGTTTTTTCAAAACACATCACTTAATAGTGCTGCTTCAACAGAATTCTGAACTGAAATATGTTTTTTAAAAGAGCAAACTGAATTTTTCATATTTAATTTTGAAATCTGGCATGGAGCTAGACATATTATCAGTTTCCCAGGTGCCCTCAGTCATGTGACTTTTGCTCTGATAAACTTCAGTTGCTCTTTACTGCTGTACTGCAAGTTGAAGTGATATCACCCCCCCCTCCCTTCCCTTCACAGCAGCCTATCAATACAACACTGGGAAGGTAACCTGATAGCAGCTACCTGACACTATAAGCTATCCTGCTGAAGGATTTGTTTGCATTGCTAGCGGTAGACATGAAAATAGCACCAAAGCAGGAAACCCCCTGCTATTCTTTTATTCCTTTAGCAATGCAAACAAGGCTTAGGGTCCTGGTATAATATAATGACTAGGTGAGAAACACTTGCTGTCTCGCTGGCTCCTTCTCAAAGCTCAGGATCAGGCACAATTCACTGAGATGGCTGCCTCCACACTAATATTACAGCTAACAAAAATACATTTGTTGGATCAAGAATACAATTTTAAATGGTGGAGTGAATTATTTGCAATGTAAACAGTGTAATGTAGAAATAAAAATTAAACCATAAGGACACACGGTCAGATTCGGGGAGATTTAGTCACCCGGCAATAAATCGTGTCTTCTTCGGGGGCAACCAATCTCTCCGGAGATATAGCACAATTATCTCAATGCAGTAGAACTGAGATGAATAAGCTAAAACTTTTGAGCTTTGGTTAATGCAACCATCTGGATTCTGCCAGCTTAAACTCCGGAATTTACCTTATTTCTTCACTACCACTGGCAACAAATCTTACTATGTACTATTGCCCTAAAGCAGTGACCTAACAACATCATGCTACACTCAAGATCCTTCACAGGGTTTCCCTTACTTTCAGGAAGGGTTGTGCCCCCGCTCACATCGGGTAAGAGAAAAAGGGGTGGTTTCTAAAACTATAGAGGAAACAGACCCTGCGGTCTGGGTCCTTCCGTCCCTTGGGACCCCCCTGCAACCACTGGATCTGCTTCCTCTATAGACACAGACCTAGTAGAGGTAGTGGATGAGAGATTGAAAAAGCTGTTGAATAGATTTTCCACCCATACCCCATTGTGGCTCTCTTGTTTGCTTTACAAGTGGGCCAGCATCCAGCATGCACAGTGTTTTCCTTCCAGGGGCTTTGGTGCATTTGGCAGCAGAGCAGAGCAGGGGGCAAGAAATTATAATCTGACCCTGAATAAACTGTTCAGCTCTTCAATATTAAAGGGGTGGTTCACCTTTAAGTATCTCCATTTTAGCTTTCATTTCAACATCACATATCAGTGGCATCACATATAGAGGCTGCCTTAGTTATCGGCTCAGGAATCAGAATTCGGAACATGAACTAGAAACAAAACAGTACAATTTGCAGGCATTTTATTAAAATTGACAGAAGACATTAGACAGATTAGAAGACTCCGAATTAAAGAAGATCACAGAAAGGCAAACATTAAAAGTTTCCAATGATTCTAATGAGAATAATGTCATCCGGATGACTGACCCGATGAAATGCAAATGCATTACACACCTGAGATATTCACTAATAACACAGCTAATCACATGGCACTACGCTTTTGATTTCAATCAGCTCACACTTTGATTTTTCTCTGCGATTAGCGTGATGAAGAGAGGGATCCAGCAGAACGTTTTGCTACGTTGGAATACGTGACCTCTAAGATGATATTGCTCTGCCCTATGGCTTGTGTCAGGGTGCGGTGGAGGTGACCCCCTCAGCCCGGGAAGTTATGCACACTCCAGAAAAGGTTAACCAGCCCTTTAAGTTCCAGACAGATGAACCCAGAGGGTGATTGAAAAAAGGCAGCCAACTGGTGCCGAGATTCTAACCTCATTACCATTTCCTTCTGAAAAGCCGTTATACAATAACCAGCCTTGATGAGAGAGAATCATGCAGAGCACTTTTTAAATGGCTAATTAATGTAACTAGCCATCAGTTATTTGTCGCCCACAAAAATGCAGATATTTTTTAATTACCGGAAGCACAGATTTTAGACTTACATGGTCCTTATAATATTGGAACTCTAAAGAAGGCAATGTTGTCTATATATATATATATATATATATATATATACACAGTTTGCTGGAGTAGCAGTAGACTAATGCTTGGTGGCAGAGATGCCTTCTGCTCCAAGCAAAATGGTGGAGTTGTTTCCATGACAATGCCATCCTTTCCTCACAGAAGTTAGTTGAATTTTAAGGTTGTAGTATAGACAACCAGATAAAATGATCCCTTTCATACATAAAAAAGGATAATTAGCTCAGTATTATAAAAAGACCTTCATCTTGTTTTCTGGTTGCCTTGATGGGTCTTTTTAAGAAGTGACTTTCATCTGGCACCCACTGATTGAAAGGATGGGGTGAACAAGTTGGCAATTTTCTCTACAGGGGAAAATCCCAGTAAAAGACAAAGAAGACAAGAAGTGGGAGGAACCCAAATCAAAGAACAGACACCAAAAAATTATTTGACTAAAATGAAATAACAGGCACATGATTTAATAAGTGACTGGATATGAGGAATGAAGGACAGGGTAGAATCTAGAATAACCCCAAGGCACTGGGCCTGGGGAAATGGGGTGATAGTGGAATTGTTAACTATGGTAGAAACTTCAGGGATGTTATGGGTGTTATTTGGAGGAAAGAGAACTATTTCTGTTTTAGAGAGGTTTAATTTAACAGGCAGGAGGAGACCCAAGTTAAGATCTCTGGATTAAGATCAGGAGAGGAGTGATAGATTTGAGTATCGTCAGCATAGAGGTAGTATTGGAGACCATATGAGACCATATGAGCCAAGGGAGGAAGTATAGAGAGAAAATAAGGCCCCCCCAAACGTCACACCTGTAATATATATTCGTCAAGGCACTTGTTTTTGGGACATTGCTGCTTTCTGCCCCTCGCATTGTATTAAAAAGTGTTCTGCTGTACCTTGTGCCTGTGGGTGGTCCCTAACATTGGTCAAATGCTGGCTATTGTCTGAATTCTGAAACAAATATTGTATTCAGGGAATCCCTCTAATATAGATACTATTTATGTTGAATATAAATTTTAAACCATTCTGGACTATTTCCAACATGTTTCAGAATGTAAATACCTGCATACCACAGCAACATTTCAATTAGAATGAGTTACCGACCCAGTTACAGTGCCAAGTAGCCCTTAGCGTTGTAGGTGCCGCTTTTACTCCTCTCATTTCCTATTTCTGCTCACTCCTCTGCTCCTTGTTTAGGCACCATTACTAATGACATCCTTTCTCACATTTCCTCAGGTGGGATGGGCAGTAATGCCTGTTGATTTGGGGAAGTTTAGGTAATGGGGATGTTTTGAGAAGGGAGATTTTACACCTCCTGCTGCCCCAGGAATGAATTACTGTGACTGTTAATGGGTTCATGCCCTTGTTGCTCGTAAATCGCCTGACCGTGGCCTGGCCATGACACCCTACTTTGATGTGGGACTGGTTTCTTTTCCACGAACAGGAAAAGGAAGAGAAGATTTTTCATGGACTGAAACTCTCCCTGGCCTCCAAGTTTTCCACTCTGTTGAAAGTGTAACAGCCTTTCAAAATCAATCAGTGGGTTTCTACTCTCATCAGGGTGTTTTCATACGCTTGGCTTCAGACAAACAGCCGTGTTTGCTAGCACCTGATATTTCTGTTTACTGAATCTTCTCACAGCTCTTTCAGCCTGAGACCTCAAGACAAGTCTGTGTAGCTCCAGCACAAGGAAGTCCAAAGGTCACAATGTAGACACAGAGGAAATGTGAACAAGGTCTAAAACATACAGATTCAGTCACTGGATTGTAATGTAATGTTTGCTTGCCTTAATAAATAGTAAATATTTTCTCACACAGTTTTGAAATTACCCGCATGAATCAAATTCATAGGTTGGCTTTTTTTTGTAGTCCTTTTCTTTTTGCCATAGCCTCAACCTGCAGCTGAATTATATGGGATGCAGTTTGTCCCAAATACATTCTGTATGCAAAAATATCCCTACATAAGTAAGTCTGCTTGTGTGGGCATTTTGGTTATGATTCATATTCCTGTTTCTGTTTCCCTCTTCCCGTCTAAGCTGAGAGGAAACATGTTGTAATAAATCAGATATTTGCCTTTGTTTTATAACTTTTATGAGGCTGTTCAAACCTAATTGCTATTTGGTTGCTATGGGCAGCATCACAGGTGATGTTTGTCTCCAATGTTCAATAAATTCTCCTAATAATGTATAAATGCTCATTTACAAGTGCAGTGTGCAAAGTGTAATTTTTGGCACAAGTTCCATATTTTTTAACCAAAGTGCAGGTTGGTTTTCCACAATTTCAGTTTAATTGCAGGCATGAGGTAGGTGACAATGTGCCTCATGCAATTACAAATGCACTCGTGTGCAGACATGATTGCTCTGAAAATCTTTGGTGTCGGAATGTCATAATTTCTGATGCTCAGTGGCAAAATTAGGCCATTTTCGATTTGGTGGTAGCTCCCGAGTTCCCTGGTGGTAATTCTCGCAAAGACAACACCAAACGTAGTGCTGTGGTTGTGCATAATAAATAAGCCCGAAATATATGAACAAAGATATGCATGCCATCATCATGTTATCCAATCCTTGTCCAAGGGGCAAATGATCAGATGAACAACAAATGGACCATCGCTTGAGCTTCCAATTGAAACAAAGATCAACTTATTTGGAAACCTGGCCAAACAGAGTGTGCTTGGTATGACTAGCTTCATGCTGTTCATACTGTGCAAGATATATTGCCAACTTGGGCACTCCTAGACAAATGTCCCAAACTGGCTGTTTTATGTCCAGTAGTAATGAACAAAATATTTTGGCATGCACAGAATATTTTGCCTGCATCAAAACTGCATAAAAAATGTGACCTATGGCTTGTTTCACTTTGCACAACAAAACAAGAATGACACAACAATATCTGAACCATCCCATTGTCTGTACAAGAACATATACATAACTATATGGTTTAGTCATTTAATGTGGGATACAAAACACCCAGGTTATCTGTTGCTGGTCATATTTATTATTAGCTGTGCCTGTGTTTGTAAGCAACATATTGTAGTAGAGGTATGGGATCTGTTATCCAGAATGGTGGGGCCTGGGGTTTTCCAGATAACAAATCTTTCCGTAATTTGGATCTCCATACCTTAAATCTACGAGAAAATCATGTAAACATTAAATAAACCCAATAGGCTGGTTTTGCTTCCAGCAAGAATTAATTATATCTTAGTTTGGATTAAGTACAAGGTACTGTTTTATTATTATTATTATTATTATTATTAGTATTATTATTATTAAAAATTGCATTATTTGGATAAAATGGAGTCTATGACAGATGGCCTTTCCGAAATTTGGAACTTTCTGGATAACATGTTTCCAGATAATGGATACCATACCTGTAGTAGATACCATTACCAGTCGACCAGAGATAATGTCAAAAATCACAGACATGTTTTTAAAAAATTGGCAACATGGGAGCCTGTTTTTATATTGAAAAAGCAGTTGTAGTACAGTGGATAGGAGGTCCTCTAACAATGTAGGACATGTGCGTAGCAGTATGCTTAGTGAAAAATGCATTTTGCCTTCCCAAAGCAGAAAAAAAACACCCATAGATGCTTATGTAGTTTTCAACAAAAATGATGCGTGACACAAAAGTTTCAGGAGTTTCGGCAAAGCAAAACCGGACAGATTTGCTCAGAACTAATGTCCAGCTCTGATCTTCTGCCAGTCAATAAAACCACCAGATGATAGTGGCACTGCTGTAGCCTATTGGTTTTGCATCCCTGGGGACCAAGTCTTCTTTGCTCTTCTCTTTTCACTCTGGCTCCAATATTCTCTGTTTATTCCATGGCTAGACTGTGTTCACCGTGAATCTTGTATGTGATATTAGAAACTGAATTCAAATACTTGAGTCTTACAATATTTGACCCCTGCAGTTTCACTTATGATCTCTTTTAAAATCGAATCTGCTTTAAAAATTCAATCCAACAATTTGACTCTGTTAATCAAATCAAGACTGTGTCCAGTGTGTTAATACATTTGCTCAGTATCACCATATGGTAACTATAAATGATTCATTTAGTTGTATAATAATGTGCTAGTGCATTGCCCGATGTCCCAAATCAGTGTATATTTAGTTTCTGAATAAAACGGTCCATGCACAATGCACAATAATATGTATATCACACACGTTATGGTGCGCTTCAAAATAAGAGGGGGGGATACACTGCCCACGTTTTGGGACAAATTGAAAAGTTGACCCCGCGGTAAGATGCCGGGAAATAATTTATGGAATTTGTTCTATGTGAGACCACTGAGTGATACCGCTACATGGGACCCTTTGTGTAACATTTATTGGAATTTGTAGGATACCAGCTGAGCACTCGCTGCTCATACACATACGGCTGCTGTGTGTGTGCCTTATGGATTAGGAGACCCAAAGTAAACTGATTGACAGTGAACAGGTGGGATATTTTTATGGCTGGTCCATTAAAGTAAGTGGATTTACATGTGGAATATAAATCGCAGCAGACAAGAAGGTGCTAAGCTAACATGGCACTAACACGTTGGGCCATAAAACTATGTCAAATCTTTATGTAGTACCAGACAGCCGTCAAATCAAAAGCAAGAATCATGCACTCAGCAGGAAGAATCGTCCACTCATAAAGACAATGGTTCAGTCTGAAATGGAGGATATAAATCTGAAGGTTTGTGCTTGAAGTGGTCCGAAGCAGTTTTACAGCAGAATACTTCACTCTTAACACACCACGTCGTGGTGGACATTGAGGAGGAGAAAAGAGTAACTCTAGAACTCCAAAAGTAATCCTTATTTTCTGATAAAGTCAGTCCAGACGGCTGCACAAGAAAACTTCCCAAAACTTTGCTAATGGAAGCCTATAAAGAAATGGATTGTGAGGGGAATTACAGCCCATGGTTACACTTCCATGAATCAAAGCATTTCCTCCACAGATATATAATAGATATATATATATATATATATATATATATATATATATATATATATATATATATAGATATATAAATTAAAATGTTTTTTTTATGTCAGATTTCATAAGCACTACAGTGCAAGTTCCAGTGATATTTGCTATTCTGTAATGTACAGAACTGAGGGTAGAATTGGGTAGAACTGAGGGCCGGATAAGAATTATTGATATTCTTACATTAATGTTGGATGAGAATACCACAAGTCTTGAGGATACAGTCAACACATAACTATCCCCTTTTACTGCAAAATTGCCAATTTAACTTCTCCAGCAGTAATTTTCTCCCGTCACTTAAATGTATTACCCAAATTTCTGATGATTTTGCACAATTGCAGGCAAAAATCAGAAGTGTGCATACCCATACATTCCTAACCAACCCCTCTGTTCTTCTCACAGTCACTGCCTGGTCACCTTTATAATCTGTGAATTACTTATATATTACCTTCCTGGAGCACTGACATAACTAGTGATGCACCGAATCCAGGATTTGGTTCAGGATTCGGCTAGGATTCGGACTATTTCAACAAGATTCAGCCGAATCCTTCTGCCTGGCCGAACCAAATCCGAATCCTAATTTACAAATGCAAATTAGGGGCAGGAAGGGAAATCGTATGACTTTTTGTCACAAAATAAGAAAGTAAAAAAAGTTTTCCCCTTCTCACCCCTAATTTGCATATACAAATAAGGATTTGGATTCGGTCGAACACAGTGGAAGATGAGAGTTATAAACTTTGATTTCGGAAAGCACTGGACCCATTTTGCCTTTCTGAAGAAGTTCAGTGTGAGGGGCAGGAAGCCCATGGCATGAGCAGGGAGTGGAAGGACATACAGCTTTCCTGTCAATCTTGCATTTCCCAAGGACACAGAAATGTATTACATGGTTTGGAGATTCTCATAGATATATTTTTAAAAGCTGCGAAATATTCTCCTAGGCGCCTGCTGTTATTTAGCTGTAGTATCATTTTAAATGTAAGCTAGCTTTAGGCCCTATTATTACTAAAGGGCTTTCTTACTGCAACATGATGAGCTAATTTAGCATTGTTTAAGAAATCACAAGCTATTAAATATCTCCCAAATAACGAAGCCTAATTATGATGGGGAGATGGACGGCGTAGAGGACGCCTTGTGTGAGCAATTCCTTTTTTATTGCACGGAGGAATCTCATCAAAAGGAGACCATTGTTTTGATTCATTACATGCAATGAATAAATATCTCAGAGATTTCATCTGACCTTTTATTTTACTTCATTGTGAAATATATCTTGATATTATGTGTCATTTTATTGGGGAAACAGTGTCAGGATATTAATTCCTGTTTTGTGTTTTGGACCTGTAAGATTTACAGGGTATAATGTGTTGCTTTTCCTGTACAGGTAATTTAGAAGAATCATGTTGCCTATGTTATTGGCCTGTACTTGAAAATAATAATCCTTATTGAAAAAAAAATCCTTGATCTTAAAGTCACAATGTCACTATTATTATTATTTATTTTCTTGAATTTTCAGATAAAGTCTAAAAAGTCTAAAAGCTCCCTACAGTTTTATAAAAAAATTCCTGAGATCCCTAAAGGTGCCATAAGCTTTCAGCTAGAGACGTGTTGACTCTAAATAACATGAAACTCGATTTGTAAAAGATTTTGATTAGTAAGGGGACAATAAGTCGCATACCATGAGCACAGCATAACATGTTGTTAAACAACCTTGTGCTACTATTATCTACTGTACTAGTGCTGTAGGTTTATAGAGTGAAAAATCTATTTATGGATTTGGTGAGTTGGTGCAGGGTGATGCTTTGTTTCCCCCCCGATAATGTAATAGTTACAAGAAAAAGATGTCAGCTCCCCAATGCCACAATTTCAAAGCCCCTGTCCCTATTGTGTACATACAGTAATACCAAGCCGAAGCTGTCATTAGGCAACATACACTGTACTCAAACAGCCACGAATAAGGACTGTAAATCCATAAGTAAAATTGAAATATTACAGTATGTTTCCATTACATATTGAATTTTGAACATTTTCAAATAAATACCTGCAACAGTGTGTGTGTAATTATGTTTTATTTACTTTGTAAGTGTAAAACTAGGACTAAAGTCATATGTCAATAGCAATAGAGCAATACCCTTAATATTATATGCATCTGATGAAGTGTACAAAACATCAGTGGCCAAATGTTTATGATAAAGAAAAGCCAGCGATAACAATTGAATTAATGGGATTTTTACTTTTTGTCCGATAATTTCCTTGAAGTACTGGACGTTAGATTGGAGAGCTCAGTGTTCGTACACCAATGTTTATGGGAAAGATTTTTATGACACATATTAAAGGCAAGATGGCTGAAATCAGGTGCCAGTATAATGTGCCATGTTTTATATTCTTTCATTGGGTGCACAATGGATACATTTTGTATTCAAATTTGGCATGAATAACTGGTAGGGCAGAGGAGAAAAGATCCATATTACCATAAAATCAAACAATATTTTTTTAAATCATTTCAAAACATTCAAATGTATACTCGGCAGAGAGAGACTAAGGCCTAACGCGTTTCACACTTGTAGACAGCCACTTCCCCAGAAGCCATCGGACGATTCCATCTGGCTTCTGAGGAGGTGGCTCCTACCACAAAAAGCATTAGGCCAGTCTCTCCTTGCCAGACTATATATTTAAACATTAAGGTTTCCAATAAAGATTGATTATATGTATATATGGATTTTTTTGCCTGTCCTGCTTAAGTTTGTTCAAATTTTTACATGAGTTCAAGCTTGCCTTGGGCAGAGCAGAATTGTGGATCAACAATAGCTTCATAGGATTGGGTGGGTAAACGTTCAGTTCTTTCCTTCATGCTCTCAACTTTTTCTACTGTATTATTGTACATTATTCTCTTTGCCTCATTCATCTATCTGATGTCATGGTAGGTGCAGAGTTGCCTGTGATTCTTTCTACTCTTCTAATGGTGATCCTAACAGCATCTTGCAGGTATGCAGAGTATAGCAGTATCTCAAAACAATGGCAAATTTCAAAATACACTGAGAAAGGCAGGAGATTATTTGAGGCATACAAAAGAACAGGCAGGTTGAGGAACTATAGGACATGTATAGGAGTAATTTTTACAGTCTCACATAGACAGGCCTAGAGCATGACAGTATGAAAAACCCACAGATGTAAGGTCCTCTGTTTCCTGAGCATTTCTTTCTGATATGGCAACCATAGTAGTAGCGGATTGCACTTGATTGTTTCCCAGAAAATCTGTTTGCATAGCTCTACACGTTCCAACTTTAATGCAGACAATGGTACCCATTCTGTTTTCAGTGAGGTCTTGCTGTCAAATAGTACTCTATCTACTACAGTCAAGACTACCTGCCTTTGAGGAACTGCTCTTGGCCCAGGTCTCATTTCAAACCCCATTTTTACGGCAGCAACCTTTATACTACTCCAGCACTTGGCATTGCTTATGGTATATGCGTATAGTCTTGTGTTGCTTTCAGAGAATTTAAAACTCACCAGCTGTGTTCCAGCTGAGGACATGGGCCCTGTATGTGAAAAGAGGTACTTTGCCTAGCAATAGTATAAGGATTGGAGAAGCTTCATAAAGGAATAAAGGCTAATATAGTAATGATAAAGCCTTAGTATCAGGACTGCGCCTGCCCCTAATTACTTTAAGATTGCTATATCACCCTGCATAATTACATTTGTTACATAACTGTAAGTAAACACTACAAGACACAAGTGAAAATAGTCATAGTGCTTATTGACAATATTTACATATCAAAAGAACTTGGTCAGTCTATACTGTAGGATAAATGAACTTCCTATGCCGGTGTTTGAGGACAATGCCGTGTTTCCATAACGACAAGGGAGTATTATGATTGACTTTTCTTTAGTGTTTCAGGTCCTGAGCCTACCAATGACTAATACATAATAGTGCTACACCTATCTATAGAGAGAACATCTTCAACTTTCACCCAGACAAAAGTAGCAGGAATGGTTTTAGGTACAGAAGGAATAGCCTAAACTCCCAGTCACCGGTGAGTTCCAGGGTTGCCTGCATTGCCAATCACCTGTGAGTATTTTGGATTGTCACCACCTACAGAACATCCAATCAATGGTGAGTATTAAGATTTCCTTCACAAAGAACATTCTGAATGTTTATTACCACCAAATCTTGTGACCAACATTTTTAGTGCCACAATATATTGTACCTCCCAATGTTCTTGATTTAAAAATATGAATATTTTAATCCATGATCCCCATATCTATCCCTGTCATGGCCAGCTACATATGCCTCATTTTGCACTGAATCCCACCCCAGTCCTATGTTTGTCCCATGCATGTCCCATGGGACTTGGAAGTCTATGTTCTTTGATCCAATAAAATATCTTTACACAGTAAATTAAAAAGAAAATTAAAATTGCTCTTCGCAATTACTCTTGAAAGAGGAATAATGATTTTCTGGCCCTAAATCAATCACAAAGGTCACTAGATCAGTGCAGTGTAAAGTTATTATTATAAGGAAGAACATCCTTTCTATCAACAAAGTCAGATGCTTTTAGGTACAGCACAAGCTTTTAGTTTGATTCAACATTTTACCAATTCCACCAGTTGACCAGTTTATTTCATAACAAAGTTCCAGGTTCAAGAATGGCAAAAAAGCTTTCAACCCATAATTTTACCTTAAGCTGAGTTCAGAATGGGCCAGCCCGCAATATAGGAACTTTTTGGATAAAAAAATTATTTATAAAGCATGACACAATATATCCAAATGAAACCGTTTCCATTCAGATCGTTATCATGTTATTACTTTAAAGGAAAACTATACCCCCCAAACAATTTAGGTCTCTATAAAAAGATATTGCATAAAACAGCTCATATATAAAACCCTGCTTCATGTAAATAAACCATTTTCATAATAATATACTTTTCTAGTAGTATGTGCCATTGGGTGATCATGAATAGAAAATTGCCATTTTAAAAAATAAGGGCTGCCCCCTGGGATTGTAGGATTCACTGTACTCACAAACATACCAACAAACTATACGTTAGGTCACATGAGCCAATTAACAGACAGAGTTGTTGTCTTTTGCTTCCACACTTCTTCCTGTTACAGTTAGGCTAAGGCCACACTAGGCGATAGCGCCGCGATTTGACTCGCGGCGACTTTTCGCCGTGACTTTTAATCCGCAATCGCTGGGGAAACTTTTGCGCTGGCGTCTATGGGGAATCGCGAAAAATCGCCAGCGTAAAAACACACGCGGCGATCTTTTTTCTACTGTCGCTCGAAATTGCCTCGCTAGGCGATTTCGAGCGACAATAGAAAAAAGATTGCCGCGTGTGTTTTTTTTACGCCGCGATTCCCCATAGACGCCAGCGCAAAAGTTTCCCCAGCGATTGCGGATTAAAAGTCGCGGCGAAAAGTCGCCGCGAGTCAAATCGCGGCGCTATCGCCTAGTGTGGCCTTAGCCTTAGAGTTGAAGTATTTCTGGTCAGGTGATCTCTGAGGCAGCACACAGACCATCACGAAATGGTGGCTAAAGGCAAGAGATGTAAAAGGGCAATATTTACTTAAATATATATTCCAGTTTGGTAAGATTCTTTAATATGCCACTTAATATGATATGAACTATCTGTTGCTTAAGTGTTCATTTTTGGGGTATAGTTTTCCTTTAAGCTTGAAGCAAGGCGACGAACATTTCATGCCACGTTTGTAAACCAGGAGATGCAGTACTATTACTCCCCAATGTCTGGTTGAAATTTCTGGTAGCTGTAAATAAAAAACACTTGTTCAGCAAATATGTAGACAATATGTTATGGATTCTGGGAAGTGTAGAGCCACATCAAGCTGATCCTATGGGATTTCTATCCTGATTTCAGAGTAAAATCAGTGGTGTATTAAGATAATGGTGGTCCCAGGGTTAATATCTCATTGGTGGATCCCTGCAGTCACATTAAAGGGATCCTGTCATCGGAAAACATGTTTTTTTCAAAACTCATCAGTTAATAGTGCTACTCCAGCAGACTTCTGCACTGAAATCCATTTCTCAAAAGAGCAAACAGATTTTTTTATATTCAATTTTGAAATATAACATGGGGCTAGACATTTTGTCAATTTCCCAGCTGCCCCATGTCATGTGACTTGTGCCTGCGCTTTAGGAGACAAATGCTTTCTGGCAGGCTGATGTTTTTCCTTCTCATTGTAACTGAAGGAGTCACAGTGGGACATGGGTTTTTATATTGAGTGTTGTTCTTAGATCTACCAAGCAGCTGTTATCTTGTGTTAGGGAGCTGTTATCTGGTTACCTTCCCATTGTTCTTTTGTTTGGCTGCTGGGGGGGGGGGAAAGGGGGGGTAATATCACTCCAACTTGCAGTACAGCAGTAAAGAGTGATTGAAGTTTATCAGAGCACAAGTCACATGACTTGGGGCAGCTGGGAAATTGACAATATGTCTAGCCCCATGTCAGATTTCAAAATTGAATATAAAAAAATCTGTTTGCTCTTTTGAGAAATGGATTTCAGTGCAGAATTCTGCTGGATCAGCACTATTAACTGATTCATTTTGAAAAAATGTTTTTTTCCCATGACAGTATACCTTTAAGAAATTTGTGCTGGTAACTCAGGCAGGTGAACTTGACTTTAATAAGGAAGGCAATAAAGGAAGAAACCCAAATCGTATTGTGTGCTCACTGCTGGAAATCATACAAACAGAAACTTACAGCCCACCTTTATATGGGACACAACAAGAATACAGGTATAGGATTGATTATCCAGAAACCCATTATCCAGAAAGCCCTGAATTAAGGAAAGGTGGTCTCCCATAAATCTATTTTAAGCAAATAATTCAAATTTTTAAAAATTCTTTTCTCTCTAGTAATAAACATTACTTTGTACTTGATTCCAAATAAGATATAAATAATCCTTATTGGCTGCAAAACAATTCAATTGGGCATAATTAACTTTTAAATAATTTCTTAGCAACCTTAGCATATGGAAATCTAAATAATGGAAAATCTGAAAAATCACAGGTCCCAGGCATTCTGGATAACAGGTCCCATACTAGCTTTTTATCCCATAGGATAAAGAGTTTCGATAGAAAGTTAACAGTTCAAAAGAAACTAAGTTAAAATGGCAGATGTAGACTTTTTTAAGCTGATTAAAATGAGAGGTCCGATACTGGGCCCCATGTCCTAGAGGGCCCTTGGAAAATGCAGTTTTACCTATTTATTAAAATAGCATGTTAGCTAAGACCAACTGTGTATTTATATTATCTTGGCCAGAGGCTTTTTACAGGTCAGTTCAGTTCAGAAGGAATGGTTTAATTAGTTAAAAAATAAACAGGTATTGCATGCTCCCTCTGTATATTGTTCACCGAGCAAGCTATTTCACACCACACACATTTAACAAGAGCAAAATGTTGTCAGCCTTGCGTGTAGCACTGGTATGTTTTGGAGCTTGGCATGTAGCCACAGTAAATATTGCAGCTAATTTGTTTAACTGCTTCAGCAGCAAACATTCTATTAATGTAGCAAAGTAGCTAATGGTTCTATTATGATTTCAAGAAAATTAGCCAAAATAAACAGTCACAGCCAACTAAGCATGTACTAAGCTAATTCTCTGCCTCCCAAATACGCCATGTTGCCTATAAGCTGCATGCCCCATTTTGGGTGATTACAGGTATGGGATCCGTTATCCAGAAAGCTGTTATCCCGAAGTTTCCGAATTACAGGAAGGCCATCTCCTATAGATGCCATTTTTATGATTTTTAAAAAAGGATTTCCTTTTTCTCTGTAGTAATAATGGTACTTTGTACTTGATCCCAACTAAAATATAAATAATCTTTACTGGAAACAAAACAATCCTATTGGGTTTATTTAATGATTAAATTCTTTTTTAGTAGACAAAGTATGGAAATACAAATTACAGAAAGACCCCTTATCCAGAAAACCCCAGGCCCAGAGCATTTTGGATAACAGGTCCCATACCTGTATTATCATAGAGTTTATTAGGGTCAATTGTGTATCCTATTAGCTTTGGTTTAGTCGAGAATCCTTTGCTCCAGTCGGAGAAATTAGACTTATTGAACAGCTCATTGGCCAGTTATTTCTCTATAGAGAAGTGACACACTTCCAAGACACTCCTTCTGTTTAATGAAGATCAGATTGTATAGAACCCTTATAATGACTGTGATATCTAGTGATGGGTGAATATATTCGGCAGGCACGAATTCGCTGCAAATTTCTGTGTCTGCAAAACTGCAGCGAAAATTTGCCAGAGAAAAATCGGTGTCAAAAAAAGTTTGGCGCACGTCAGAATAGTTGCGTGCATAAAAATTGTTGCACGTCAAAATTATTTGAACACCCATTGACTTTAATGCATTTGGACAAAATAGGCGCGTATAAAAATTGTCACAGGCATCCGAGTTGACGCCCGTCAAAATAATTTTGACGCCTATTGACTTCAATGCATTTCACTAATCTTTTGCCATTTAGCGAATTTCACAGTAACATCGTGAATTTTTCGGCAAAGTGAAAAGGGACAAATTCACCCATCACTAGTGATAACCATTCACAGAGTTGGAAAGATTTGGCTCAGACCTCAGGCTCAAGGATCTTGACATGCCTACATAATACTAAACTCCATAGTGGGTCAATTCTTATTGTAACTGTAGCTGGAATTCTTCATTCTGACCTTTAGCGTTAGTTACCTATGTATTGAAGGAAAATTAATAGAAATTAACTGTATAATATTTTGTCTAAATCACATCTCTATATGAAAGAGTAAGACAAGTCAAGTCGGTCAAGTACAAGTGGGACGTTTTCAATCCAAGCTCCCCTTAGAGAAGCAATTTTTGATTAGAGACTCCCCTTTGCTCCTAACAAGGCTACAGGTATAGAAAAACAGTGATGTCAGTTTAAAAAAAATATCTAGCAAATAAGGTTTCACTCCAAACCTAATGGACCTTAAAGCTGGTCTTTAACACTTATACGTTTTTAAGGCCCCTCCAAGGGGCAGCCACACAGTTCAGAACAATTGAAGTGCACCCTAATCTAGTTATGCCTATGATATGAAACCTGATATACAGTAGTTATGGTGAAACTTTAGTTCCATGGTTTTGATACTGGAATCAGATTTAGGACAGCTTGGGTAAGCTTCCCAGTTTAACTCTTCAATCATTTCCTTGTGACCTTGATTAAAGGGCATGTAAAGGCAAAACAATAAAATTCTATTTTTACTTTCTTTAATGAAAAAGAAACCTATCTCCAATATACTTTAATTAAAAAATGTGTGCAGTTTTTATAAAAAAACTGACTGTATGCAGTGAAATTCTCCCTTCATTTACTGCTGTGGATAGAAATTGTCAGATGTTCCCTAATTGCTGAGCAGGGAAATAATCATACTTATGAACAGCAGGGGGAGCCCCCGCCTTACTTCCCAGCCATGCAGAAATCATGCAGTTTTGTTTATGACGACCCCTAAGCAGCCCAGACCACACTGAGCATGTGCACAGTCTTAGTCTTGCAAAGATGTTGAACAAAGTTACAAGATGGTGACCCCATGTAGTCAACTTTGAAAGCATAAATTATTTGTTTGATTAGGCTTGTGGTGCAGTAAGTTCATGTTTATATTTAGTATACAAAATACAGCATTTCTAGCCTTATTCTATTTTAGATTATACATGCCCTTTAAGTAATTGCTCTCTCTGTTCCTCTGCATCAAAATTCTAAGGTTTATGGCGAATGGACTCACTGTGCCGGATATATATTTTGAATAATGCTTTTTTATTCCCAGGAAGCAGATCAAATGCTGTTTATCTGGTCCCTATTTCCGAGATCCCCCTCTAGCAGATCATGACCCGATTCCTGTACAAATAATTATTGTAGGCTGTTTTTTTACATTGATGACACTGACTGCTAATTGGTTGATTTTTCAATGTAAAGATGACATCTTACTGTCAATTAATCCATGTTAATATCATGAATTAAACTTAACCTCTCATCCCTTGTTATTAAATGTCAATGCTAAGGGTTAAAAATATCTATATATGCTTGAAACTTTAATAAAACTATATTTTGCTCACTATGTGCTTTTTTTTCTTACATATATATATGTCTAAAGTTTGAGTTTCTCAAAATGAAAAGTTCCATAGTCCTCTAAATGGCTTGTTGTGCAATCATTTAAGTTGATTAATTTTTAATATTGTTGGAATTTTCATTTTAATAATTTAAAGGCATATTTATTGGATCATATAATGAAATCATAATAGCAATTATAGCTGTAGTGCGAGTTACCTGCTAAAGAGAAGAATATTGCATTGCGGTAAAGGAACCCATGTTGTTAAATGCTTTGTAAAGCTATAACTGTCTATCACTTGCAGATACTGGACCAATTTACTACATAAGCACATGGAAAACAGATGAAGCAATACCACCATGCATCATTCAGTACATTTGTCATTACATGGCAGTAAACAAATGAAACCTGTGGGTCTATATAAGTGTTATAAGTGTTTAACGGAACACATCTGGGAAGCCACAATCTGTTACAAACCTCAACCTTTTCTTTGAAGACAAAAGAGACCTTAGTGACAAATATTATTAATCATCAGTGTATTCTTATTTTAATAGATAGATGTGTGTTGGGAATAATTCAATTATCATATCATATTTATTTCACTATTCGGAGAAGAGGAGCTGTCATATTGTTTGCATCATTTGTTGAATTGTCCATAAATTTAATGGAGAAACAATAACTACAGTGTAAAGTAAAATAAAACCTATTAAAAATTAAATGTATTTCCAATAAATACTTAATAAAAGGACATATATGATACAATATATATATCCATCAATAACCTGTTCATAATGAATAATTTACCCCTATTATGAAATATAAGAATATTATAAGACACCTGTGATTTCCATGACCATATAAACACACTCAAACTTGAACCTTCTGCCTTTATATGGCCTTGGTGACATATATTATCCTTATATTTTACAATAGGAGGTACATTATTAACTATATAAACACTGCTTAGTGATCTCATCGGTTATAATCAGTGCTTAGTGATGCAATTTGTGTCACATACACAAATTAGAGTGTGCTGAGGTCATTGTAGATGTTCGCTCCAATGTTTTTCTTTGCTCATACAAAAGTATGAGCATGTGTTGTACATAAATCTCAGATTTGTCAATCCCCTGACTAAGGCAACAGAGGAGCAACAAGTAAAATGGCTCTGCAGAAGGGGATTTTTGATTAAAATCAGAATTCTAATTTAGATTCTAATTTGGAATTTCGATTAGAATCACTGCAAACTTTTAACCCCAGTGATTGTAGCTTGCATTGTCCTTCGATTACAAAAGTAAGCTTGTTGACTTTCCTCTACAAAAAGTGCATCTGGTATTAGTTACATGGGATACCTGTATTGCCAGGTACATCTCTGCCATGGCGGTTTCCCCTTTGAGAGCACGGCCTAATAGTTTTTAGACTTTCCTTCTATGTAGCTGAGCCATGACCACCTACTGAAACATCTTTCAATGGAAGTGTGTTATGGGGGTTGCTGACTCTTTCCTAGGTCTGTGAGCTCATACAGATGGAGCACAAAGCCATTTATGCCTCTGGTACAGATGCTGTATGCTGGCACATCATTCATAAAGCAGGGTGAAGTTATGCGCCTTTAATCAGGTCTTCAACATCTGTTTTTGGTGACCACACATTACCATTTATAGTCTTTTGTCCATTATAATTATTTTCTCTGTTAAAATAAGTCTCCCACCCTTCCCAGGTGCCAACTAATATCCTATGCCCAGCTTGTACAAAGCCACCTTTAATTGCTCCGATGTGTTATCTGATTTTAGTTCAGCCATCTCTGCAGCTACCCCTCCCCTGGGCTTTCACACCTTTATTATCACTCTTTACTGCAGAGTGTTCCGTAGACGCTCTGCTCCTAGCAGCACATCCGATAAAAATAGAGCCGGCTTTCCAATGGTTTTCAGTTTTAATTACCAGCATCAAGGCAGGTTCCCCTTCTCACCAGGCTTTCTTCGCTAATTAAAATGAGGAGGAGTTTACGGAGGGGACACAAACTAGGCCTCTCTCGCTCATTTATTATTAATAGACAGCGATACAAATAATTTCCAATTTAAACAGCCTGAACTGTCCAGCATACTGGTTAACTGCTGGGGTGGACAAAGAACGCTGCAAGAGGAAAATAATAAAAGCCAATGTTATTTTAGTTCTGAGATAGCTTAAAGAGTTGGATGTTAAGTGTTAATATCGGCTTTGTTGTTACCCACCAAATCTATGTTTCCTAGAGTCAACTGAAAATGAAAAAGATGCTAATGCCAATATTACTGCATTTTGGGGTTTAAAAATGATGTTGGAAGATACATGTTCTTTTAATACATACCTAAAAACTGACTGCATTGTCTCACTGGCAAAGGTTAGGGTTTTGGCAACTTAGATGGTTGTGATGAACAAATAGCAACAGCTACTTAGGCCATGTCATGTTTACTAATAAGACCCACAAGTGAGGAGAGCTTCAGAGACGGACAGTGAATTAGAACTTGTGCTTTTAATGATGACCAGGATGCACTTATTGCTTCCTGATGTGTCCTGCAAAAGTAAATGCTAAAACCCTAACCAGGGAAAAAGTAACACAAGAAAAAAGGACTGGTATCATAATTTTATCTCTTGTAAATAGCACAGGTGTCACATATCTACCAATGCCATGACCTAGGAAGTCAGGGAATCAAACTGATTCCACACCCAAGACACCTAGGTGGTCTCACAACTAGTGAGACCAGGTAATATACATTTATGTCTGTAATGTCAACTGCCTGTTTAGAAATTGCTTTCAGCTAAATTGTTGTTGTCTAGATATATAGTTGTGGCTTAGGGCATTTTAAAGTTGCAGCTTCCGCTGTCTGTCGAATAACTAAGGTCAGCGAAGGATGCTAAAAAGTGTAGGTCTACAGGCCAAAGCATCTTCCCAGTGTAAAACAGTGTCTTTGTGCTGAAGGATTTATGTATAGTGTGTGCTATACTTACAGAATTATGGTAGGTGATGCACCATGTCTGTGGGAATAAGACATGGATTTTCCCCATTCTTTCTATTCTCTCCAGATACCTCTCCCTACAAATGTCTTTATTCTGTCTTCCACATATATTTAATTATATCCTACAAATTTCAGCTATAAACACCTCCTATTTTAGCCTTCCATATGTCTCTAATTCTAATCCTACAAATGTCTCTTATTCAGTTCTCCAGCAGTCTCCCATTCTAGCCCTGTAAATGTCTCCTAGTCTAGCCTTCAAAATATCATTCATTCTACCCCAACAAATGTCTCCTAGTCTAGCCTTCAAAATATCATTCATTCTACCCCAACAAATGTCTCCTAGTCTAGCCTTCAAAATATCATTCATTCTACCCCAACAAATGTCTCCTAGTCTAGCCTTCAAAATATCTTCCATTCTACCCCAACAAATGTCTCCTGGTCTAGCCTTCAAAATATCTCCCCATTCTACCCCTACAAATATCTCCTTTTCTAGCTTTCAAATGTCTCCCATTGTAGCCCTAAAATTTCTCTTATTCAGTCCTTTGTCTGCCCCCCATTCTAGTCCTACAAATGTCTCCTATTCTAGTCTTAAAATGTCCCCCATTGTAGCTCTAAAATATCTGTAATATATATTTTCTGATGCCTCCTCCTTAAGTGCCACTGCCCTAGGTGTTGGTTCCTTTCGTTTCTATTATCTAGTTGTATATATGTTTTTCAGTAGTTTAACGGAAACAAAGGGTAGAGATACTGCACCCGTGTTTCTCTGTAACTGCTTGTTTATTTGCTAACTTCACTGTTCTCTTGCTTTTGAACATAAATAAACAATAGAAAAACCAAGACTTTTCCTCGGCTAATCTGCTTTTTAGGTGTAAATAACCTCTTTGTGATATAGAGTTCATTTTCCTAGGAAGGTTTATTGCTGCTAAACATACAGTACTGTCGTGAGAAACAAGGACCAGTGAATGTGTTTGTGAGTGTAATCAAAACTTGTGCATCCCAGCACATTAGCCTGGATTCCCCTTGGATCACTTCACTTATCATAATTATCATTCAACATAAGCCTCATTCACAGCTCTTGTATCTCCCTTGTGTATGTATGTATAATTTTATTCACACAAAACCAAATACATTTGCCTTGCTTTACTAGTCTGCAGAATTCCATATTGAGATAATGGGATCATGTGATGATAGGTATAAGCACACATACAACACAATCAGTAATTTATTGTATAACTACTGAAGTTTCACATTCTACTTGTAGACTTGTTTGCTGTCAGAGTGGATGTACTAGGTATAGTTTCTCACTGTGTATGACACGGTGTATCTCTCATCAAGGTCCACCTGTCTTTATATACCCTATTAAATGAGTAGATTGTAAACACTCTCATGCTATACCTGCCTTTTATCTGCTTGTTATAGGCTTGGGCGAATTTGACCCGTATCATTTTGCAGAAATTCGCCTCCGGTGAAATGTCGCCTCGCCCATTAAAAACTATGGGCGTCAAATTTTTTGACGAGCAGCAAATTCTTTTTTGACGCGTCATTTTTTTTTGACGCGCAGCACCATACAAGTCTATGCGCGTCATTTCCGTGGCGAAACAAGGCGAAAAAATTTCCCATCCCTACTATTAACTGCTGTTATTAGTAGGGGTTTTGAACTTAACTTTAAAAATAGAATTAAAAGCTAGGCATGGATGGGTAGATGGATGGGTAGATGGATGGATGGATGGATGGATGGATGGATGGATGGATGGATGGGTGGATGGATGGATATGCTCTCCAGCAAAATATTTTTTAGGTACTGTATATGCTCCCTTCCTTTATATAAATTAGGGATAGAAACTAGTAATACTAACCCTGGACAAATGCTGCTCCTTTTTAATCTGTAGACTGAAGTGTCAGGAGCATAGAGGAGCCCCGTCTTTACTGGCCACTGTAGTGTAGGACAGGGCCCCATTGTGGCCTGCATTTCCTGCCACTCCCTAACTTGAACATCTGAAGTTGTGCAAGTTAGAAGATGGGTAAGGGAGGACAGTTGGAATGCCAACCTGCCTCCTCTAATTCAAGGGGCTAGCCACAGGTCTCTGCACTCTAGAAATGAGTGCAGAGGCCTTGGGCTATCCTGTAACTGCAGAAAGCAGTGTGCAAAGTGCAAAAAATGGCTGATTGTGACCTTTTTCACACACTGCTTCAGTAATGTAACTGACCCTATTGCCTTCACTAGTAACTGCTTCTATTTCCTAAAGAATGAAGACAATTTAAGGGGAGGTTCGCCTTTGAAGGGTGGCTCCAACCAATTTTTTTTTTGCATTAAAAAAATTAAAATATAATTTCAAGCACCAATATATATTGATTAAAAACGTGGGTCTGATTACTGCAGGGGCGCCTTAAAACTTCAATGTGATTGTTATCATTACCCTTTGTATTCCAACCATCCCCTATATCAGTGATCCCCAAGAGCAGCATGTTGTTCTCCAACCCTTGAATGTTTCTCCCAGTGGCTTCAAAGCAGGTGTTGCTTTTTTAATAAGTTTTGGTTGTATAAAAATCACTGCCAAACAGAGCCTCAATGTAGGCTGACAATCCACATAGGGGCTACCAAATGGCCAATCACAGCACTTACTTGGCAACCCAAGAACATTTTTCATGCTAGTGTTGCTCCCCAACTCCTTTTACTTCTAAATGTTGCTCACAGGTTCAAAAGGTTTGGGATCCCTGACCTATACCATACTGGCCAACATACTGCTGCTTGGTTGTAAGGATACTTAAGATCTATACACCAGGTTGCAGTCTAAATTTCAAGTCTTAAAGCTGTAAAACAAAACAAAAATAACTAACTGCACATTGTGGTGAAGGCCCATTTATCAAAGGTCAGATTTTAGTGGTTTTAGAAACTACGATTAAACGCACTTTCTCTAAAATCACGAATGTCAGGAAAGTTATTAAATGATCTGAATAAAAAGAAAACGAACGAAAAAAATGCTGGGAGATGCACTAAAACAATTAGAAAACCTTGAAAATGTAACTACTAGTGAAACAAACGTTGAAACCCTCCAAATAGATTAAAAATGGCCCAATAAGATCAGAGCAGCTCCCATTAACTACTGTATAGGACCTTGACAGCTTTTCCCAGGTGAATTTTTATATTAGAGATTTTTGTTGTTTGAACACTTAATAAATCTAGAATTTTATAGAAATATATAAAAAACACAAATTTTTAGGGATTCGGGAAAAAAATCTAAATCAGAATGTTGGTAAATTGACCCCTTAGTACATGTCTTTCTTTAAAAAACTAAAAATTAATCTTACAGTTAACTGCCAATAAAGTGAGGTGTATACAGGGTTGGCAAGTCCACTAAGTCCACTAGATCGTAATTTATAGTTCCAAGTTAACAGAACCAATATTTTTTAACAGGCAAACTCATAGCAAGATTTCAGAAACGTTTGTCATTCACAAGAATGAAACATCTTATTATGTTTTGTCATTGCTATTTAAATAAAGTATAATAATAATAATAATAATAATCAAGGGGGGGGAGGTTTTAACCAGAGTGGCTAAGGGCTAGGGTTCTAGTGGCACATTTATCTTTATCTTTCAGGAACAAATAAGGGGTGGAGTAAATTGGGCAGTAATTGTCCTTTTGATTGTATAATAAAAAAATGTTCTAACTCTCCCCTTAATCCCATAATCCAAGACCCCATTTATGTCACCTATTTCCCCAAAAATACTAGGACGACACATGAACACATGAAAATGTTTGGGAACCCCTCTCAGCCTGCATAATAATTTACTCCACTTTCAACAAAAAAGATAACAGTGGTATGTCTTTCATTTCCCAGGAACATCTGAGTATTGGGGTGTTTTGTGAACAGAGATTTTTAGTGAAACAGTATTCAGTAGTATGAAATTAAATCAAATGTGAAAAACTGGCTGTGCAAAAAATTGGGTACCATTGTAATTTTGCTAATTTGAATGCATGTAACTGCTCAATACTGATTACTGGCAGCACCAAATTGGTTGGATGTTAAGCCTTGAACTTCATAGGCAGGTGTGGGCAATCATGAGAAAAGGTACAGTATTTACAGTAAGGTGGCCAATTGCAAGTTGTGCCTTTGTTCAACTCTCCTTTGAAGAGAGACAGCATGGGATCTTCAAAGCAAGTCTTAAAAGATCTGAAAACAAAGATTGTTCAGTATCATAGTTTAGGGGAAGGCTACAAAAAGCTATCTCAGAGGTTTAAACTGTAAGGAATGTAATCAGGAAATGGAAGGCCACAGGCACAGTTGCTGTAAAAACCAGGTCTGGCAGGCCAAGAAAAATACAGGAGCAGCATACGCGGAGGATTGTGAGAATGATAACAACCCAAAGATCACCTCCAAAGACCTGCAAGAACATCTTGCTACAGATGGTGTATCTGTACATCGTTCTACAATTCAGCACAATTTGCACAAAGAATATCCATGGCAGGGTGATGAGAAAGAAGCCCTTTCTGCACTCACGCCACAAACAGAGTCGCTTGTAGGGATAACTAGTTTGCGCAAACATCGCCTGTTCGCGTCCGCCGAATGTTCGCGAACGTCGGGCGACGTTCGCCAATTTGGGTTCGCCTTTGCTGGCGCTTATTTTTGCCATTTCTCCCCCAGACCAGAAGATACATGGCAGCCAATCTCCCTCCTGGACCGCCCCCACACCCCCTGGACCACTCCCCTTCCATACATAAACTGAAGCCATGCAGCGTTTTTTCATTCTGCCTGTGTGTGCTTGGAAGAGCTAGTGTAGGGAGAGAGCTGTTTAGTGATTTGAGGGACAGTTGATAGTAACTTTGCTGGCTAGTAATCTACTTGATACTGCTCTGTATCGTAGGGACAGAACTCTGCAGGGATTTGAGGGACAGTGAGTTTAGGTTAGTTAGCTTTGCTGACTAGTAATCTACCTTCTACTGCAGTGCTCTGTATGTAGCTGCTGTGGGCACTGCTTCTGATCTCATCTGCTGACTGCTATAATAACCCAATAGTCCTTGTAAGGACTGCTTTTATTTTCTTTTTTGTTTTTTTACTTTGCTACTATAAGAGCCCAGTGCTATTAGTCTAGCTGTGTTGGGGAGTGGGACTGGTGTGCTGCTCCTAGTAGTTCAGCACCAACCAGAGTAATTTTTTTTTTTAATATATATATATATTTTTTTTTATTTTACTTGTCTTACTGTTCTTTAACGTGTCCAGTGCTGTTTGCTGTTCTTCATAGTAGTGCACCAATAGTAGTGCACTTGCAGGCATTGTTTGCCCAGTGTGTTCTTCAAACAACTGCCACCTAGCTGTGTGAGCTTTTTCACATTCTGTCTAAATATCAATAATAATACCGTCTCCAGAAACACCACCTGAGTGACATTTTTCAAGCAGCAATAATATATTCCGTATCCACTGCTGTAGTGTATACGTTGACCTTGCAGGCATTGTTTGCCCAGTGTGTTCTTCAAACAACTGCCACCTAGCTGTGTGAGCTTTTTCACATTCTGTCTAAATATCAATAATAATACCGTCTCCAGAAACACCACCTGAGTGACGTTTTCCAAGCAGCAATAATATTTTCAGTATCCACTGCTGTAGTGTATACGTTGACCTTGCAGGCATTGTTTGCCCTATGTGTTCTTCAAACAACTGCCACCTAGCTGTGTGAGCTTTTTCACATTCTGTCTAAATATCAATAATAATACCGTCTCCAGAAACACCACCTGAGTGACGTTTTTCAAGCAGCAATAATATATTCCGTATCCACTGCTGTAGTGTATACATTGACCTTGCAGGCATTGTTTGCCCAGTGTGTTCTTCAAACAACTGCCACCTAGCTGTATGAGCTTTTTCACATTCTGTCTAAATATCAATAATAATACCGTCTCCAGAAACACCACCTGAGTGATGTTTTCCAAGCAGCAATAATATATTCCGTATCCACTGCTGTAGTGTATACGTTGACCTTGCAGGCATTGTTTGCCCAGTGTGTTCTTCAAACCACTGCCACCTAGCTGTGTGAGCTTTTTCACATTCTGTCTAAATATCAATAATAATACCGTCTCCAGAAACACCACCTGAGTGACGTTTTTCAAGCAGCAATAATATATTCCGTATCCACTGCTGTAGTGTATATGTTGACCTTGCAGGCATTGTTTGCCCAGTGTGTTCTTCAAACAACTGCCACCTAGCTGTGTGAGCTTTTTCACATTCTGTCTAAATATCAATAATAATACAGTCTCCAGAAACACCACCTGAGTGACTTTTTCCAAGCAGCAATAATATATTCAGTATCCACTGCTGTAGTGTATACGTTGACCTTGCAGGCATTGTTTGCCCTATGTGTTCTTCAAACAACTGCCACCTAGCTGTGTGAGCTTTTTCACATTCTGTCTAAATATCAATAATAATACCGTCTCCAGAAACACCACCTGAGTGACGTTTTTCAAGCAGCAATAATATATTCCGTATCCACTGCTGTAGTGTATACATTGACCTTGCAGGCATTGTTTGCCCAGTGTGTTCTTCAAACAACTGCCACCTAGCTGTATGAGCTTTTTCACATTCTGTCTAAATATCAATAATAATACCGTCTCCAGAAACACCACCTGAGTGATGTTTTCCAAGCAGCAATAATATATTCCGTATCCACTGCTGTAGTGTATACGTTGACCTTGCAGGCATTGTTTGCCCAGTGTGTTCTTCAAACCACTGCCACCTAGCTGTGTGAGCTTTTTCACATTCTGTCTAAATAACAATAATAATTCCATGTCCTTAAACATCACCTGAGTGATGTTTTTACAGCAGCAATAATATATTCCGTATCCACTACTGTATACGTTGCCCTTGCAGGCATTGTTTGCCCAGTCTTTAACCAAGTGCCACCTAGCTGTGTGAGCTTTTTCACATTCCGTGTCCAGAAACATCACCTGAGTGACGTAGTGTGATTTCTGCCCTTTACAGCACAAAATGCAGCGCTGTGTCAACAATGTATTTTTCAGATACATTTTTGCCCTTGATCCCCCTCTGGCATGCCACTGTCCAGGTCGTTGCACCCTTTAAACAACTTTAAAATAATTTTTCTGGCCAGAAATGTCTTTTCTAGCTTTTAAAATTCGCCTTCCCATTGAAGTCTATGGGGTTCGCGACCCGTTCGCATTTTTGATGCAAGTTCGCAAATATGTTTGCGAACTTTTTTTCCGACGTTCGCTACATCCCTAGTCGCTTGTTGTATGCAAAAGCTCATTAGACAAGTCACAGTCATTTTGGAACAAAGTGCTTTGGACTGACAAAAATGTGTTATTTAGTCATAACAAAAAGAGCTTTGCATGGCGGAAGAAGAAATCCTACTGTCAAATTTGGTGGCTGTTCCATGGTGCTGTGGGGCTATGAGGCTAGTTCAGGGACTGGGGCCCTTGTTAAAGTCGAGGGTCGGATGAATTCAACCCAATATCAACAAATTCTTCAGGATAATGTTCAAGCATCAGTCACAAAGTTGAAGTTAGGCAGGGATTGGATATTCCAACAAGACAATGACCCTAAACACACTTGGAAATCTACAAAGTCATTTATGCAGAGGGAGAAGTACAATATTCTGGAATGGCCGTCACAGTCCCCCAACTTGAATATCATGGAAAATCTATGGGATGATTTGAAGCAGGCTGTCCATGCTTGGCAGCCATCAAATTTATATTTATAATATATAAAGCCATGCAAAGCTGATCTCTGACCAAACTGCCAAACTATAGTCAGAACGTAGAGAACCTACTGCGAGTAACCTTTATTATCTCTTCCTACTTTGAGTCAATCTTGAAGAAATTTAATAAATGGCCAATCTGATGTCCCATCAAATTGACATTTGAAGATAATTTAGATCAAATAAATATTACTGGAACTGCAACAACATAATGGTTACAAGTTATAACCATACACCAATGTATCATAGTTTAAGCTGGAGGAAGGAAACCAAAAGGTCAGAAAACCACTGGATTTTAAGAACCCTCTATTCAGATTTCAATATGTGTATTTGACAAAGTTCTGGAGTAATAAGAGGGGCAGTGAGAAGGAAGACATTTATTAGAGATGATGACATCTCAGGCCGGCCAAATAAAAAGATGGCTAAAATATTAAAAAAGAATGTGTAAACTTTAGATGGGATAGCCTATGCTACACATACCAACCTGCTGTTTACAAAGATCTTTTGGCAGCCATATAACATGTGCATCAAGATACCACATATACTCAGAAAATAAATTGCTGTGCCTCACTAGAGATAATTCTTATAGCTCATGAATTTCCTCTTGCACATCCCTTCAAATAACTACTCCTAACAGAGAGGCTGTAGGTGATATAAATTTGTTGTGCAAACAACAAAGCAATTTGAGTTGATTTGGGCAGGACAGATCTAAGGAGTTTGGCATGTCCATTTTTTAATTGTATCTGAAATACTTTGTCACAAAGTTGATGGGAACTCAAGAAGCCAAAACAATATGAAGTATAAGCACTGGCAGCCTAGTCTTTCCAGATGAGTCACTATTAAAGCTCCCAGAACTAAACAATAGAGGTTAGTGGTCCACAAGCTGCCCAACCCTGTCTCAAAATATTACAGTGAATTCATGTCCCAGTGGCCTTGAGATCTTAAAATCAATTGTATTTGAAGTGAGCAATTGATCACGGAGAGTCATTCTTTCTTTTTGAAAGGGTTGGTAGATAAGTAGGAACCGTTGACTGTGTCCTTCCACGGAACTCTTTGGAGAGTTAAACAGTCTCAGATGCAGTTTGCTATGATAAAGGACCAAGGATGCGAGTGCCTTGTTTGGGGCTAGGAACCCTCTCAGGGTGCAGCTGAACACCGGAGAAGCTGGTCCCAGGCACATGGCCCCAGCTGTCACTGTGAGCGATGAATTACATGGTATAAGAAGGTGTTGACAGGAGCAGCTGGACATCACAGAGTGATGAAAAGAAAGGGAAATTCATTCAGAGTTCAGACAGACTGGCCCGCTGGGGGTATACACAGAGCCCAGAGTAGGATCATTGCTCCACCTTCTGTCCAACTGAGGGAACATTGTGTTTAATTCCAAGCAAGGTTAACCCTTTTATTTTAAACATTTTATTTTTCATTAAAAAAATCATCCTATCACATAAATTGGTTCCAAACATACAGCTCACACTGATGTGATGGATTACAAAAAGCAATGGGTTTTTTTTTTTAGATTTATATGTTTTATATTTTTCTAATTTTAAATTTCCCATACATTTCGAGAAGATCGAATGTTGCTCTTTTTTTTTTTTTTTTTAAAGTTCCAAAAGCATAAAACAAAAATATTTAAAAGAAACTCAACTGCAATATGCAACATTTTATAATTAATCTCTACAGTTCTGGGATCCCTTATCCGAAAAACCATTATCAGAAAAGCTCAGAACAACGGGAAGGCCAATTTTAAGCAAAGAATTCATTTTTAAAAAAACATTTTCTTAAATTAATTTTTAATTTAAATGTATTTTAGGTATCCAAATGACAGAAAGTCCCTTATCCAGAACACCCCAAGTCTAAAGCATTCTGGATAATATATCTTCTACATGTAATATATTGGTTCATTAAAAAATATTATGATAAGTAAATTCATTATACTGCATTATAGACATAAATGAGTTCTCCCCATTAGTATACCTTTTACTCTTCATATTGCACCACCTCTGTATGCTGCAAACCACTTTTTATTTAGTTGCAGTCACAGTAAACCAGTCTGGTATAGTGCTTTGAACAGCGGTTCTCAAATGGTGGGAATGGCTCACATTTGGGGCTTAGTACTTTGGATGGTAGGACTCAGCCTGAAGGCCATTTTGGGACATATTTGGTTAGAGCTACTTTTTCGGGCTAATACTCCTGAAAAGCCCATCTGGAAGGGCAATAGTAGAAAGATTTTGGGAATTAAATTATGGCTGAATGACTGCTATGGCAGTATATTTGTAACCTTTTTATGAAATAAGGGGTTGTTAGGTCAAATGTTTGGCCTCAAAGTTTTGGTCTTGAACCAATACATCAAAAAGCCCTGAGTTTGAACAACTCAACAAAAACAAATTTAGAACTGTTGCTATGGGTTATGGAACTGAAGCAAACCCGTGACTTGCCACTGCATATTTACTTAGCCAGGGGCGATCCTGGCCCCTCCGCCGCCTGAGGCAGCAGCAGTTGCTGCTGCCCCCCCCTCCCCCAGAAATTAGCTCTTAAAGTACCAGGAGCAGCATTTTTGCTGCCCCTGGTACCTAGTGGGGCGCTGCCACCTGAGGTGACAGCCTCAACTTGCCTCATTAGCGAAGCACCCCTGTACTTAGCCAGGCATGAAATCCTGATATGACCGTTGGGTATGAAGAGTACATTCAACTCTATATAGCTCTGATCTACAGCAACCATGACAGTGTTACCGGTCTGCTATTGTGTATCACCAGTTAAACAGAATATCGCTTTTGCACTCACCCTATCACTCCAAAGTAGGCATCCCAAAATTATCTTGTATAACTTATGTTATAGAACATGGACTGCTGAATTTTTTCACTGTTTTTTAAATCTCATACGTAGGGGCCCATTTACTTAGCTCGAGTGAAGGAATAGAGGAAAAAAACTTCGAATTTCGAATGTTTTTTTGGCTACTTCGGCCATCAAATGGGCTACTTCGACCATCGACTTCAATTCGAATGATTCAAACTAAAAATCGTTCGACTATTCGACCATTCAATAGTCAAAGTACTGTCTCTTCAACCCCCTAGTTCGCCACCTAAAAGCTACCGAAGTCAATGTTAGTCTATGGGGGAAGGTCCCCATAGGCTTTGGTAGCTTTTTTGGGTTGAAGAAAAATCGCTTGATCGATGGATTAAAATCTTTCGAATCAAATGATTCCAAGGATTTAATCGTTCGATCGAACGATTTATCATTCGAACGAACGAATAGCACTAAATCCTTTGACTTCGATATTCGAAGTCAAAGGATTTAACTACGACAGTCGAATATCGAGGGTTAGTTAACCCTCGGTATTCGACCTTAAGTAAATTTGCCCCCATATCTTACAGTTACCTCTAAGTTACTACCTTTCATCAGTGGACCATTCAAACAAGGGGCAGAGCTGGTAACATAGTAGGGGGTGACTGATTATGTTTAGGGAGCGGGTCAATGACTTCATGAAGCAGGTGACTGACATCAGAGGGCTGGATTATGACACTGGGATTGGACAAATGGAGAGTCAGTCATGCCAGATGCCTTCCTGGTATTCAGACAAGAAGTTTTGATTCACCTACCAGTGTAAAAACCAGACTATTCAGTTCAAAACCAAATAGGTTAATCTTTTGCACACTTGTGCGTGTGAAGTGTGAGTATCTCAACTCACCCTATTAAAGTAATAGAATACTTGGCTCAATTTCAGTGTAAAATTGGCTATACACATACAGATTGATTTTCAGTATGTGTATGGTGTTCGTTTTGAAAATGTAATCCACTGATGCACCATTAGCGTTGACCCCTTACCTCATTAGGGAAACTATATTACATAGAGGGGCAGAGGAATTATTTCATTGGCAAGGGTGATGACCTTTCAGAGTAGTTACATTTTTTCAGGGGGTGAGGTTAATGGTGCGTTGGTGGTGTTTGGCCCACTTGTAAGCCATGGCAGCAGCATTTTTCCAGTTTCCAGAGTTCTAGAAACCCGGGCATCCAGTTTTGGAAAGCCCTGCTAGAATCTGGTTAAAAACCTATACAACAGGTTGGCCAGTTCATGGTGCATAAGAGGAAGTTAAAAAGACCCACATCTTTTTGCTGTTTCAGTTGTTTGGTCTGTTGGCCTAAGAGAGCAGAACAATAGAAAAATGGCCCCTTGAAATGCATCTATTAGGAAATATACCATACAGGATTGACTAATGTATGCCAGTTTAAGGCTTGAGTTGCATAGTGCCCCTGTATGCAGTAACTGAAAATGACGGCTATCACAATAAAACACAAGTGGGCACAAGTAGTATGTTACACAGCCTGTGAGTGTGCATTTGAGTGAGTGTTTGCATATAAGGAAACCATATATTAAACAGGTATGGGATCCGTTATCCGTAAACCTACTATCCAGAAATTATGAAAAGATCATCTCCCATAGACTCCATTATAATCAAAATATCAAAATTCTTAAAAATGATTTCCTTTTCTCTTTAGTAATAAAACAGTACCTTGTACTAGATCTAAACTGAGATTTAATCAATCCTTATTGGAAGCAAAACCAGGTTATAGGGTTTATTTAATGTTTACATGATTTTCTAGTAGAGTGAAGGTATGAAGATCCAAATTACGGACAGAACCCCAGGTCCCGAGCATTCTAGATAACAGGCCCCATACCTGTACCAATAATTATTATTCTTATCATTAATAAAAGAGCTCGAAACAATATTTGTATCAAACGTATCAGCATTGTCAAATGCTAATTTATTTTGAGTTCCAAAAAATACAGCTAGACCTGTCAAACATTTTTAATATCTTCAAAAAAAAATTCACATGCATCATTATAAAGCTCAGTCAGTTAAGTAGGAACAAAGCTTTTCAGGCTATTCCCACCCAAAATTCCTTTTGGGATTGCCTTATAACCTGAACTGCCTCCTGGCTTTGATATTTAAATCTGGAAGTAGGTTACAAAACAGGCCGCGTGTTTTGCTTTCCTAAAAAATGACAGGTTGTTTAATTATCTTTGTGTCATTAAGTTTTAAGCAGTCATATTTTTGCTAATGGAATGACTTAATTTGACAGATTGTCGTGGATTCTTGGAAGCACCAAAGACACCGATTTCTCCTTTTGGGAATGTATAAAAAAAAGAGAGTAAATGAAAAAAAACGCCTCGCTATACAAGGCGCCATTTGTTCTGCTTTAAAACAGCATCATTTGTTTGTTAACCTATTAACATGTTAAAAGTTAATTGTTGGAAGTCTAAGCTAATTAGAGTACTTAAATGAATTGTAAAAACCTAAAATAAACAAATAGAATAATCTTGCAGTATAACAGTGTTTTATGGAACACATGTTTTTTTATATTGAATTCATATAAAAATGATCATATTTATCCAAGAAAGAATATTGTTTCTCCGGCTTGGGAAATAACTAATCAAACTAAAATTGGTTTCAAAAGGCACTTAAAGAATTTACAAATTGAATTCCGAGCAAATAAACTCTTTATGAATGATAGTTGTGCCCTGTTGGGTTATATAAACACAATGCCATATTGAATTGTACTTAAAGCTACACAAATTCCAAAACGCAATTTCCTTTTCTATAAAAAAAAATATTTTATGTTCTCACAATCAAAAATAGATTTATATTTTTGGTTTTGAGATGATCTAAGGTGTAAAAAGGGATATAGACCTTTCACAGTAGTTTTGGTCCACCTAAATGTTACTTGAGTACAGCTTCCAGCATCTCCAATATATCATGGTGGTGATATTGTATTCATGGGCGCTTTGTATTCATGGGTGGGGGTACAAACTCAGCCGCCAATCACTTTAAAGCCCTTGGACACTTTTTGGACAGGTGAAGATCAAAAACTCACCAGTGCTTTCAACCATTTGCCATTCAAATTGAATGATGGGCAAAATTTAGTTTTTTTGTAACCAGCCATGTAGGTATCATTGCCTTTCAAACAACACCTTAAAATGTTGATGTTTCTAAATTCTCTGAGCCAGGATCACAAGAGATGCAAAATAATCCTCCAATGAGAATCATGTCTGCTCTTCACTATAAGTGTAATCATATCCAAAGACATTAAACAATTTTCCAAGCTCTGAAACCTAAACAGTGCTATATCTGTCCTTCGGGTGTTTAATTAATTTAATACAGTACAATATTGGCAGGCATAAGTCAGATATCTGGTAGGAGTGGTTGATTTCCATTTGAGAATATTCTTGCATCTATAAGTAAGTTTGGGATAAGAAGGGGAAAGTCTTATTTAAGGTAAACAAACCCTCTGGGGTGCCTGTTAATAAAGTGTGCCCCCTTGTTTCTTCTTTTAGTGGGATTATAATACAGTAGAAATATTATGGGGGTTTTCTATTAAATTATTTTTGTCTTATTTTATGTTCTTTTGATGCATTGTGAAAACTAAATATAGAGATTTTCACTATGATAATGCAAGTAGTTCTTAACAGCTAACTTCTAACCCAACTCAAATAATATTTTGATGTTTTGCTTATATATTGTTACAAATGTAATGTTGAGCAAACGGAACTGGTTCTTGGGTAAAATTAATACCTTGCCCAGTATTCAGGCACTTTCCAAGAAACCTCTCTATTGTTGTTTTTACCCACTTACAGATTTATGTAACTTCTTTCAAAGCGTAAACTCAAATAATGTAAAAATATGTGACTGTATCTTCATGTGAAATTTTTACAAAGAAATATTATGGGGATTATAAGGAAACATGTGCCAGTTTAGCCAGGGAATCAACAATTGCTTGAGAAAATAAATTCAAAATATAATACATAAACCTTCTGCTTATCTATTGCACTCTCACTGTTAAATCAACCACAGGCATATCCAGAAAGAAATATACTGTAGGTAAGCGCAAATGAGCCATTTAGAAAAAGGGTAACTGATCATGCTTTGACTGTGGTATAGTGACTTGGTTCCTGAGAATACAGAAGTTCTATTATAACTGTTGATCAGGTCCAAGACTGGACTGCTGTTTGCCAAAAAAAGGAAATTCAATTGAATAAACCATGTCATGTACTTGCATGATTCATGGTGGAGCTGTTAGTTTGGGATCATTCTATAAGGATGCAACTGAACCCCATGTTTATCACTAACCAGGGGTGCAAGAATAAGGACAGAAGTTTCCTGACCAATAATCAACTTCTACTTACTCTACTTACAGATCATCTTCCCTAAGATCTATATGGGCCTTAAAAATATTTTGCTCTCTGGCCCCATAACTTCTTTGCCGAAGAACCATGACACAACACTGATATTTATTTGTAGTCTTTTGTATTCATTTGCCCACTGTCTCAACTAAATAGAAATATTCGTGCTGCTTTGTACACTTTTAGACCTTGATCTAGTGAACAACAACATGGGGAAAATAAAACAAAAATATGGATGCAAAGTCCATCCGAATAAACACAACCAATCACAAGAGCTGTCACATATGTCAGCACATATCTGTCTTACCAGCTAAATAAACACGTTCTGTGACTACTGTGTCAGTAATACATCTTGTTCTCCAAGTAGCCAAACAATCATTCTGACGACCTTTGGTCAATGGAAGCCACAGATTGCCCAGCATAGACTATACTTTTAATGACCTTAGTTAAAACTCAAATTCAAAATAAAACTGCTGTTACCCAAATTACCCAGAAACTTCTAATTGTTTTTATTTTATAACTACTATCCAAAAAGAATTGTCCTGTGCCCCAGAAGAATCAATCTGAATGGACCATGCAGATAAAACTCTTCTTTACTGCTATTGATTTTTATTAGTGTCTGCCCTGGGGTGATTGTATAAAACACCTTCCTTCATCTTATGGAGCTGATAAGTAAACTGTTTAAAATCCTCTTGCAACCTTGCTAATGTCTAATTTGAGTCTCCTAATTAGAGATGGCGCGAACTGTTCGCCGGCGAACTTGTTCGCGCGAACATCGGGTGTTCGCGCTCGCCGGAAGTTCGCGAACGTCGCGCGACGTTCGCCATTTTGGGTTCGCCATTGTTGGCGCTTTTTTTTGCCCTCTCACCCCAGACCAGCAGGTACATGGCAGCCAATCAGGAAGCTCTCCCCTGGACCACTCCCCTTCCCTATAAAAACCGAAGCCCTGCAGCGTTTTTTCACTCTGCCTGTGTGTGCTGAAGAGATAGTGTAGGGAGAGAGCTGCTGCCTGTTAGTGATTTCAGGGACAGTTGAAAGTTTGCTGGCTAGTAATCGTTTTGATACTGCTCTGTTATTGGAGGGACAGAAGTCTGCAGGGGTTTGAGGGACATTTAAGCTTAGGTAGCTTTGCTGGCTAGTAATCTACCTTCTACTGCAGTGCTCTGTATGTAGCTGCAGTGGGCAGCTGTCCTGCTTCTGATCTCATCTGCTGACTGCTGCAATAACAGTAGTCCTTGTAAGGACTGCTTTTATTTATTTTTTTGTTCCAATACAGAGCAGTATCAAGCAGATTACTAGCCAGCAAACTTACTATCATCTGTCCCTGAAATCACTAACAGCTCTCCCCCTACACTATCTCTTCCAAGCACACACAGGCAGATTTTTCAGATAAATTTTTGCCCTTGATCCCCCTCTGGCATGCCACTGTCCAGGTCGTTGCACCCTTTAAACAACTTTAAAATCATTTTTCTGGCCAGAAATGTCTTTTTTAGATGTTAAAGTTCGCCTTCCCATTGAAGTCTATGGGGTTCGCGAACCGTTCGCGAACCGCTCGCATTTTTGCGCAAGTTCGCGAATATGTTCGCGAACTTTTTTTCCGACGTTCGCTACATCCCTACTCCTAATGTTACTATTTCTCTCCAATTGTTTATACAGATGAAGCCACTTAGATTTGTGAGTTAAATGCGTCGTGACTCAGGGTTAATTGAAGAAACTGTGCTATCTAAAGTCATCTTAACTCATTTAATGCATTTAACCTTTTCATTAGCATACCAAAGCACCATTGTTCACAATGGTGAATGCTTTAATTAGATGGGATGTTGTGATGCAGTTTTCTGTGTTAAGTGGGATAAATGGGATATCTGTGTTTAGTTATTCTGTGTCAAACAGACAAACCAATGTGGCTGCATCTGTATGAGGCAGCATTCACATTCTGTGTTAAACACTTAAAGGATGAAATGTTAGTTATCAAGTGAATGTAAGCAGTTTTGCTGGCACTGGTATATATATTTTTAGTTACTATTGTACGTATATAGCATCTTGATTGCCTTGGTCCTTTTAAAACTACCATGATTACAAAACCCTTCTACATCACCTGATGGAGAAGCTTCACAGGGAAATAATAGCCAGGTGTCCTCCTGCGGTGTCTAGACTTAGGGCAGTGGTCATCAAAGGTTAAGGTTGCACACGATAGCTACTGTGTAAGTGTTGTGGTTCCCTGGATGCTCCTTCGCTAACATTCAACAGCAGATATCTTGCAGGTTATGAAGTTTGGGAATCACATACAGGAGCAGATTGATTTCTGTTTACACTTTTATTGTGTGTCCCCAGTCAACCAGTGGCTCACGAGCAAAATGTTGCTCACCAAACCTTTGGCTGTTGCTCTCAGAGGCCTCAAAGCAGGTGCTTATTTTTGAATTCCAGGCTTTGATGCAAGTTTTGACTGCATAAAAACTAGGTACCAAACAGAGCCTCTGTAGGCTGCCAGTCCACTACTGAATCCCCGGGGATTTTTTTCATGCTTGTGTTCAATATTTTTTACATTTTAATATTGCTCATGGGTAAAAAAAAGTTGGGAACCTGTGACTTAGGGTTTTGCCTAAAGAGTTCTAAGTTCACACTGCTGCTCCTCGTTTGAGTGAAATACTGCTCTTTCTAAGCTGGTCTGTCTATCTCACAATCTTCTAGGAGTGTGCTATGACAGAGCTGTCAACCACTCCTGGTCAAGGTGATTGGTCACCTTCGGGTTCACAGGTAGAAAACTTGCTGCTTCTGGTTTCCAGGCCATCCACCCCTGGTACTAGATGGAAAGCAAAGAGGTCTCCACCTTATATAAATTAGGGACAGGAACTTATCACACTACCCCTGAGCTAATGAGGTTGTGTGCCACAGGGCCTAGATTACTAACCTGGAATGAAATTAATTATCATTGGCATGTATTTATGAAGCACTAAAATATTCTTCAATGTGATACAATATTAAGCTTACAATCTAAACAGAGATGGGGTATGAAGCACAAGCTGGCCTTAGACGCAAAGATACCGTTGTGGGAAATGGAGATTTGCACTATATTAGGACCGTGTGTGCATTGTCCCAACATTTTTCCTACCATAGCAATTAGTGTTGGGCGAATTTATTCGTCAGGCGCAAATTCACGAAACCACCGTGAAAATTCGCCGGCATAAAAAAACTGACGCTGGCGCAGTTTCACAAATTTTTTGCCGTTTCACGAATTTCACAGGAAATTCGAAAATTTTTTGGCGAGGTGAAACGCCCCAAATTCGCCCATCACTAATAGCAATCACTCATTTAGTCGATTGGACAGGTTAGAAGATTTATATTGGCTACCAATAAGATCTCTGCATGTCCTGCCTATCGGACCATATCAATGGGGGACATAACTTTCATATGATTGCTGTCAATTAATGGGCAGAACATTGTCTGATTTGTTATTTTTCCTACTTATTTTAATCTGAATAGTAAATGGTAGATGGTTAGTCTGAAACGAATTTGTTTGTCACACAAAGAGTAAAATCTGCACATGGACGGCCAGCTTTAGTCATGTTATTAGACAAAATAAAATTAGGTGAAAATGGCATCTTCAATTAATTATACAATATATTTACACTATCAGTAAACTTTAGCCATGTATATGTGCTACAACAGGACACATGTTTTTTAAACACCCCATTTCCTATGGCCAATCTAAATATATACTATTCCTATCTATTCCTTCGGGGACTGCTGTGTTCCTGCTTTTACATATGGGTGCCACCCATGCAGGAGAATAGATTGGGCTTGTGCTTGTCAGCGCTAAACTGAGCTGTGAGTTATATCTGAACATGTTGTGTTTAGATTAGGAAACTGAGGACACAACAAGGAATTGTCTAGGGAGACAATCAGTTCTGCTTATATAGGGTCAGTAACAGGTCACTATTAACTCTCCACATGTACAAGCACCAGGCACCATTGCACCTTTATTTAATTGAAAGCAATGTTCTTTGTTTGCATCATTTTTTTCTATTAAGAGCAGAGACACACGTGGAGGTTCAGGGAGATTTAGTCGCCGGGCGAAAAATCGCATCTTCTTCCGGCGGCTAATCTCCCCGAACTGCTCCGATGGCACTCGGAGCACTTAGTTTTCCAAAGTCGCCCGAAGTTTCCTGGTGAAAATGAAGTGATCCATAGTGCCATCCCGCTGGAGATTTATATTCTACCCGGCGGAAAGGGAGATTAGTCTCCTGAAGAAGAGGCGGTTTGTCGACGGGTGACGAGAATCTCTCCAAATCTTCACATATATCTCGGCAGTAAAGGAAAATATTTGCTTATGAACTCAAAATTTTAAAACAGTATTTAGCCTTTTTATATGCAGGCTACGTATTAATTACATAGCATGAATCAAATTTTTTGTTCACAATGTATTTTTTGTTTTTTTCCCCCAAGAATTCCAGTGTATCCATTGTAACTTGTGCACAATGCACCAATATGGACGAAAATAGCATCTGTTTTGGTAAATGACGAGCAAATTGCATGCATTCTATTTTTCTTGTATTTGTATTGGAATAGCATTGTTTCTGGCATGCGGCTATAATAAGGACCTTTGAGGCCGATTTGTCTGGCCAAGTAAGTCCCATAGAACACTTGGAGCAGTCTTAAACGGCAATGTTCAGCAAAACCAAACACCTGTAACTGCATGTTACCAGCAGAACAATAAAAGCAGCATAGCAGTACTTTTATCCTAAGTCTGTACATTTTATTAATATAGATAAACATGTATATATACATATTTTACCGTCAAGCTTAGCTCTATTAATATGAAGGCTGTATCAGGATAAAAGCTAACCTTTGACTTTGCCTACTAGGTATTTAGAAAAACTAACTACAAGTGCTCAGACCAGGTATATGCCACATGCGCAGGGGGTTATTTAATAAACTCCTAATGCAAAAATCACAATTTTTTCAGAATTTATTAAACCCCGATGATGGAAAAGTCACAATCTGAAAATCCGGCATCTCAGACCTGTTGAGGTTGCATATAAGTCAATGGGAGAAGTCCCAAAGATTTTTTGATGTGCGCTGGGTTTGGTGCAATACCCCCGAAGTTTTCGGGCAAAAAACATAAGAAATCTAAGTTTTTGGGCGAAAAATCTGAGAAAAACACGATTTTTTTTCCTGCAAAGCCAATTTTTGTAATAATTAATAAGCGTAAAAAACCCGAGTGGATTTGATTGGAGTTTGTAGCAGAAAATATTAAGATAAATTTGGACTTTGATAAATAACCCCTGTAGTGTAAGGGAAATTTAATTACTGGAGACCACTTGAGGTGAAAGACAAAGATAATTTGAAACCAACTCTGTGGATTCTGAACAGAGTCAGAACCCCCGAACAAAGAAATCACAGAGTTTTTATAGACTTGTAAAAAGGGCGTTGAGATATCGTTCCACAGTTCAGAAAAACAAAGAGCTGCTCTAACAACCAAACAAGTGCCTCTGCCCTCAAGGCCAGGGGACTAGTGACCAAGGCCAGCTTGAGAACAGAATCCATCCAAGGCAGACGGGACTCCCGGGGGAATCTGCATACACAGAATATTATTCTCTCTCTCTCTCTCTCTCTCTCTCTTGGTAGCTATGTCCATGTTGCCAATACCCCATTTATTACAGTATAAAGCAGAGCCAAGCAGAAAATCCAAAGAGACAGTCAGCCCAAGGAAAAGGCACAGTGCAACTTTAAATTCTAAAGGGCATTCTACAGTATATATTTACATTGGCAGATACTCCCCCCCAATTAATAAAACGACCCTAAAACAAAGGTGGCCCAACCTGCCCTCAGGCTTCACCAGCAGTACGTGCCTTCTGGATAATCACACAGCACCACATGTGGATCTGCCATATCTTTCTGATTACTCTTGGGCAGGTGAGGCACGAGGATTTGGGTTGCCACTTCATCCAACTTAGTACTCTTAAAATTTGATATTCTGCATTAGCATTTATCCATTATTTTATATGTATAATACTGAGTGCACTGTTTCTGTTGATATGGATTCTACTATGAGTCCAATTTTCAATGCTTGATGCCTATGATAGAGATATTGACATTGCATGTTTAATGTCACTTTACTATATCTACTGTATTTATTGGCAACACTCCCTATATAAAGAATATGCTTCGCAATGGTTCAAAAAATATAAATCCCATCAGTGCATGTGCATGTTGGTGCACTGGTGTCTTAAAATGGGACACTTTAAAAAGGACCCTGAGAAAGTGGCCTTCAAAAGACTGGATGCAGTTATACATTTTATAGACAATGCTTATTCTGTGTGGCATCCCTTACTAAGAAAAAGTAACAACTTAGTAATGAAATCTGAGCAAACAACAACTACTTTTTACATTCTTTAAAAATCAAATTAAATTATTCTTAGACAAACAACTGTTTACAGTCTTTGATTATAGAACTATATACAATTAGGGATGCACTGAATCCAGGATTCGGCCAGGATTCAGCCTTTTTCAGCAGGATTCGGATTCGGCCGAAACCCTTTTGCCAGGATGAACCAAACCCAAATCCTAATTTGCATATGCAAATTAGGGGCAGGGAGGGAAATTGCATGACTGTTTTCCCCTTCCCACCACTAATTTGCATATGCAAATTAAGATTCGGATTCAGTTTAGTATTCGGCCGAATCTTTAGCGAAGGATTTGGGGGTTCGGCTGAATCCAAAATAGTGGATTCGGTGCATCCCTTTATAAAATGCATATTTTTTAAAAGATGCTTCCTTCCCCTCATATTGCAGAAAATGAAATGAATTCCTAACATCTGTAGCAAAAAAAAAAAACGTTTTTGATTTTTTTAAACTTTTTTGTGATAAATATTAATTCAACACCATTTTATCACCATCGTTAGACAAGTGACAGCTTAGTGATTTTTTTTCTCCCTTCAGTCTCTATTCAGTCCCACATTATTCTATAGTGTGATAACAAACATCACTGTTGATGTGATTGTAAGAAATTACGTTATCTTAAGTAGTTGCTGTTGGGCAAATGTTTCTAATGTTTCAGATTCCCAGAAACTATGAAACCCTGAAGGCAAGTCTCTTCCACGGAGTAAATGTACAGTCAGAGCCATACTTGCTGGTACAAATCTCTGGATGGATCAACATTCATACCAAGTGTTATCCTTAATTACTTGGGAAACTACTACTCCTATGTAGCCTTCCAGGGTGTCATTAGAGAAGGGTGTAGAGTACTTGTTTCTTACTGAGCTGTTCCCTGCACTATATCCTCATAGGAGAGTTCTTGCTCCTCAAAGCAATGTGCAGGTGGGGGAGTCACATTAGGGGGCAGATTTATCAAGGGTCGAAGTGAGTTTGAGGGAATTTTCGAAGTAAGAAAATTTGAAAATTCAAAGTAATTTTTTGGATACTTCGACCATTGAATAGGATACTAAGACTTCGATTCGAAGTAAAATAGTTTGAATATTCAACCATTTGAAAATATTCTAACTATTTTACTTCGAATCGAATTAGAAGTCGTAGTAGCCTACGATGGTCGAAATTACTTCGAATTTCAAATTTTTTTTCTTCCAAGTGAATTCGAGGGAATTTTTGGATATTCAAAGTCGAAGTTTTTCAATTCGATGGTCGAATTTCGAAGTATTTCCTATTTCGAAATTCGACCCTTGATAAATCTGGGTAGAATTAACTATATATTTAAATTAATTGTTACTAGAGCTAACTCCAATGAACGCATTTCCCTTGTTGTATGGACCCATACAACTTTAAAAACCATGTTATAGTTATAGGATCCGTTATCCAGAAACCCATTATCCAGAAAGCTCCAAATTACAGGAAGGCTATCTCCCACAGACTCCATTTTAATCAAATAATTCACATTTTTAAAAATGAAAAAAAGCAAACAATTTTTTTTCTGTCATAATAAAACAGTACCTTGTACTTGATCCCAACTAAGATACAAGTATGGGACTGTTATCCAGAATTCTTTCCTTAATTTGAATCTCAATACCTTAAATCTGCTAAAAATAATTTAAACATTAAACAAAGCCAATAAAGATTAATTATATCTTAGTTGGGATCAAGTACAGGGTACTGTTTTGTTATTTACAGAGGAAAAAGGAAATATGTTTTACAATTTTTAATTATTTGATTAAAATGCAATATATGGCCTAGCTGTAATTCAGAGCTTCCTGGATAATGGGTTTATGGATAACGGATCCAATAACTGTGTTGGAGGCAAAACAATCCTATTGGATTTAGTTAACGTTTAAAGAATTTTTTTTAGTAGACTTTAAAGGAACAGTAACACCAAAAACTGAAAGTGTTTTAAAGTAATGAAAATATCATGTAATGATGCCCTGCACTCGTAAAACTGATGTGTTTGCTTCAGAAACACTACTATAGTTCATATAAACAAGCTGCTGTGTAGCAATGGCGGAAATTGAAAAAAGTCTATATGGCACAGGTTAAATAGTGGATAACAGATAACACCATTATGTTCTCCAGAGATTATCTCCTTTGAATGGCTACCCCCATGGCTACAAATCAGCTTATTTTTATAAACAATAGTAGTGTTTCTGAAGCAAACAGCAGGTTTACCAGTGCAGCAACACTGCATTATATTTTTATTTCTTTAAAACAATTTCATTTTTTGATGTTACTGTTGCTTTAAGGCAGTGATCCCCAACCAGTAGCTCGTGAGCAACATGTTGCTCTCCAACCCCTTGTATGTTGCTCTCAGGGTCCTCAAAGAAGGGGCTTATTTTTGAATTTCAAGCTTGAAATGAAGTTTTAATTGCATAAAAACTAATTATAGTCCCAAGTAGAGCCTCTTGTAGGCTGCCAGTCCACACAGGGCTACCATATAGCCAATCATAGCCCTTATTTGGCACCCCAAGGGACTTTTTCATGCTTTTGTTGCTCCCAAACTCTTTTTACATTTGAATGTGGCTCACGGGTTAAAAAGGTTGGGGACCCCTGCTTTAAGGTATCTGGAAAACCTGGATAACTGGTTCCATGCTTTTATTTACAACCAGTTCCCATCAAGCTAAACTGACCAGAGTATATTAGACTTGGGCCTTGGGAAGTGACCCTGCATTAAAGAATTGCCTCTACTGTCTCCCTGAAAGAACTTCTTGTAACAGTCATTAAACAATGTACTAAAATCACTAAAGGATCATTGTGTCCTCTTTCTGAACAATGTTTACATGTAAAGCAATATATTTCTAACATATTTTACTTCTCTTTAATCCCCTTGCTCTATTAATTATCTAGTGCAATAATATATCCCCATCTTTGCTTTCCCTTGGCAGAGGGATTATCGTGTTATATATTATATTTTTGAAACACAGTAGCATATCTTTGTTCTATCTTTAGAGAGTAGTTCACAGTCTTAAACCCGTGATTTGTTTAACACGGAGTTGCTTGGTTCTTCATTTATCAGAAATTCAATTAGTAGCAATCGTCATTATTAATTTCATAGGAATTATTAGCAGCCGAGAGTGAAGAACGGAATTCTGAAGCCATTTCTTATGAACCTGCCTGGGGTTAGTAAAGCTCAGTCACCAGGATATTAATGAGATGCCTCAAGGTGCAAATGATATTTTAATAGGTGTTACCTAACGAGACTGCCCCTCATACACAGTCACACATTAACTTGCACATTTCCCGAAGATTTTACCCCTTGTTACAATCAGTTATTAGAATGTATGAACACTCACTTTGACACTTTAATAAAGTATCAGCCATCATCAATTTAAGATTTAATAAAAATAAAATTAAAAATGTATTACGTTTGGCCGCGTTACTTTTTAAAAGTAGGATTTTCTCAAATTTTTTAAATTAGATTTTCTCTCCAAATGATTGCTGGTTGGAAGGGGTTGGATGTTGAACGAGGGCATAGCAGGGAATTATGCGTCTGAGAAAATGATAAAAGAATAAGAGGATGGCAGAGGAGAAGAAAGGTGAGATGAAGTAATGAGTCAAAACTTCCACCAAATGAAAGAGAGAAGGGGAAAAAAAACCTCTGATATTAAAATGATGGGTTCTTGTTAATGTTCACAGCTCCGGATAAAAAAGGGAGGCATTTACATTCCGGTATTCCGTAAGAAAATGTGCAGAGAGCCATTATATAACTGTTAAACGTACCATTAAAAAAATTTGTTTTTATTATTTTTCTATTGATTTTGATTTAAAACTATCTTTATTTTGTTCATTCATTGTATATATGTGATAGAAAATTAGATATGGCTGTTTGAGATTTTATTAAAGTGGTTTCAGTGGTTACAGATTTTGTAAATTCTGTGCATTGTTGAAGAATACGGCTGGAAAAAAGCAGATTCAATTTAAGGTTACTTTTTCTTGGTAGCCATGGGACTGGCTCTAGTATCTTGCTTTACTGTCTGGGTGGATCCTTCAGAAATAAATAAGAGCTTATTTATTGAGGAGGCAAGGTGCAAAGTAGGGATGCACCAAATCCAGGATTCAGTTTGGGATTCGGCCTTTTTTTCTCTGTAATAATAAAACAGAGCCTTGTACTTGATTCCAGCTAAGATGTAATTCATCCTTTTGGAGGCAAAACAATTATGTTGGGTTTAATTTTTATATTATTTTTTTAGTAGACTTAAGATATGTAGATGCAAATTACATAAAGGTGCCTTATCTAGAAAACCTCAGGTCCCATGTATTCTGAATAACAGGTCCTATACCTTTAGTTATCCAGAACATTGTTCTATTCCAGTGCCATTTCATTACTATAAGCACATTTTAAAACCTAACTTCACATGACATGTTGTGCCACCCCTGGTAGTTTTAAAAACAAATTTCCAATTTTCTAACTGCAGTTCTGGTTAAGTATACAGTGTCCAATTGCATTCTCTACACTACGGATTCCATTTTGCACACCCCAGTTCCATTGCTCGAGGTAAGCATGGGGTGGCATTGAATGTGCTGCACACCAACTCAGAAGCACCTCTATACTAAGGAACTGGTAGGGTAGGCATTAAGTAAATGGTATCTTAAGGTATATGTTGTGGCAAGAATCTCTGTATACAAAAAGCTTAAAACATGGACTATTTAATGGTTAACTAAAGAAAAACTAAAGCCCTGAATATTATCCTGTGTTTACTTTAAAGAAAGATGTTCCCATATAAAGTTCCCGTCACTATCCACCACCCTATTCCCCTGATAGCATTGATACCATGTCTGAACACTGCAAACATATGACTGTCTGTAGGAGGGTGGTGCATGAGTAGAGAAGCGCAGCTGAGAGCTACGTGGTATAAGTCTAACAATCCCCCTCCTTCGGCCAATATTCACCAGGTCACTTTTTGTTGTTATTGTTATTACACGTTATTTACATCACCAACATAAAATGTAGTAGTGCTTCAGAATTAACGTTTAGTCATTCACATGTATCCTTGTCCCAGAGGAGCTTGCAGTCTAATTTCCTACTACAGGCAGACAGTAGGGTCAGAAGCCAATTAACCTGCCAGTGGAAAGCCGAGTATTCAGAGGAAAGAGAGAATGTATAAATACCATATTGAAAATATCCAGGTCACTTTCAACCCAAGATCCCATACTACAAGGCAGCAGAGAGAGAGAGAGAGAGAGAGAGAGAGAGAGAGACAGACAGACAGACAGAGAGAGAGAGACAGAGAGAGAGAGAGAGAGAGACACAGAGAGAGACAGAGAGAGAGAGAGAGAGAGAGAGAGAGAGAGAGAGAGAGAGTGAGAGAGAGAGAGAGACAGAGAGACAGAGACAGAGAGACAGAGACAGAGAGACAGAGACAGAGAGACAGAGAGACAGGGATGGATATACTGTAGATCAATAGATAAATAAATAGAGAAATTAGGTAGATAGAAACAGATTGATAGATAGCTGAATAGATAGATATACTGTATATATGGAGAGTGATAGATAGATAGATAGATAGATAGATAGATAGATAGATAGATAGATAGATAGATAGATAGATAGATAGATAGATAGATAGACAGACTGTATATATGGAGAGTGATAGATAGATAGATAGATAGATAGATAGATAGATAGATAGATAGATAGATAGATAGATAGATAGATAGATAGACTGTATATATGGAGAGTGAGAGATAGATAGATAGATAGATAGATAGATAGATAGCAAATTCATATAATTATGTTGACATTTATTACCATGAAACTAACATTAACATTAAGCCAAAAAACACAAATATTTTACTATGAGTTTTGGTCCTAAAGAAGGAAAGTAGAGAACAGGCACTGGGGAATAAAATTTATAGTATTGAAAAAAAGAGATAGCCTGTTGGGAATGGCAGAGCAAGAGAAAACACAGATTTTTAGAATAAAGACTGTTATATTTAGAACAGAGAAGAAGAATCTGCCTTGGTGGGGTAGCTAATTTCCTCTACTCCTAATTACGATAATATGTTGCAGTTTTTGACAAGCTGTCTTCTACTGCATCTTCTCGCAAGCTGCTGCAAAACGAAAAGCTGCAAATTGCAAAATTGTGCAAATAACACTCAGGGAATTTGCATAAAAATTGGTTGCAAAAACCAATTAGCACTTCATTAATAATCAATGAAGTGGTAATTTACACATTGCCCAAAAGCAAATTGTAAATTCAATTTTGCGTATAATTGAGAATTGGGTGCCATTTATATACAGCTGCTTGAAATGACCTGAAAAGCACATATAAATTCCAAGAAGCAGAAACTCATATATTAAACACATACCGGATAAACACACCTATCCCTGGTTGACAGAGCGTATTACATGTTTTGTGTGATTTCCGCGCTCTCGATTCAGCTACAGTACTGCGTTATTTAAACTTTACATACTGTATATACAGTATCTGATATTAGACTCTCATGTAACCACACAAAGATTGCTCTATGGTTAAACTACAACTCCCAGGATTCCCTGATAGCCATATATTTTTTGGGAATGCTACAATTTGTAAATGAGAACTCACTGTTTTCCAGCAATAAAAGTGCCCTTGATATACAACCCTAGAAATTCTGGTGGCCCTACTAGGATGTGGTACAGCTTCTTTAAGTTCAGGTCTTTTCCAAACCTTAAAGCAGGACATTCCCTAATGCATTATGTCGGTCCAGTTGAATATCTTTTTGACTGAGGACAGAACTCTGTCTTTTTGACCTGCCTTTCCAATAGGTCACTGTCTTCAGTAGTCTGCCTCTCCAGAAGCCTTAATGGTAGCGATAATTGTGTATTTTTTAAGAAGCCCGGCTTGTAGAATAGGAAAAAGAAGGGCAATCTTATCTGCAGGGCAAGAAGTAAGGTTAAATTCATAAGTCCAAGCAACTTCCGACAGTATATCATCATTGCTGTCCCTGCACACCATCTGGTATGTCAATTTCTGAAAGTGTTCCGCTTATCTACGAATGGGAGGACTAGGCATTGAGCAGTCAAGTGGGTTTCAGGCTTTTTTTCTTGAACTCCAATGGATAGTTCTTAATATTATTTGGAGCCTGAAAATTATGCAAAAAGCTAGACACTACTTCAACCTTTGTCAAAGAGTGTTACCCTCCCAACCCAACTTCATTAACATACACTGGGGCACAGGTGGAAACCCAAGATGGAACATTTACTTAATATCCAACCTTTTTATGAAAAGGGTTTTTTTCTTGAAGTGTAAACAGAGGAAACACTTTATTTACAGCTTTGTTGTGCTGTGGGAAATGTTGATCTATGATGATGGGGGTGGGAGGAAGGGTCCAAGGCTTGACATTTCACATGTCATGGGATGTGTAAGGCGTCCTCGGCGCGTCCAGGATGGCGGTGCCCAGAACAGGCCATGCAGTCGTCAGACGCCAGCGTGACGCTGGCGTTTTCGCACAGCGTATTAATGCTGGCGCATCCTTTGGACGCTGGCATCCAAAACATGCAGACGATGGCGCACATTCTGTCGCACGTCCTGTGACGTCATCTAGCGCGTTTTGGCGCAAAAATCCACCTATTTAAGTTCGCCAGAAGGTTCTCTCAGCGCCCGAGTATAGGTTCTTCTATCTAGAATTCCTGGGTGTTTTCTAAGTATTGAGTCTTGATTCTCGACCTTTGCCTGAAACCTCGACCTTGATTCTTCGCTGCCTGGACCGACCTTTGCCTGAAACCTCGACCACGATATCTTGCTGCCTGGACCGACCTATGCCTGAACTGACGATTCTTCTGCCTAATCTATTGTACAGCGAACTGTGTTTGACTATTTGCTTCCTCCTTGGTCCACACTCCAAATTGTACCTTCAGGCCCTGACAGGATGTTTGCTTTTGGAAGCACTCATAAATATTGTTTCTCCGAGTTATATTTAAACTCTGACCATATCTATTAAGGCAGCTACTAGGCACCATGATACTACTTATTACCAAGTGTCAACAAGTTCTTTTGATTATTCGGGTGTAATTAGCACCCCAATGATAGATAGATGAAGTGGGTGGAACGCCTTCTACAGAAGATGCTTAGAACTTCTATAGTTGAACTGGTATAGGTTGGACGATCCTTCTAAATGCAATTAAAGCCTGGTGAGTGGTGCTTCTAAATTCCCAGTGATAATTTGCATTTAAGCAACGTGTTCCGTGCCCACAATGAACCCACAAAAAAACCTGCCGAATTGCTGTTTTAGCCTATGGGGGACCTCCTAGAACCTATTAGGAGTCATTTGGTGGACTTTGAAAAATCTAAGTTTTTTGGGGCAAATACTTCGATTCGAATTCGATCGAATGCGGTAAAACTTAGATTCAAACATTTCAAATACAACCTATTCACCCAAAGTTTAAAAACGTAGATTTTTTTAAAATTTAAAAAATTTCTATTGGTCTTTTTTATTCGAATTTCAAGTTGATGGGAGTTTAAAAAAAACTCCAATCACCTTGAAATTCGACCCTTGATAAATTTGCCCCTTACAGTAGGGCCCCCTCAGTAATCAGAAAGGAATATCATAAAATTCTCAGCACACATTCGAGAGAATTCCTCCGATTATATCTGAAGGCCCCATTCTCTCACCGCCCGCCGGTGTCAGTTTGGATTTTGCTGAGAAAGAGAGCAGGATTGAATTTACTGTACACAATTCTCTTATCACAAATTTACTTTTCTGTAATTGCATCACCACTCACTGCTATATCACATAATCAAATTAGTATGGAAATATAAGGAAAGCATATGCAGTTACACAAAATATTGAAACAATTTTAAATATGGAGTGTTATGGGGAATGAGCTTGTGCATGCAACGTAATTCATACTGTTTAATTCCATAATGTCTTTTGTGTGAATTAATTAGCATATTTATTACTAATGTGTAATATGAGGTTGGAAACGTATTGCGGCATAGCATTATGTGAGGTGGAGATTAAAAAAATATTAAAAAAAAAGAAAAAGAAAAAAGAAATAAGCAAAATAAAAATTTTCTCTGCAATGTGAAATATAACCGCCACGATTACAAGCCAGGAATTAAATTAACCAATAAATCAGATAATCAATTTTAGCATTACCGGTAGAAGAGCTTCAGATGGAAGATCAGATCATTTGTAATAATAAATAGTTGGAGTTTTCTTATTGCTCTAATAATAGGAACAGGATTTTCAGGGGTTAGTCAATGCATACGGATAATAACCTAACAGACCTCTCTAAATATTAAGCCTCAGCATCTTGTATATCTATCAACAGGATTAAGCCACACTGGGTTTGGGGATATCAGTCAGGCAGGCAAAATGCTTTATAAATGCTTTTTTGTTCATTTTGTGCAGCAGAGGAAGCACCGCCCCACATGGCACACTACAGAGCAGAAAGCACACTTAACGTGGAGAAGTATCAGAACTTGACTAGGGGAGATGGCAATAACTGTCCCCTTAACACCCCTCCCATTCTACCAAAACATACAGACATACATTCAGAATTTATGGGTAGAAAGGCCGCAGGGTAATTTACTAACATTATAACCAATAGTTTTATTAACGTTGGCATCAATACACTTTACACAAACAGATATATGAGCATGGTTGCATAACATTTAGCTGCTGAAGGCGTCATTACAATTATCAAAACTTACAATAACTTAACCCTAACTATTTAAACCCCCATTATCAAGCTTGTGACTCCTCCTCCTCCAAACTTCCATGGTCTACTGTGGCCATTTGTCCCAAAAGCCTACCCCCCGGCCTGCCCCTTCAGAAAACCATACCTCCCAACAATTTGGAAATGAGAGAGGGAAAAAACAGATTTGCCACGCAGAGTTTTGACCACACCCATTTTGTGGCCACACCCCCTAATTACCATGTTCATTTTACAAAATTTGGCAGGTTATGAAAGTTTGAACACATTTCTGTGGTTTTTATGTGTTGTTACAGTTATGCTAATGAAGGTGATTCGCCCTTTAAGATGCAAGTTTCCCCAAGAGACCTGCTTATCTTAAATTGTTACAATTGTTTCTTTGCGTATCTTAAAGTGTATTTAGGTGCGTCTGCCACGTATTCTGGGCTCTCTGCCAAAAGCAAATTAAGTTTTAGAAGCTTTGTATCTGTTTCTGGCTGTTCAGTGCAGTACATCAAAGAGAAAGTCGGGACATTTCAGTAACAATCTGGGGCAGCTGTCAAAATCGGGACTGTCCCGCGAAAAAATTGGACAGTTGGGAGGTATGGAAAACACCTGCATCTTAGTCGATTTACCTTCTTTTTGGCTCCACCCCCCCAGGGCACCCCACCAATCTGCGACAACAGTACCCTGCCCTTTGGCCAACCCCCCACATCCCTCTCCCACCTACATCTCATTAGAACTACAACTCCCATCAGCCTACCACCACATTCCCTGACCTTATTCATCCCCCTGTCATGGCCCCCTGCTGCTCCACCTGTTCCAGGCTTCCTTTTTTAGGGCTACTAAAGTGAACTTGAAATATTTTTTTCTTTACCCACAAAACTTTGAAATTCAGTGACCTCATTAGGAATCATTATCATTGTTTGTGGTAAATGTGTTAAAAAAATTCAAGATCACGTTTCTTCTGTCATTTGAGAAAACTGAATTAAAATAATCCAGATTTTTTATGAATTCACATTTCTTGAATTGTTGTGGTTTTTTTATTGGATTTTTTTAAAATTATAAAATGGAAGTATATGTTCAACATTCAAGCAATTATTTATTTTAGTCTTTCAGACAATTGTTGCAGTTGTAATTGGGTCTTTACCATTAAAATGTTTTGGAAAAAAAACAATATTGATTTTAATCGTGATTTTTTTTTCCCCCTTGATCAAGTTCGTAAATGTAAGTGGAAACATTTTAATTTGCAAACACTTGGGCTGGTTTTATAATTGCCGACCAGACTATTGCGTATATGACCAAAATGAAGAAAATTTTTCAATCCCACGCAAATACAACCCAGCCAAGATGGGATCAAACCTAGAATCCTAAGCATAGCAAGGCAGTGCTTAACAGTGAGCCTCCATTTTTCCCCAAGTCGCTTACTGATAACCAACTTAATGAGATCTTTACATTTCATTTTCATACAAGGTTACTAGTTCTTGGTCTTGCAGGGTACAGAGGAAGCACAGTGGCAACACAATGGCAAGAAGAAAGAGTAAATCCAAGGGTTTTCAAATATGCAGCAAAAATCACTTCTCTGCCCCTACAACCATATGCACCTTGCCATGTTAATGGAAAAAGAAGAGGAGGACATCACATTCATAGAGATTTTAAGGATGCCGGACTTGGATATGTGGGGCATTTGTCTGCAAATCTGATTGGTTTTCCTAAGTATCCGACAAATGATTATGCAGCATTCCATACTGCAGAACTACTCAGCAGTGCAAGTGTTTGCCAATGCTTTTTTTTTTTTAATTATTCCATTTTAAAGATGTAACATCCAATTTCCTAGGCAATGGCGGTAACCTCAGCAAGTGAATAAATCCAAGAGCATTCATATAAGAGCAAATTGTATTTTAGTGTTAGTGTTCCATTAAGTGTGGGTATGAGCAGCTGTGAAGATTGGTTTCAAATGATTTCCATGGGAATAAATCTTGTCACCCTGTAAAAACATTAACATAATGAAGCTGCAGGTAATACAAACTACTTAAAATATTCACACAATGAAGCTTCATTTGTTTACTTGAATTACAATAATATTCAATACAACAGATTTCCTTTTTAAAACAAATCTAATGGCAGGTTGAGCAAATTGGCAGATTGGTAGGACTTGTTCTCTTGTTTACACTGATTTAATTCCTTGGCTGCTGTGGAATTCATACATTATAACTTGCATTAATAAGTGAATGTTTATTCTCCTTTCCCTCCTGTTTTTAATCTGTACAACAGTGCCAGACATCACAAATATCACATTAAACTGTATAAATACAGACTTGACTCAGGTGACACTTGGCCTCTAAATAGGGAGGGCGCATCCATTGCACTTTTCACGGTACCCAATGCAAGGGGCTTTACCCACCTGTGTGATATAGATTGAAAACAGATCATAAGCTCTATGGGACAGGCAGTTGACATGCCTAAAAAATGTAAACTCTTATCGCAGTATATACAGTATGTGCCCAGTCCCTTTGTAAACTTTTGGGGGTTCACCCCACCCTGCTTTGTAACCTCCCCTAAAGGTTGTGCTTCTTTTCCTCAAGCTTCATGAAATCTGAGACTCTCCCCTGATTTCTGCTGACACACAGATTCTACTTCTTCTATCATCTATATATAAAAACATGGTTTTGGGGTGCACTTACACACAACAAGGTTTACATTTGTATTTCTGGAAGGGGCAACAAACTACCATTTGAACTGTTCAACCCATTCTAGGTGCCATATTCAGTCTCAGAGAAAGTTAAATAAATTTAAATATGTTTTTATTCTCAGTGTTGGACTGGCCCACCGGAATACCAGGAAAACTCCCGGTGGGCCAAGGTGTCAGTGGGCCCTCATGCTGTTAAACATTTGGCCTATTTCATGTAAATTCCCTATTTCTATGACAATAAATAGATGTAAAAATAGATTAAACTATATAAAGAAAAGAGACTAAGAGGTTGAATGAGGAGAGGAAGTACTGAGAGTGGGTCCCTGGTCTAAGGTTTTTGGTGGGCCCCTGGTGTCCCAGTCCAACACTGTTTATTCTTTACATACATAGGTCCAGTCTATAGCAACCAATTAGCACATAGCTGTGACCTGTTCAATGATATTATAATAGTTAAAACAACCATCTGGTTATGATAAATTCAGATCCCGGAGCAAATTTTCATAGATAGATAAGATAAGATTCTTTATTTGGACACATGCATAGTTATACAGGTACAACATGCAGTGAAATGCATCCTGATCCACTTTTTTAGACTGTGCAGAATTACAAAAAATGAGGGTTATTATAAGCCTCACTATCGGGAAGAGTGAATTAATGTACTATAACATGAATTCTCCATAGTGTGGGTGGTCGGCAAGTGGCTTTCTTATGCAGAGAAGAGACAGGAGAGCAAACAATGTTGACAAATATTCACTCAAAAACACAATAGCAGGGTTCTTGCCTTAACAGTGCATCAAAAATATATAAGGTCTCTTTCACAAGTCTATGTAGTCATCCTTACTACCCCAGTGTAGTAGGCCTCTCCCAGATTCTGGACCACCACAATTTAGCACCCTTTTACTCGCTGTTCCGAAGTAACTTTCAGAATCCATCAACCTTCCATCAGCCAAGCCACACCACCTACTTCCAAGTCAGCTTCACTGCTGCACTCTCTCAAACACTGCCTTTCTCCAGACCCAGTCACAGGCCCCTTGGTTTCCTCTCATACACAGGGAACCAGCCAGAACCAGGGTTGGATTGGGCCAACAGGATCCTGGAAAAAAACCTGGATAGAACTTTGCGTGCTCTATCTCTGATCCCAGATGAAGGCTTGTACCTGGTTTGACAAGTGAAAGAGTTCTTGATAAGGGTAGGGGGCCCTAGAGGTGGCAGCCCTCATGAACCCTGGGCACCCCAGTCCAACACTAACCAGAACCCCAAGGTACTACAGTATACCCCTTTAATCTCTGCAGGCAGCTCTGTTCTCAGATGCCATCATATAACCCAACTGAGGGTGAATATTAAACCTATCTCCACTGGGTATCCCCCTGCACACTTAACTGCTAGTGTCACGATAGTTACAGAAATATTTCATATTCAGGTACCTTATATACCATAATGTGTTTATCTATCAAGTTATAGGCTGCAGTTATGTCCAGAATGTTGACAAATACATTTTTGAATGCAATAAATTTAATGTACTTTATTTGGGCTAAGTGGACATGTTTCTATTGATGCACTGACAGTAGGGTATTATGAACTGGAGAGACTCTGATAGAGATTGATAAATATACAGTACATAGACACACACATAATACAGTAGTAGTAGACTTCAGTGTATTTTTTAGATGAATTCAGTTGACATTTAGTCATCCTTAGGTACATTGGCCCTTTCACCATTGCAGAGATTGCCGATTCCTAGCTGACGTATGGTGTCACTCATTTGAGGCGGGATCTGTGACCCTTGTACTGAACATTTATGTTTGATCTGAAGCACTGTCTGCTAAACGTTTAAAGATACAGTTGTTCCGCACAACGTAGTAACCTTTTGAGAAAGCAATGTATTACTCAGCGGTATCCCAGCATCGTGTCAACTTGTCTCCCTGAACCTCTTCCGCAGCTGACGCTAACCACCCTGACCCCGTAATAATACAATTTTCTTTAAATGTGATACCAGGAACTGGAAGAAAAGTTCATACATCTTCAGCTTTTAATTTATTTAAAACGACTGTTTAATGTGGAAAAGGCAAGCCGATCAATAGCAGAAAACGCAAATAAGTACAGCTATTGACACGTCCGTATTTTAAGCCTAATTGCAGCCATATGCACTTTCTAAGGGCATCTCACCTTTTAATGACACCCTGGAGAATAGGGGGGGTTTGTTGATGCATCTGTTTATTTTGTGCTACAATGTCCCTGGCTGAGGTCTCCGGGGGTCTAAAGAAAGCAGCAGTCTATCTTGCACTCATTTCTGGGTTATACATCTCCCTTGTTAGAATGACCACTTCAATTGTTCTCAGCCCATCAAAAAATCCAATGGCAGTAATTGTAACAGGAGTCATGCATGGGGGTTTTGGGAATATGCATTGGTAACAAACCATAAATGCTTATTTCCAATTTGTATGTGCATAAAATGGCACTTTAATCCTTAGAAGATTTGACTGTCTGCTATATCGAGTAGTTAAGTGCCCCTCACACTTACACCCACCTAAAGTAAGTACCTTTTTACATTTAACAAAAGGCTAACCATTTATCAATCAATTATATGTACAGGAAAATAATTTACTAATGAAACATCAGCAAGGTCCCCACGTAAAAGGCAATAGTAGATGACTCACGTAACTAGTAGGCGACGAACCCCCTCGCAAATTTTTTCAGCAGCCATGGATTTGCTGCAAAATTCCACATTCAGCTAAATTTTCTGCAGAACCACAGCAATCTACTGCAAAAATTTCCACCACCAAAAAAATTAGAAAACCGGCAGTGGGGAAAAAAGTGCAGAGAAAACCCACCCCTGACTTCAATGCATTTTGCATGAAAACTATGCCTTGAAAAAAAAACTTGTGTATTTGCCAAAGAACGCCCATTGACTTCACAAATTTTTTAGTGAGGGATAGATTCACTCATCACTAGTCCATAATACAGGTATGGGACCTGTGATCCAGAATGCTCAGGACCTGGGGGTTTTCTGTAATTTGGATCCCTGTACCTTACTTCAGCTAAAAATCATTTAAGCATTAAATAAAACCAATAAGATTGTTTTGCCTCCTATAAAGATACATTATTGCTTAGTTGGGATCAAGTACAAGGTACTCTTATTATTACAGAGGAAAAGGAAATAATCATTGCTTGATTAAAATGGAGTCTATGGGAGATGGCCTTCCCGTAATTCAGAGCAGGCCCTGGACAACCCAGCCAGGCACCCAAGGCAACCTGGCCAGCTGCTTCGCCCCCTTGCTCGCATGGCCTCGACTGCGCATGCGCAGGATATTAAGAGCCGGGCCAACACATAATGCCCAAATTGATGCCGGCACGCATGTGCAGAAGCGCCAATTGCCTTGCGCGCAGAAGCGCAAAAAGTCGGGTAGTGAGGGGACTGGACATGGGGTAGGCTACAGAGCAGGTATGTGCCTGGCGCCCCCCCAGCTTTACATCCTAGGCACGTGCCTATTCTGCCTACACCTAGTTCCCGGCCCTGATTCAGAGCTTTCTGGATAACAGTTTTCCAGATAACAGATCCCATGTCTGTATCTGTTATGGGCAATGGTGTGTGAATCTCTATCAACTGCATATTCTTGTACTTCTACTACACCTCGTCACTATCTGAACAAGACTTGTTCCTCTGGACAGGCAGCTAAAAACCCAATATAAATTGAGAGCTTAAAGAACAGTTCAGTGTAAAAATAAAAACTGGGTAAATAGATAGGCTGTGCAAAATAAAAAAATGTTTGTAATAGCGTTAGTTAGCCAAAAATGTAATGTACAAAGGCTGAAGTGATTGGATGTCTAACATAACAGAACACTACTTCCTGCTTTTCAGCTCTCTAACTCTTTAGTAAGTCAGTGACTTGAAGTGGGGCCACATGGGACATAACTGATCAATGAGTTTGCAATTGATCCTCAGCATTTAGCTCAGATTCAAAAGCAACAGATATGGCCCATGTGGCCCCCCTCAAGTCTCTGATTGGTTACTGCCTGGTAACCAATCAATGGAAACCAAGAGATCTGCAAAGCAGGAAGTCGTGTTCTGGCTATTATATTAGACATCCAGTCACTCCAGCCTTTATACATTACAGTTTTGGCTAACTAATTAGTAACATTTTTTATTTTCCACAGCCTTTTTACACAGTTTTTATTTTTATAGAAAACAATTACTTTAAACATGGAGGCTCAGTAAGTAGCACTTTTACCATGCAGCACTGGAGTTCTGACTTGATTTTCAGCTTGGTCACTACATGCAATAGAGTTTACATGTTGTCTGTGTGGATTTCTTCTAGGAACTCTGGTGTTCTCCCACACTCTAAAACTGACCCTAACATGTGTCAATGTGATAGGGACCTTAGACTATAAGCTCCACTGGGGTAGGGTCTGATGTGAATGATGAACAATCCGTGTAAAGTGCTGTGTAAAAGTGTCAGTGCTATATAAATAGATCATTTTACAGAAGAACAGATAATAGAATACTTTCATGGGCATATAAAAAAAAACAATTTTTATGCTTCTGAACATAAGCAGATTTTAATTATAAAAAATATAATTACATAATGTTATAATAATGTCAGGATGCGTGGGGCAATTCACTATAATCAAATGAAGGCGTTGATTCCGTTGCCCTTAGGCATCTGCTTTCGAAATGAAAATCAATTGGAAATCACAGGGTTTTTTTTTTTCTCTATTCCTATTCATTTAACCAGAAGATTTTGAATTCAAGTGTATTAGGAATGTTTCAGTTCCAGTGTGCTGTAAGTTCAAAAAAAAAACAAAACAAATCAAAGTATTAGTATTAAGCATTAAAGCAAGATGTAAGGTGTACTGTAGTTCAGCAACTATAGAAATGTATACTTAAAGCAACAATGCACAATTTTCTCTAAACTCTTTAGGGCCAGTGGGCCAGTTAATTCAGAAGGATCCTCCTGTAAGAATCCTCCTGTTTAGACTCATTTATTTGGGTTTAGATCATCATCATTTTTTATCATCATCATTTATTTATAAAGCGCTGTCAAGATACGCAGTTTAGATGCCTACGTTTGGGTTACCTACGTTAGGGAGATACAGGATGCAAAATAATAATTTTAGAGTAGGTTTATATCACCTTTAAATACAAAATGTTTTTTTTCTAAGTGCTTAGTTTGCCATGTACCATAAGAGTGCAGTAGACACACATACTTTATTAGTTGAGCTCCAAGCATTGCTGGAAATTCCTTTCTGGGTAGTTAATCAATATGCATAGCACACTAGTGACTTAAAAGTTGTAATTTTAATGTTTATGGCTTTTAAGGTCACTTTGAAGGTGTTAAGCCACTTAAAATGGTTGAATGGCCTTATTCTAAATAGGTACTTACTATATGAATTCTGTATTGCTGGACTCTATTCACCTCCTAAAAGATGCCAAGCTACAGGCATGAGAGGTCCATGATCAAGTCCAGTTTATACATTTATGGAACTGGTTATACAGAATGCTCGGAACCTGGGGTTTTCCATATAAGTAGTGATGGGCGAATTTGGGGCGTTTCGCCAAAAAATTAGCGAATTTCCCACGAAATTCCAGAAACGGCGAAAAATTCACAAAACGTCGCCTGCGTCCAAAAAAATAAACGCCCGCAGGATTTCGCGCCCACCAAATAAATTCGCCCATCACTACATATAAGGAATCTTTGCAAAATTTCAATCTCCATAGCTCAAGTCTACTAGAAAATGATTTAAACATTAATTAAAACCAATAGAATTGGTTTACTTCCAATAATGATTTCTATCTTAGTTGGGATCAACTACATATAAGGGATCTTTCCATAATTTGGATCTCTATAGCTTCAGCCTACTAGAAAATAATTTAAAGATTAATAAAAAAAACAATAGAATTGTTTTACCTCCAATAAGGATTTCTATCTTAGTTGGGATCAAATACATCACCATCATTATTATTATTATTATTATTATTATTACTACAAGAAAAAGGAAACCATTTTTAAAATGTTTAATTATTTGCTTATAATGGAGTCTATGGGCAACCATCTTTCCATAATTCGGAGCTTTCTGCATAATAGGTTTCTGGATAATGGATCATATACCAGTGCTTATAATAATATTTCCTCCTATTATGGCTTCCCCATGTATACCTGAACAACTGGAGTCAGATTTACACAGAAAGAGTGAAAGAAATGTCCTGCTTAATTGAAAATGTATATATTAATAGGACTGGAGATCTAGGTATAGACTAAGGGGCAGAGCCACTTCCCAGGGGCATTTATAATAAAGATGCTAACTGCTAGAGATTGTATTTGCAAAGGATCTATTTGTTCCTAGTTAGACATAACCACTATAGCATGGTCTATACATCCCTAGAGGATGGATGTTTTCTCTGTGCTTTGTATTTGTTTTAATATTATTCTTATTAATCAATATACCAGTAAGTATTTTACTCAATGTTCTATGCTGCATGTGGAGTCTAGGACCGAATACCTACCGTGACCAGGGAGCGTATTTCTCTTTACTGTTGCACCACTTCAAATGCACGCAATTGAAAGAAGTGTAATTGTTGAAGTGTTATGGTAAATCCATCCAGTACCCTCACAGTTTCAACCTGTGCCCACTTGGTGCCAGTCTTTGCACCTTTGGTATCTGGCACAAAATGTTGAAATTTGATTTTTGGGAAGCAAAAATATACACATATGGGATCCGAAACCCCTTATCCAGAAAGCTCCAAATTCCATTTCACTGCTTATTTCCCATGCTGGCACCCAGGTATTAATTTTGTCTACGGAGTGCACCATTCCTTTGGACCTAAATAGGATTGTTTTGTTTTCAATAAGAATTGATTTTATTGTACTAAAATTTAAAAAGCGGCTCTATCCTAAATGGAGATGGATGAAAAAGCTGACTGTGTGAAAATACTGGTCCCAGTATGTAAAACCTCAAACTCTACTCGCTAGACAGCGATTTCAATTAAACTGCCGCTCATCCGATAACGGAATTGACCTGGGTGTATGTACCCCAGGTCCGTCACTTTCGGGGTCAATCCACTCTGTATAATCAATCGATACAAAGTAATACAATTGAAGTTCACACTCACCAAAATCGGCAGATGGCAATGCAGGAATAAACAAAATGAGCACGCACTCCTGTACCAGCTGATGAAGATGAAACTTGACTTTATTCCTTGTTATTTAAAGCACATGTCCTGACACATTTCAAAACCCATCAGGACATGTGGTTTTAATAACATGGAATAAAGTCAAGTGTTATCTTCATCAGCTGGTACAGGAGTGTGTGCTCATTCTGTTTATTCCTTGATTTTATTGTAGCTGGTATCAAATACAAGTTATTGTTTTATTATTACAGAAAAAAATAAAATAAAAAATTTGAGTTACTGTATTTGATTATAATTGATTCTATGGCAGATGGCCGTCCCATAATTTTTTTATTTTCCTGTATAATGGTTTCCAGATAACGAATCCCATACCCATACCTTGTAAAATTATGCAGTTATACCATTGCTACCCTTCTGTATAGTTCAATTTATAGTGAGCCAGATACTTGAAAAAGTCTACCCCACATAGCCTCGTGGAAGGAGAAGTTATCACATCTGAGAACACGAACAACTCCAAAAAATGTTGAATGGTTTTGGTATTAAAAGTAAATCTGTGATGTATCCTGAGCCATTTTAATTAATTTGCAAAATGGGTATTTGCCCAGTACCCACTAGGACAGAAGAGCCCACCATCAAACTTTTTATCTGTTTTGCATGAAGAAATGGCCTTGTTTTAGTGGTGTCCCATGCAGAGGTGGGCCAGGATATTCTGCTTCTTTGTTTTCCAGAAATGAGCACAAAAATAGGAGATCTTTGGGTTTCATCCTTCTTGGTTTCCTAAAATCAAGTTCACCTGCTTGAGTACTACCCTTGCAAATCTCATATCAATTAAAGGGATACTATCAACCCCAATAAGGGTTGGATTTTAAATGAGGCCATTGAAGAAAGCACTCCACCCTGTCTCCTGCCCACTGCCCTTACCACAATCCAGTCCCCCGTCTACACAGCTTAAGTGAAAGAATGGAGCTGTAGACAACGCTGGTGCAGAAGATTCAAACAGCTGTCAAATCTCCTGCCTGCCCAGTATGTCTCCATTCTTCCATTCTCCCTTCCATTAGTAGCCAGCAGAGTGGCATGCCACCCCTAAAACTAGGCTTGGGCTGTTATCACCTTCCCAGAAATGCCTGACCCCAGTTTTTTTTTAAATAAAAAAAAGAGTAATTTTTCGCCACTAATGTGAATACAGCTCTGGAGAAAACCATATTACAAATGTACAAAGAGTTGTACGGCACAGTAAACATGCTGTTGCTTCTACTCATTTAGACTCATGAGCTCTCACAAACCTGAAATGGCTGAAAGAGCATTAAAGTGTAAGGATCAAACCCCAGAGCGGTGTGAACTTTTCTTGGCACCTTTAATTGCCAGCAGTATTTTCAATAGAAAAAAAAGAGCACGGAACACATGACTGGGAGGTAGTGAAAATCAGCTGACTGTTAAGTGTTTGATAAGTGTATTGAATTGAATGTTTTTACTGTAACATCCTGAATCACTTTAAAAGAGCTGCATAAGGCAAAGTCCCACTTATTAACACATATTAGATTTGCAATAGAATGAAAGCAATCTGCCATGAAAAAAATCCTTTACCGTCATAATAGACTCTTCAACTGCCTTCAAGGCACTGCAGTCCTAGAGAATGGATTAAAGAAAAATACACTAAAATAAGTTTAACTTATAGGTGCACAATGGTGCTTTTTGGGAATATTTTGGTAGTAGGGTACAATTTTTAAAGATGGCTTTTTTTATTCCTTTTTTGGTGAAGGAAAGTCAAGGCAAACGGGTTACTTCTGTCAACCTTAAAGAGGCTTAGAGGCCCATTTACGGAAGGTCGAATGTTAGTGGTATTAGAGCTTTTTGAAATCACAATTAAACTCTATTTCTCTAAAACCACGAATGCCATGAAAATAGCTGTCGAAAAAAATTTGTATACCCAGAATTTTTCACGAATGAACAAAACATTTGTACAACAATGAACGTTTTGATCTCTGAAACCTCTAAAACCACGACCGGAAGGCTAATCTTTGCAACGAAAGAGGGGGAAACTTCCATTGACTTCTACATGACCTTGACAGCTTTTACTTGCCGTACTTTTGTATTCATAGATTTAATGGTTTTTATGGTTAACTATATGAAAAATGTGTTTGTTTGTGCTAAAACTAATGATCTGGAGAAAGGAACGGTCTACAAACTTAGTGTGGGTTTATTTTGTGCTTTGAAATTCCAGCCCATTGACACATTGTTACTCAGCTGAGTGTGTAGAATTTTTGTGATGGGAAGTGGAACACAAATTCATGCCTAAGGTTGGCTAAAAGGACCTAAAAATAATTTGAGTAAAAACGTAGTTTTAGAAGGAAATTGAACTTATACAACTCTGTAGCCTCAAAATTAGAAAATCAACATTTCAACATACCGTAAACAGCATAAACTGAGGACAAACTTAAGACCAATGGACCATTAGCTGCGATCATTTTGTTAATTATTACTAACCTTTGCTCTGAGATGGGAACATTTGAGATGATAAGATATTCGAAAAAAAGGTTCCTTTGTGCTTTAATGAAGGCACACAACCTCCAATCTAACACTACATTGTGTTTGATTATCATCTTATTGTATCTGTAGATGGACTGGGTCCAGTTGCTTAGCCTTATCTTCTTCGGCTTCAGGAACTAAATAAAGTCTATGAGCTACTAGGCAGAAATATACTGAAATCCACTGTGGCTGAATAATTCTGTGTACACGCCTGCATATAATGTAATTAATATCCATAATTACTCTATCAGTCTGTCTGCTGTAACTCTCTTGATACTAAAACACTACGTCATTGCTGGGGAAAACACATGGTTTCCTAAAACTCTTGATTTTTTTTTCACTTTTCACCATGATAAAACAAGAGCAGAAAGGAATCCCTTCTGCTTAATGGACTTATTTTAACAATCAGCATTGTTAACTCCTCCAGTTTCACTAAGAAGGGGCATTTTAAAATGTAAATTACTCCAAAAAAACTCTTTTCTAGCGGAAATTCAAGTCCATTAGAGCCAATTTAAAGAATATTTAATTTAATAGACTTGGTTTGGGAAATCACATCTGCCTATGTAATCCTCAGCCTGGACTAATCACAACCATTACCCCATAAATGGAATGTACTTGCTCTGGGTAGAATAACTCAGTTTTCTTTGCACTTCTACTAATAAACAGCTGAAAATGCCTCTGAAAGCAATGCTTTTTTTTTATAATAATCAAGCTCAAGAGCTTCCTGATAAAGACCTAGGGGAGCATGGAATGGCCTTCACAATAAATCTAGCAATCCCTGCAGCATGATATCTCTGATGACTATGGCTGAAGGTTTTTTCTCCTCCAGGAGGGGAAAAAAAGACTTAGGAATTGAAATGAATAACACAGAACAGTGAAAACCTCAAACTCAATGCCTGTTCAGTTCTTTCCATAAAAGGATTTTCTAGACATGGAGCTGTGTGTCTACCTGATGTATAAGAAGTGATAACAGATGCATGCAGCAATGAATACAAGACAGGCACTAGCATTTGAATCCCATTTCTGATGCCACTCTGAATTACGTGCTTGTGTGCATTTGTAGCTAGAGGGTGGGACAGATGGCAGAGGCTTAGCTTAAAGTGATGTGTCTGTTAAAATATCCAGTGCCACCAACCGATGTAGAAAGAGATCACAAATGCACTGTCTTTGGCTGCTTTTTGAATGTAGTTTGGAGATCAAGGATGTCTTGGCAGTCTTATAAGTTGCCAATGTTTAAAGAGGGATAATCACCTTTTTATGAAAATCATGGTGTGCTGTGTTCTGTCTAGTAAAGCTCTACTGTATATCTATAAGATAGTCTTGTATGAAGCAGAAAGAGTGAAGAGGACTATATTAGCCATTACACTGATCATGAGATAAAGATCCCAAGCATAAATTCCTTAATCTCCCTTCTTATTTTAAGGCTTTCACATATGCTATACTTGGAACTTTGATGCATGCCTGGTGAGCTGGACTCATCTCTGACTGACAGAAGTCACTCGCAGGCAACATTGGAGTGGACCACCAGGATATCAGGAAAGCTCAAAGGAGTCAGTTGACCCTCCTGTTCACCGAGTTAGTTTGATTTATATGCATAAATCATGGGCTTTCCATACTTCAGTATCAGAACACAGAGAAGAAATTGATGGAAGCTTAGATGATGAAGAAGAAGAATACAGAAATTTTGTCAGGAAAAGAGGAATAATATATGAGCTCCTAGAATTTCTGGTGGGCATCCCAGTCCAACGCTGCTTTTCACAGGTAATGCCATAGACTTGATTACCATTTGAGAAACTGTACATATTAAGGGGTATCCAATATTGCAGGTAATTAAGGGATGCTAGTATTTTAACCCCAAGGAAGCATTGCTAAATAATAAGAAAGAGGACAGAAAGCTTCAAACCTACACCCACTACACATGTTGTTCTATTAAAACTGCTAACTTGATTACACAGATGGTTCATAATCATATCATACACATGCATCATACTCAGTTACTCATAATTATATCAGATATATGAACCATGCATAATTACACAGGTCATAAGTAATTATAACACTCTATAGCTAATTAAAGAAGCCATGCAAAATTGCAACACAAACATTTGTAATTACATAGCTTGTCCATATAATCATTCCACATATTCCATAGAACATCTGATTATAAACATGTTCTCGTGCACAATTATTTAGTCGGCGTGAATCCTCCTTAAAATCTACCCTTAAAATAGTTCTCTCTCTACTCATTCACTAAATACACTTTCACACATTGATCAGTTCTTTCATGGTGACAGCAAGATAATGAGGATCTACAGCCAAGGACAGGTTCCTATCTTTCAATTATTAAATAATTATAATGTCTGTGCTCACTAATTGTATATCTGTATCATCACCTCTCATAACCTCACAGTTATGGGTGGCTAATTATTTATTTTACAATGGAGGTACTGAATGAATATTTAGTGGATACTAGCTACAGCCTTCTCATTTATAAATAAAAATCTTTAATTTCAGCACAACAACTCATTCATTTATATTCCAAATCTAGCAAATGTGTCTCCCTATACAAAGTAATTAAGACTTCACATGGATTAAAAACATTTTGATTGATGCTGTTGCCAGTATTGTTAGTTTTTTTCCTCTAGGTCATTATGTTCTATGTCACAATCATATTTACCAGCTGATGGTTGGATAAAGAGTAAAATGGAAGTAGATATAACACATTTGTGCTTCTGCCACTTACTGCACTTGACTATAAACCTGGTTGTTCTGGTGGCTTTAATTCACTTGAAAATGTCATGCTCCATTATATTATGATAAAGGGCTGAGGAAAGTCTCTCCAGCTATGAACATATATCTATTTTTGGGAGTAAATATTTAAGGCAGGGGTCCCCAACCTTTTTTACCCATGAGCCACATTCATATGTAAAAATATATTGGCAAGCAACATAATCATGCAAAAAGTTCCTGGGAATGCCAAATATGGGCTGTGATTGACTATTGGTAGATCCTCATATTGACTTCCAGTCAACAGGAGGCACTGTTTTGCAGTACACATGTAAAGCTTTCCTTTAAGCCAAGAATTCAAAAAGAAGCACCTGCTTTGTGGCAACAACATCCAAGGGGTCAGAGCAACATGTTGGGGATCATTGATTTAAAGTAATGTGATAATAAGTTGACTCCAGGTCAACTGTGGACTCTTCAAAATACCACCAATCATTTGAAATTTTCCACAGCAGATGGCAAGGAAAATGAATGGTTTTAGACATGCTGGCAAAGTGTATAGTGCACTACAATCTAGCACCGGATTTGCCGAGCGGGCGCCCCTAGGCCGCGCGGTTTTGCGCTGTCTGCGTCTCTGTTTAAACCATTGATCTCTTGGTTTTGGCTCTCTATGTCAACTGAACCTAATCTGATCAAAACAAGATGTTGATCTAAGACAGTGATCCCCAACCAGTGGCTCATGAGCAACATGTTGCTCTCCAATCCCTTGGATGTTGCTCCCAGTGGCCTCAAAGCAAGTAATTATTTTTGAATTCCAGGCTTGTAAGGACGTTATAGTTGCATAAAAACCATGTGTACTGCCAAACAGATCCTCCAGTAGTCTGCTAGTCCACATAGGGGCTACCATCAGTCAATTGCAGCCCATACTTGGCACCCCCAGGAACTTTTCTCATGCTTATGTTGCTCTCCAACTTGTTTTTACATCACGGTTTAAAAGGTTGGGGACCTCTGATCTCAGAGAATAAAATAAAAGTCTTAACCCTGCCACCTTCAACCTATGTAGCAAATATATATTGTGTATATTGCATAGGGTTTTGACAGCAATCACATTAAAACATTAAAGTTGCCATTGCTGCAAAAAGTGTGTCTACAAAATATTGTGTTGGAACTGAATAATTATTTCAATTAAATTCAACAAAGTAAAATATTTTAGTAAAATTATAGAAGTCAAATCTTATTTGGCGAAGTCTTTTGTCTCTTAAAGGAAAACTATACCCCCAAAATGAATACTTAAGCAACAGATAGTTTATATCAAATTGAATGACATATTAAAGAATCTTACCAAACTGGAATATATATTTACATAAATATTGCCCTTTTACATCTCTTGCCTTGAACCACCATTTCGTGACTCTATCTGTGCTGCCTCAGAGATCACCTGACCAGAAATACTACAACACTAACTGAAACAGGAAGAAGTGAGGAAGCAAAAGGCAGAACTCTGTCTGTTAATTGGCTCATGTGACCTTACATGTGGTTTGTATGTGTGCACAGTGAATCTTACGATCTCAGGGGGCGGCCCTTATTTTTTAAAATGGCAATTTTCTATTTATGATTACCCAATGGCACATACTACTAGAAAAGTATATTATTATGATAATGGTTCATTTACATGAAGCAGGGTTTTACACATGAGCTGTTTTACTCAGTATCTTTTAATAGAGACCTACATTGTTTGGGGGTATAGTTTTCCTTTAAAAAAAAACACTATTACTGTGCCACCCGCAATGCCAAGATAAGGAAAGGTCTTCTACCCTTTTGCATTTTGGGTGTAGTGAACTCAACTCTTGTACAAAGTTAGAAGCTGTATGCTAATAGTCTGTCTACAGCCTATTAGTCTGCAAAATTTTGTATATTCCCTCAACCTCGAACGGAAGATTAAGGGATGCTCATTGTTTTCATATGATTGAATTAATTAGCATGCAAACTTAAGCAACTTGCAACCCAAGCAAACAGAGAAAATGAACTTTATTTCCTTCAGGTCCCTTAACTGATGTCGATGTCAGGGTGCAGCTCATTTTTGCTTAGTCTTCATTTTTGGCTATAATAATGTACAAATGGTTTTGATCTCTTTATATGTCCTTACTTCAAATAAACCCCCAATGTCATGGGCTGTTATTAATGTGAAACTTATTTTGGAAACTTCTGAACCATAACTGCATTAAACAGAAGTAGATCAAGAAAATAAGTTGGTGGTTGACATCTCATCCCAGGTTTCATGTGGAGAGTTTGAGAGAATGGCTCTTTTATGATACAGGTATGGGACCTATTATGCAGAATGCTCGGGACCTGGGGTTTTCGGATAACGGGTCTTTCCATAATTTGGATCTTCACACCTTAAGACTACTAGAAAATCATGTAAACAACATTAAATAAACCCAATAGGCTCATTCTGCTTCCAATAAGGATTAATGATATCTTAGTTTGGATCAAATACAAGCTACTGTTTTATTATTATAGAGAAAAAGGAAATAATTTTAAAAAAATTTCATAATTTCGATCTTCATACCTTAAGCCCACTAGAAAATGATGTAAACATTAAATAAACTCGATAGGCTGATTTTGCTTCCAATAAGCTACTGTTTTATTATTACAGAGAAAAACAGGTTTCCAGATAACAGATCCCATACATGTAGTTTCTGAAAACTTCAGACAGGATTGCCAGGCTCAAACTCTTGCCTAACTGTTCCCCTTACTTCAACCTGACTTATTGACTTTGTTCTCCCCCATGTACATGTACAAAGCTGAGAATTATCTCAGCTTTCCTCCCAAATGAAAACTGCAAAAAGGAAGGGGACAGTTTGGAAGAGTGGTTCCAAGACTACCTTAATAGTTCTGGGTTATTTACAACAGAAAGGGGTGACATTTTAGTTGCGTTGCCAAAAATAATCGGAATATCATCTTGTTTTGATGAGCACTGAAACCATGTGCCCAAATATGTATGACTAATGAAGATTTCATTTTGTGGGACACTATTTTTGTTTGAGCGTTTTGATCATAGATTTTGGAAACACAGTAGGGGTGACCCCATGGACCCAGTAATGCATATTCCTAGGCAATTAGGCACTTTGAAATTCTAGTGGTCATTTACTATTATGAATGCTGTGTGCAATGTGGCAAAGGTACCCTTTTGTTTGCCCTTTGCCTTCTTTGTTTAATGAATTACGATTAGGGATGCACCGAATCCACTTTTTTGGATTCGGCCGAACCCCCGAATCCTTTGCAAAAGATTCGGCCGAATACCGAACCGATTCTGAACCCTAATTTGGGATGGGAAGGGGAAAACATTTTTTACTTCCTTGTTTTGTGAAAAAGGCCGAATCCCGAACCGAATCCTGGATTTGGTGCATCCCTAATTACGATAGGCCTTAATCTACCCCCTTGATGTTGTCATCTGCCCCTCATACCTGATTCTGCTTCAGGAAGAAGTGCTTGCATAATGAACATTAAAAGGGATTATTTAGCACTCTTGAACTTCTTCCCTAGTCTGAGTAAATGACCCTTTAGGGCAGTAATAGCAGCTTCGGATAGTGTTGCATTGTTGATGCGACACGACTGTAGGATGCAGCATGTAGCGTCTGCATGTCGCATCGCATCAACAACGCGACACAATGTGACAATTGAATTACTTACCTTATTTCCGTCGCATCCGATGTGACGCCTGTGATTTTGCGCAGCGCGCCGGATCGCTGCAAAATCGCCCGTGTAGTCCTGCCCTTATTAGGCACCAGAAGAATGCCATGCAAGTATGCATTGCTGAAACACCCAAATCTTCTGTCGTTTCTCATATAAGATCATGGTGCCCAGTTCTAGTCAATAAAACTGGCACAGAATTGCAAATGGTCACATACAATGCAATTGAGCCTAATTGCACTCATCTATACTATCACTGTTCACTAGCTAGCTGGGTGTGCCTCCTGTGGTGCATGGGTGCAGTAAACACCGGCACAAGGCCAACCTCAATCTCATACTTTCCTTGACCACTTCAATCACAAGGTAAGTCCGCCTCAATCGCACCCTGAAGCTGAAGGACATGTAACTGTGCACAGATAACCTTCAAAAGGTGCAACTTGTGCCCATTTGATCACAATTTATGAACTGCCACTAATCTGGTATCTGGCATAAAAACTTGAAATTGAATGCAGTGGGCACATATAAGGTCTTCACATCTCCCTAGTCCCCAGTAAACTGGTACACTGGTCATTCACATTACATATCATTTGTACATAACCACATACCAAACACACTATTATAAGGACTTATAAGACTGACTGCATGTTTAACTAAAGCATAGCACCTCTGCACAATCATTATTATGTGTCACATCATGTTACACCAAAGAAATTAAACAAGGAGAGGCCTAATGTGATTTTTGTGGGGATCTTAGTAATAAACGTCTGTTCCAATTGTTTCTCCTGCACTGCTCTGTCTATTTTCTTTCTCCCTTTCTCTGACTGACAAATTCACTGGTTCTGATGGAGAATTCATTAGTTGTTTCTTTTTTTTCCCCCCCTCTCGTTTTCCCAGACAGCTTCGCGCCTGATCTGTCAGCCTCTTCCATCCTGATTATCTGGAGACGCCAATTTCAAAGAGACATCTTAATAGTGATGTCAACGAATTAATTAGATGTGTTAATGAGCTAAAAGCAACCCAAATTAAATTAATGCAGTAATAAGCACAGACAGCAAAATTAGCTCCAATTTCTGTAAATGATTCTGAACTGTACACAACACATCATCCTGGTAGTACATTACCATCCCCCAAAGCTAATCAACTACTCCAGTGCAATTAACTGCTTAATTACAAAACACACACACAGCCTGGATTTCTAGAGGCAAATGAGGAGCTTCGTTCTACCTGGGAAAAAAATAAATATTTCAGGCAAAATTAAACAATCTTCAACCATTCCCCAGTCTGTTGAACAGCAGGGTACACAACGGGCAGAACAGAATAGGAAGACATTCTAGAAGGCATTAGGGCCTACCTTTATCAACACTGCGACTAATAACACAAGCTCAACATCAATCACATTGATTTTTTCCATCGGACCACTTGCTCCTAGATTTTAAAAATGCCATGTTACGACTCAAAATAATTAAATGTGTTGCTGTTAATTTCAGGCGAAAAAAAACAAGTTTACAATCTTCCTGGACCAATCCCATGTTTTTCCTCTTTATTTCAGAATGACTCGACCTGTTTGCTTTTGTGAATATTAATGTCTGCCTGTTGGAAGACCTGAAAATTGGAATAGAAATAAGGAAGCCTAGTTAAAAGACAATTATGATTTTGTATATTTTAATTTCGATTTGATAGAGAATATAATGCACTTTTGTGTTGCAGCAGAAACAATTGGTCTTATTCCAGTGGCTGATTTGTTTTGTTCTTATTATCTTCACCTATTCAATTCTATTTTGCTAAACTTTTCCAGAGCTTCTATTACATGCAAATAACTAAAGTATTTAAATCTTCTGTATAAAGCAGGAGCAGAGTGATTAGGAGCGAGGATGTATTCATCTGATTGATTGGCAGGGCAAGGAGTCCCTTGATTTGCTGCCTTGCCTCTACTACAGATCTACACAACTGAATGCCACATTGCTTTGTTATTGAAGTATGGAATGAGACACACTGGATAGACTGGGATACCTGGCAACCTTTGAAAATCTTATATGGTTAGTAAGTATATATAAACATAGCTCATGGGCGATGCTGGTTGAATAAACATTGTCAAATTGGCATTTACACATTGTAGCTGTTACTGTAATTATTTGCTTATGCTTACCCAAATTATTAGATCTAGAATTAAATTTAATAGAGTCAAGTTATACAAAATGGGAGATTTTGTCTAGAAACTCTAAAAGGGTATTTGCCTTAACACTTTCCCAGCAATCACCATCATAATTTATTTATACAACACTTTGCAATAATATTATAACAGGGGATTTACATACAACAGGCAAGGGTCAGATAATGGAATGGTAGGATAGGATTATAGGCTAAAGAAAGAAAGTTAAATAAAATGTGTTATTCCACCAAAAACCCTCTAGACTACAATTACCACAATATTAGAGAATATAGTCAATGTTTAAAACATGCTGGAAGATGTAGTCTAGCAGGCTTCTTAAGGCAACATTGCTCAATTAAACTCTATGGAACTAGTCACTCATTTAAAGGAAAACTATACCCCCCAAACAATGTAGGTCTCTTTTAAAAGATACTGAGTAAAACAGCTCATGTGTAAAACCCTGTTTCATGTAAATGAACCATTATCATAATAATATACATTTTTAGTAGTATGTGCCATTGGGTAATCATACATAGAAAATTGCCATTTTAAAAAATAAGGGCCGCCCCCTGAGATCGTAAGATTCACTGTGCACACATACAAACCACATGTAAGGTCACATGAGCCAATTAACAGACAGAGTTCTGCCTTTTGCTTCCTCACTTCTTCCTGTTACAGTTAGTGTTGTAGTATTTCTGGTCAGGTGATCTCTGAGGCAGCACAGATAGAGTCACGAAATGGTGGTTCAAGGCAAGAGATGTAAAAGAGCAATATTTATGTAAATATATATTCCAGTTTGGTAAGATTCTTTAATATGTCATTCAATTTGATATAAACTATCTGTTGCTTAAGTATTCATTTTGGGGGTATAATTTTCCTTTAATGCTAGGCTACAGTTTGCACATTGTAGAGCAGCTTTTGGGTGGTTATGCAGTGATTTTCATGATTCATCTGTGTACACCTTGCTTTCGTTCGAATCCTCGAACGATCAGACTTCCCCATCTGCCAACCTACCACTAACCTTCAGTTTAAGTAAAGTAGTAAAAGAACAGATCAACCGATGTTCTGCCCCTGACAGCAATCGTACGAAAGTTTATGTCCGACAAAAGTTGGTGACAGTCTCCCACTGAAAATCGTCCAATTGGCAACACATGCAGATAAATTATCGGCAACCGACTGAAATCTCTTAACCTGGCTGATCGTCCAAAGGACCGATCTCCATGGGACTCTCCACACACGGTCCGAAAATTGTATGAATCCTCGATCGGATCTTTGAGTCTATGGCCAGCATAACCTAAAATCTAGGTTTGCCAACTCCTGAAAATCATTTGAGCATAATGATAATATAGCCAATCCCAGCTGGTCCATTGGGTTACTAAAAAGTAGAAGGAGACTTAAGGGCATTCTTGCAGTATGGTCATTTTTTTCTTCCTTATCCGTCTGATGATATATTACCTTCTTCTCTATATATAGTGTGAGGCCCATTAACTTAGCTTGAGTGAAGGAATAGAGCAAAAAAACGTAGAATTTCGAATGGTTTTTTTGGCTACTTCGACTTTGAATCAAACAATTCGAACTAAAAATCGTTCGACTATTTGACCATTCGATAGTCAAAGTACTGTCTCTTAAAGAAAAAACTTCGACCCCCTAGTTCGCCACCTAAAAGCTACCGAAGTCAATGTTAGCCTATGGGGAAGGTCCCCATAGGCTTTGATAGCTCTTTTTGGTCGAACAAAAATCGTTCGATCGATATTCGTAGTCGAAGGATTTAACTTCGACAGTCAAATATCGAGGGTTAATTAACCCTCGATATTCGACCTTAAGTAAATTTGCCCCTGTTTGTAAACGGAAGATCAGCACACTCTGTAGATTGTGAATATATGCTCTTTTATTTCACATGATTTAGCATCTTATCCGACGTTTCCGGTCCCACATGGGGACCTTTCTCTATATAGGGGTATGTACATTAGACACACCCCTAAACTACAAAGCAAGAAGAGGAACATTTCACAATTCAAAGTATAATATATGCAGATCTTTGGGTAATTTAACTCAGATTATTAGGTTAATGTATTGACAGGTTCCAATATGGCCCACTCAATATTTACAATATACACAATGTCAAGATTTTTTTATTTATTGGTATCATTGGTATCACGAAAGAAAAGTTTATACAGAGACTCTGCTATAACCAATAAGTATAAGGGTAGAACTCCATGAGCGTTATTTCGTCAGATCGATGGCCGCTGACAAAGCGCACGCGACAAGTCAAAAGGAGTCGCACGTGTGAAGATATGATTGGACTGAATGAAAAGTCCCAGGAAACAACTACACGGTCCGACTGTCGGATGAAGACGCTGCTTTCTGCATCCACATCCGACAGTCGTGTCAGATGTATTGTACTTTTTACCTGCGACGTTTCATTCAGTCCAATTAGAATCTTGATGCCTGCGCCTCCATCCGACTTGTCGCTTGCGCTTGTGGATTTCTCCCCTAAGAAAAACCAAAAAATGCTAACATGCATATGTATTAACAGCTCCAAATCTATCCCTGGTTGTAAATCTAAATTAAATCAATCATATTCCTTATTGAGGCCCCTTGGGCCGCCAAAATTCTCTTTCGCTTTTGGAGTCGTTGTGGGGGGCAACAGACTCTATAACAAGAAATCTGAGTGCAATCACGGTGGTCAAGCTGTACAAAAGTGATATCTTCTATCATCTCTATATCATAACTAGATCATATACAGCCCCTTTTAAAATGTTGCCTTCATTAGTGGGTGTGCATCAAATGTGTAAAATCTGCCATAACCTTGTAACCCATAGCAACTAACTGAGTTTTTTTTAGAGGTCACCTAGATAATATCATCTCAAGGCTGGGTGAGGGTTCTATCACTTACAGCTTCCGAGATCTGTATGAAAGTGAAAATATGATTGCAGAGATACCTCTCAAAGTAACGTCATTTTTATATATGCGTAATGCAGACATCTTAATGTGTGCAATTCTTAGATTTGCTTCCTTTCTTATTTAATTGGAATTTTAGTAGTCCCATTTCAAGGTATTACAAAGAATTCTAGTTTCTTCTTCTTTACTGCAGTGTCTAAGCCACATTCTTATTTCAGGAGCTTACCACCGGGTAAATCCATTAGCAGCCTCAATGCCTGCAGCCTAATGAGGTATCATGGCACCAAATGTTTGCCGAACACCATATACGGTAAGAGCAAGGTCACTCAGAGCAGGTGCCACGCATCAAGCTGTACACAGGTTGTTTATCACATGCATCAGAATCTGATGAGCCTAATTGCCCAATATTACTGATTTCCCACAGGGAAAGAGAAATTAATAGCATTGGAAAGCTGTGCAGGTATCTGATTATGTCTACAGTAATTGCAAAAAGAGGTTGAGGAGGGAAATAGAACGATGTTGGTTATCATGGATAGATAAGGAAACGATATTGATGACAAGGGGAGATGAGAATGGAATGGACTGTGCAGAAGGCTATGTATCTAGAGAAAGAGATTAATACTCAGAAGCTTAGTGGGAGCCCAAACCAACTGCACACAAACCAGCAACAAAGGAAGAGCCTATTACCAAACACTACCACAATAGATGTGGATAATGAAATGCTTCCCCCCCCCCCACAATTGTTCAAAATACACACACTATGAATCCGGCTTCTCATTGGACTTTTCTTTTTCACTTAGTAGTACACTTAGGGGGTTATTTATCAAAGGTCACTTTTGTTTTTTTTTACCTCGAATGAACTTGAATGAACTCAAAACTCAAATGGTATCTTGTTTAAGAAAAACTCGAATGTGAAAAACCCGATTCTGCGAGTTAGTCTCGCAACCGTTTTCAAAAAAAAAATTTGAATCGCTCAAATCATTCGAGTTTTCGGGCACAACCCGGTGAAAAAAACTCGACATCATGCAGGTTGTTAAACTCTTTAAATGGATCAAGGGACCTCTGCCATCAACTACATAACCTCAACAGGTTTTAGTTGGTGTATTTTCGGATTCTAGCTATTTCCAGGGTTAGGGTATAATAAATCTTGAATGTTCACTTTTTTTTTTTTTTTTTTTTTTAAACTTGATCAATTCGAGTTTCGTTTTTAACCTGAAAATGTGAATTTTGACCAAAAATACAATCGAAAACAAACTTCGTGGCAAAAACATCTTGAACTTTAAAGGAGAAGGAAAGGCTAGAATTAAGTAAGCTTTATCAGAAAGGTCTATATAAATACACCAGTAACACCTCAAAGTAATGCTTCTCCGAGCCCTCTGTCAAAAGAAACACTGCATTTCTTTCCTTTTATTGTGTACACATGGGCTTCTGTATCAGACTTCCTGTTTTCAGCATAAACCTCCAGGGCAGGGCTTGAGCATGCTCAATTTGCTCCTCTCCCCCTCCCCCTCCCTGCTGTAATCTGAGCTCAGAGCTGTAAGTGAGCAGGGAGAGACTCAGGCAGGAAGTGATGTCACACCAAGCTTATATGGCAGCCTCTATCCTAAATAAAAAGAGACAGTGTCTAGAGCTGTTTACTCGGGTATGGTTAAGCATTCTGCAGAATAAATATAGCATTCTAGCTTGCACTATTGTGGCTAATCTGTTGACAATATACTGTCTTCAAGCTTTCCTTCTCCTTTAATAAAACTGCCCCTTATTGTATATTATAATCAATACTCCATAGCTTCAGCTTCATCATACAGTCTTATAACTCCTATGTTGATACCTTGCCACCAAGTCATTAGTATTACGCATGAGTGATTTAGCTCAAATGGCAAAGGTAATTCTCCTACGCAGGTTACTATGGAGCTTGTGTGTCCTTCACTTCTCTATTTCCTCCTATTTTGCACGCCACAAATGTATCGATGTGAGATCATAATAAACCTTGTCTATCTCTGTGTGTATCGGTTTGGCATTTCTCAACAGTCATTTGCACCACATATTCAAGCACCACATATTCAAGCACCACATGCGCTTCCTCCTGCACATCAGCGTAGTGGTATTATAAAGAGGATGTTACTTGCACTTGTTGGACACCATCTACCAATTCCTACTCCAGAGCACCTCAACGCATTCCCATGTATGGTGGTACCACCACTCGAACAACGCACGTTTCAGAATTTTTAAATAACTGCACATTATTATGTTGGGGCTTTGTCCATATATTTTGTATGACCCTTTATGGTTTGTGATATTTGTGTATACTTACAAATATGGAAAGAGGTGCTGAATTTATGGAAAAAGCACATAATAAAAGTATTAAATCTAACCAAAGCTATAAATTGTGAGTGCCCATGGTCCTCCTTTTTATCGACATCTATTGTGGAAGTGTTTGGTAACTATTGTTTTAGAGCAGTACCAGAATTCAAATGGCTCTTTTGAGTCTCCTTAAATTGTGCACCATCTTCTTTCTTACTGCTTTTTGTGGGGGTGCCTCTGTGCGCTATCCTTAGAATTATTATTTTCTTTCTATCTTTCATTCATTGGCCAGTTACAATTCCTATGGTTACCAGTATCTACACTGAGGTTATTCAGGATTGTCTCTCCTAATCTCAAATCTTTATTCGTCCATAATTTAAAAGAAAAGCACGCTACACATGCTGCTTGATGCGTTTCAGGCGGAAGTGCCCTTAATCATAAAATTGGAGTGCAGAACCACTTATCTTCTGCTTTGTGCGGCATGGGACACCGAAGGTTTCCAGCACCCTTCAAGCTGTTTGTGAGTCGCCAGCGTTCACAAGATTTGCAGTGAGTTGGAGCACTGATTTATCTCCTAATCTCAACCCAGATGTCTTAATTCAGGTTTTTGTCAGTCATTTGTTTGTCAGTCATTTTCAGGGGGAAAAACCCGGCGGGACCCAATCCCCATCTGCCACCTGTCATTGCTCAGCTGCTGCCTTCATTCCCCTATTATTATCAGAGCAAAAGTAAATATAAGGTGTGTGTGTGGATGTGGAAAGACTGGTGGTGGTGGCCCCAGAGGGGGTGTTGGGGCCACTGAGGTAGCAGCTCTGGTAGGCCTTGTACACCCCAGTCCAACCCTGGTAATTCACACTTGGGTGCTCTAGTGTTTTCTTAAACTAGAAATTACTAGACCTGGGCAAATTTAAGTGCATTACTCAACAAATATTACAAAGTCTTGAATTCACTAGAGCTCCTCTTTTGTGGAATTCCCTTCCACCTTTGGTGTTCATCCTCGGCTACCAAAACATAACACCATCCTAGACTCTCTCCCAATTTTTCAGCCTTAAAATGATGTCTTAATTACACTGTAGCTTAGCTGTATGTATTCATTATACACTACAATGCCTTGCACCTTTCTAATATACAATACTCAGACTCAAAGTCCTGATTTTCCCAAACCTTGTGTTTCTTACTACCTTCTACAGTTAGGTTTTAATGTATAAAACCTTCAACTATTGTATGACAGTTTTAAATATGTTGGCAATTTGTATATGTATAACAATGATAATAAAAATATAATTAAAAATGTTGTAAAGTGAAACTATATTCCCTTACCCCACCATGGTGATATTACCATGGCTGTTCTTGCTTCCTTTTGATTTACTGCGTCCTTTTTTTTTTACACCTTACCTTATGCTTGTGACATATGGGATCTGTTATCCAGAAACCCGTTATACAGAAAGCATAGAATACAGAAAGGCCATCTGCCATAGACTCAATCAAATAATTTTAATTTTTAAAAATGATTTCCTTTTCCTCTTGTAATAATAAAACAGTACCTTGTACTTGGTCCAAACTAAGATATAATCCTCATTGGAGGCAAAACAATCCCATTGGGTTAATTTAATGTTTAAATGACTTTTTAGTAGACTTAAGGCATAGAGATCCAAATTACAGAAAGATCTGTTATCTGGAAAATCCTAGGTCCAGAGCATTCTGCATAACAGGTCCCATTCCTGTATTTCCTTTTTTGTGTGAGTGCAAAACATAATTGTATTTTATTACGGATCACTGCTGATGGGGGCATTAGGTTCGAAGCCAATAATAAAGTTAAGCAAATTACATTAATTTTAAGCTTTGCAGTTGTTTGAAAATAACTCAATGGGACTTGTGGGGATTTTAGATGAGCGCATATTTTTTTTTTACAAAAGCAAAAAAAAAAGTAACTGGCAAAACAGATCAGCCAAGTTTGTCGGGTTGATGTAATTCAAATTATGTGCATTTGTTGACAGTTCTTTTAGAATCCATCTTTAGAAAATTCACAAGGCTGATATGCAAATTCAGATTTAGCACAATAAATGGAACTCAACAACAGACATCTGAACCACGGCAAACTATACTGTTCATATCCCATAATGGGTACAATTCAGTTTGCTATGTGTTAATCAAATACACAACACATATTTGTTTGTCAAAATCACACTTTTTTTTATAATTCAGTTATAAATGTGTTTATAGAGTACCTTTTCTTATGGAGGCTTTTTCCATAAAGGCTCCATTCAGGGGCAAGGCAATGGATCAGCCTTGAGGTTCTACTTTATTTATTTATTTACTATTTTTATTTTAAGCCTCAGACTGCACACTTAAACATGGTGTGACAGGCATTTTATTTGTCATATTTAACCTATAAGCCATAACAAATCAATAGCAATCAGAGACATAGTGGATATCAACGTCTATATGTATGTGACAAGAACTTCCAGGAAGAGCAGCTGTATAATGGTAGATTGGCCTGTGCCTATCAATGTACTGTTACTGTAGCACTGTCAATAATCTGCATCTGGATATTATTGAAGTACATAGGATTCTAGATTGTTAGGTAATGCTTGCTTAATGTTACTGCTAAGTTTAATGTAAAGACCTATATCGTTTAAGACCATGTTGGTGGTTCTGCTCAGTCACTGCAAGAAAATTTGAAGGGATAGTAATCAGTCATTCAGCAAAGAACCAGTTATTGTGTGACCAAAAAGGAAATATAGAAGTATTGAGGCTGAAAATTGGAACTGTAAGAGACATAGCGGGTGTAGAAACAGGACAGGCAGGAGCAGGACAGGTCAAGCATATTGACAGGACAGGCAGGAGATGAATAGAGTGGGTTTTTAAGACAGGAATGACACAGGAGCAGGATGGAGTAGTTGTATTGACAGGACTGAGGCAGAATGAGGCCAGGCAGGATGGAGGCAGGAGTGGAAGGGAACAGGTATAGAGACAGGAATAAAGACAGACCAGACAGGGCTGAGGTAGAACCAGACAGGATGGAGACATGAGTGAAACAGCGCATAGGGTAGAGGCAGGACTAAAGAAAGGCTGGTCAGTACAAAGTTAGAACCAGACAAGATGGAGGCAGGAGTGGTATGGGCAGGAGTAGAGAGAGGACTAAGGCAGGACCAGGCAGGGCTCAGGTAGAACCAAACATGATGGAGGCAGGAGTGGAATGGAGCGTAGGGTAGAGGCAGAACTAGGGCAGGGCCAGACAGTACAACAGTAGGACCAGACAAGATGGAGGCAGGCAGGAGTGGTATGAGCAGGAGTAGAGACAGGACTTATTCAGGACCAGACAGGGCTCAGATAGGACCAAACATGATGGAGGAAGGAGTGGGATGGAGCATAGGGTAGAGGCAGAACTAAGGCAGGGCCAGACAAGACTGAGTCAAGGCCAGGATGGAGGCAAGGTAAGAAGAGCAAGAGTTAGTGGCAAGATATGGTGCTCCAGCAACAACAAACTAGTGCTCAGGCAAGATGTCAAAACCTGGCATCTGTATCTATTATACCGTAATAATATATAATTTACAACACAACTATCGCAATTAAGTGACTTTCTCGTTTGCAGAAAAGATATTGTACCTTTTTAACTTTTTTTTTTTTAAATGTAGGCCTTCTCTGAAAATGAAATTTGCTTCTCTTTCTTTTATACAACCCAGTATTTGGAAATGGACAAATGGAGCAAGGAGTAGGACGGAGCTGGCGTAGATTCAGGACTAAGGCAGGACCAGACAAGATGAGGCAAGATAAGAGCAAAAGAAAAAAGCTAGGGTCAAGCCACAATACTGAAGCTACAGTGCTACAAGCTAACACTCAGATAAGTAGTGCAGCTAAGGGAAGAGCTTCAATAGAGTGTTGCCAGCTCTAATTGGCTGGCATCAAATAAGACTGATTGGCTGGTATGGAAAACATAGGTAAGAGAATCAACAGGAACCTGCTGGCTGCTCTCCTAACCCAGTAGTTTAAGGCAGAACAGCCAGTAACCATGAGGTTCCTAGTCTACAAGGGTCAGAAAACCCATAATTCTCAGTTGGTTGCATTTGAGGGTGGGAAACCCTCATCAACTACCACTGGTTTCAAAATCCCTGTCTGTTTAACCATTTACGCTTGACAATAACCTGTGTATGAACTGGACTCATGGGTCTGAAGCTTAATCTTACTATGGGTCTGAAGGTCTTATCTATAAATCTGCTGTGAACCTGGCATCTGTGCCTAGTTTACTATAAATATATAAATTACAACTATCAACAATTTAGCGACTTACCCCTTTAGAGAACACATTGTATCTTTTAACCTTTTTTATTTTTATTTGTTTAATATAGGCCTTCTCTAAAAATAAAATAAGCTTCTGTTTCTTTTTTAGAACCCAATTTTTTTTTAGTTCATTTTTGCCAAATTTTTTTCAACACATCAGTTTGTGATAGAAATTTAATTAGCCAGAGAGATATTGATTTGCTTTTCAGACTATGAAAAAAGGAAGAATCATTTGTAGAGTTGTTAATCTATCTCATCAGTTAAACCAGGTCATAAACATAATTTCCCAGTGGAGAAAGCAGAAGAAAGCCCATTTATTCACAGGCTGGTCCTTTCAGACTAGGAAGCTGGTGGGCGAGAGCCAGACATTACGAGATATTGAGACACAAAGACATGATAACAATGCTAGAGGAAGATAATGATAATATTATTACTACAATATTTACAAAGAGGACAGGGACCCATTGACCTAACTTTGTATGTTATTACTGTCAGCTGAATAGATTTTTTTTTAGCTGTGCCATAAATCTCATCTGTTTCCTCTGTTCCTTTCAGAATGTCCCCTTTGTCTGTCCCAGCTGCTTATTTGGTGAACACTGCCTCTGACAATGCTGTGCTTATTTAGTATGGGTGCTGTGCTTATTTAGTATGGGTGCTGTGCTTATTTAGTATGGGTGCTGTGCTGTTACATACATGGGTATTCTGCTTATTATTGTTATGTATTAATATAGCAGCAACATATTCTGCAGAGCTGTACAACAAAAGGCTTTATATATCAAACACTGAAATTGCATATTAATACTGGAGGCCAAGAGTGCCTGCTCATTTTAGATTTTGACACTAAATGTTTCACTACTAGGGAGAACCAAAGGGGAAGAAAGTATTCAATGGATCAGATTATTATGTTCTTGTGCTTACTATTACACACATGTAATAAACATTTATAGTTGTGCTTATTCTAAAGACAGACATACAGATAGGTATACTAGCGCCACCACAGTAGGGTTGTGCAACTTTTTGCCACTGTCGTTGTGCAAATTGTGACATTTATTAAAGGTACTCGTGTCCATAGCTGCTCCATAACCTTCCACTTGTGTGGCTGCCTTAACAAAGTGAAATGATTTGTTTTTATTCTACCTGAACTTACATCCCAGAATTTACATGTGATCTGGTAACCCTAAGATAAAGGGAGACATTGACTTTTCACTGGGCCGCAAGAAAATCCTGCAGCAAAAGCAGGCCAGCCCTGTCTTTACCGCCAGCCATAGAGCAGGCCTGCATCTCCTGACATTTCATAACTTGCTTGTCTGAATGATGCATTATTAAGGGGATGGGCAGGAACTGAGAATGGGGATGCCTACATGTCTGCCTCCTTCCGACTTTTATAAATAAAGCAGTGTTGCTCTCAGTGGCAGGTGCTTATTTTTGAATTCCAGGAGGCAAGTTTTAATTGCATAAAAAACAGGTGTACTGCCAAACAGAGGGGTCCATTTACTAAAGTGCGGTAAAAATAGTCACACAATATATAGACAGAATTTTCACCAAATATGTTATCGCCAGTTTACTAACCTGCATTTTCGCATTCGCTGAAAATAACGCTACGTACACATTAACGCCTGGTTTTCTAAACAACGAAATGTGCTAAAGACAAAATTTACGCCAGAATATTCGCAAAATTTTACCGTCACTTATGTAGTGGCGTAAAAGTATTATTTTTTTTACCAGAAAATTCTCAAGGGGCAGGAAATATCCCATAATACTTTTTTTTTACCCATCATTCTTTGCTGACAAGAGAGAGGTCTGTAGCTACTGCTGACAGGATGTTTTGGCTTCTGCTTCTATCTGGTGCAACAGCAGCAGTTTCAGCTCAGAGGCGTATTATTGGCAGCGGCATCACAGTCCAAGGATTCGTCGGCCTCTACGCTTTTTTGTTTGCATTGTGATTGGCTATATTAAACTGTGCATTTCTATGAAGCAAAGAGATTGACTGGTATGATTTCTTGTTCATATGATTCTATTGGCAGAAGGGTTTATATGATGCAGACATGTTTGATTGGTGTTACTCTGGTAATGTTGTTGGATGGTATAATCATCAGTCAATAAAGTTTATAAGTTTTGAAGATGCATTTCTGGCCATAAATGTCACAGTAAAAATTGGCATAATAAAGGCCATAAAACAAGACTATTTCATAGCAGAAATATTCGCAAAAACTTAATTTGTAGCCAGAAAATTCGCAACTCGCTAAAATTACCGCGAACATAAGCTGGTTCGTTATTACCGCAAGTGATCGCAATGACTTATGAGCGCATCGCTGTTTATTAAACTTAGTCGCTGCGAATATTCTGGAGTAAAAATATTCTCAGCGATAACAGGCGGAAACTTAGGGGCAGATTCATTAAGGGTCGAATTTCGAAGTTAAAATTACTTCGAAATTCGACCCTCAAATTGAAATCCTTCGACTTCGAATATCGAAGTCGAAGGATTTAGCGCTAATCGTTCGATCGATCGAAGGATTTTTCGTTCGAATCGAACGATTTTAATCAAACGATCGAAGGAAAATACTTTGATAAAAAAAATGTTAGCAAGCCTATGGGGACCTTCCCCATAGGCTAACATTGACTTCGGTAGGTTTTATCTGCTGAAGTAGGGGGTCGAAGTTTTTTTTAAAGGGCAAGTACTTCGACTATCGAATGGTCGAATAGTCAAACGATTTTTACTTCGAATCGTTCGATTTCGTTCGTCTTCGATCGAATTCGAACGAATTTAACCAATTCGATGGTCGAAGTACCCAAAAAAAACTTCGAAATTCGAAGCTTTTTTCATTCGAATTCTTCACTCGAAGTTAGTGAATCTGCCCCTAAAAGTCAAATTTACCGCACTTTAGTAAATGGACCCCAGAGCCTCTTGTAGGCGGTGAGTTCACATAGGGGCTACCAAATAGCCAATCACAGCCCTTATTTGTCACTCCCAGTGGCTTCTTTCGTGCTTGGGTTGCTACTCAACTCTTTTTACATTTGAATGTGGCTCATGGGTATAAATGGTTGGGGACCCCCTGATCTAAAGGGTAGCCACATGCCTCTGTTCTCCAAAACAGCACAGAGACCCGCAGCATTTATTCATATGCTGTTTTTTTGGCACTTATCACACTGCATCAAATGGTTTTAATGACCATATAGTACTGGAAATAAAGATCCATTGAAATGATCACCTTTGCGTTTCATTATTGTTTTTACCAGAAAAATCAAAAAGTATAAGTAGTTAAGAAACATATACAAAACTGAGGAAGGCTACAGTAACTATTGTTACACTGACTGCATCTGGGAATGAATTCACACAGCACTGTGTTCCTCTCCATGCTACAATGACACCCACGTTGCTTTGCTGCAGTTCAACGCTTTACAAAGACACATAACCAACCAACCAAATAAGTGCCAAGCTTTACAGAGCAGAACTAAATTCCCAGCCAAAGTCTCCTCTATGGAAATACACATCACTTTCATTTATATACCCTGCATTCTGGGCACAACAAACTTTTGTATGGGTCTGCACAGTTGAATGTGTTGCAGAACAAAGTGTGTTCCTACAATTGATGCCTATACCTCAAACTTCTAAGAAATAATGGCAATCAGAAAGCTTTAAAAGGTCCTACCTAATCCAATCACCAAGAGTTCTACCAGCTTCATGAGCAGTGGCCCATCCATGGCTAAAACCAAAAAGATGTGTCTTCAAATGTTTTGGAAGAAATTTCATTCTATCCTGGGAAAGCCACTGGTATTTCCAGTCCTATTGTTCATATTTTACTGATCATATGTAGAACCATAAGGTGAAAATAGAGTTATATTCTGGGGATATATTAATGCAGTATCCTATTATACAGCAATACACTTTTTTTGTATTATTATCAAGTAAACTTGCAGAATTCTTTGTATTGCCTGGAAGATCACCATGTTGTACCTGTGCCCTGTACATTATAAGCAGCCTATGTGGAATCCAGGTGAAGAAATCCAAACCATCCCACCCAGAGAAAGAGAAATCCACCCTACATCTAAAAAACAAAGGCTTGCTGAGTGTATGCATCTCTTGACAAGTGCTTCTCATCTCCTTTCTTTTTTTTCTCCCCTTTTCATTTGTATTGCAATTAGTTAGACTGCTAATAAGCATAGGATATTTTAGTTAACTGTAGTTCCAGTTAATTGATTCCAAAGTGAAACCTAGCAACTGAGTTAATTGATCCGTGTGTTACACAGTAACTGCAAGGTAACTCCCTTAGCAACTGTCATCCCAGGGACTCATAAAGGAATAATGATAAAAACAATGCGTGTACCGCTGACAGGATAAGCCCATAAAATGACTCCAGGGGCCTTCAAGGGTGGGTTGTGGTGAGGGGGAGAGGTAAGTGTAGCTTCTGTTCACCGACTTATTGAACAAAGGAAGGGATAAAAGGGGAGAATTGGGAGCGACCTCTCGGGAGAACTATGGCCAGTGTGGGGACAGGGAACCATAAATGAGAGCGACGAATGATAAAGGAGGATGTAAGACAAGGAAAGAATGAAGACAATAAAAGTGTCAATATGACCCCGGTGAACAAAGTACTGTATGTTAAAATATAAATTACCCAATCTAAAGTGTGTCCCACATCCTCTTAAAGCATAAATAAACACCCTGTTAAGGATTTGTCTTCCAATTATTTTCCCTTAAAGGGTCAATAAAGTCTCAGTACGTAGCATATTGTACAGAACATTCTCTCCCCACAGGGGACATCTGCCATCCCCCATAGATTTTAACTCACTGGTTGTTTCCAGGCTGTGTTAGTGCAAGGAATATGGCAGCTTCCACCAATGCATAAATATAAATATGCAGAAAAGTATGGAGCTTACAATCTAAAATCCCTGACACATCATGGACCATTAACCTTCCTGTATGTTTTTGAAGTGTAGAAAGAAACTGTGGTACCCAGAGGAAATTTCAACAATTATGGATCCGCACACAACAATTTTCTGCAGTGGGGAAACTCCCTTTCTTTTATTTATATTCACCACCAATATCAACGTTTCGGGGGGTACAACCTCCCTTCGTCAGGATATCGAAGGGAGGTTGTACCACCCGAAACGTTGATATTGGTGGTGAATATAAATAAAAGAAAGGGGGTTTCCCCACTGCAGAAAATTGGTGTGTGCGGATCCATAATTGTTGAAATTGCTGCTATTGGAGGGCCTCGTCAGGCCGGTGGATAACCAGCACCACTAAAGCAGAGAAAGTGAGTAAATTTCCGGGTGTGCGGTGTAACCACTTTAGTACCCAGAGGAAAGCCATGCAAACACATTGAGAACATGCAAGTTCTTTACCTAGGACCTCTGGACTGTAAAGGTTGCCATACACGGGCAGATTAAAGCTGGCAATATCAGTCCTTTAGACCATTTTGGCAGTTTATCTTTTGGCAGCTTATGGGGGCTTCTCAATCAATATATGGCCACGATATCAATCGGGAAGGTTTAATTTTTCCGCAGATTGACCTGTCGGAGCCCATTGCTCTTCTTTGTAATCCTAGGGCCGAACTTTTGGAATATAACCCTGCGGTTGTGGGCATATTGGGGAAAGATCCACTCGGCGATGTCTCCAAACGAGTGGATCTTACAGTGTATGGCCAGCTTAAGGCAGCAGTGCTACCCATATACAGCACATATTGTACTTTGGTTGCTTTTGAAAGCTTCACTTTTCGGCATAGAAACATCATAATAAATAAATCAAGGCCAAAACAGTGTGGCATCATCTGTGTGGTAGGAAAATCATTTTAGGTGCCAACATGTGCTCCATCATATATCAATTATTTTAGCAGTTTCAGGGATGTTTTCTATGGAGGCCCATTTTGCAGATGTAACTGGAATGTCTTGCACATTTAACATGCTCAAAAACCTATGAATGGGATCAACAGAGAAAAAGAGGAGGAGGAGAACCTTATGAATGATCTGTTCCACAATAAATTTGTTAAACTTAAAACAATGACATGAGTTAACTAGTTCTTTTGAGTCTATTTACATACTGAGCCTGAGATTGAATGACTGTGTAATACACTTCCTCTCCCGGGAACACATTTGCCAGCTTTGAATAGATTGTATTTCTGGTTCTTTTCTTTGGCACAAATATTGATTCTTCATAGGAAATGGCTGTGGTTTATAGTGTGGGGCGAATGCATTTGCCAGGCGTGAATTTGCGGCGAATTTCCGCAAATCGTTTCGGTCCAAAGGTCCCATTGGGGACCGAAACGTTGGGTATGCACCTGTGAATAAAATTCAACACTTTATATCATAAAAACATTGGAGTGGGGGTCCATTTACTAATATATATATATATATATATATATATATATATATATATATATATATATATATATATATATATATATATATATATCCATCCTCTCTGGGTGGTGTCACTGAGTTGGAGAACATCAAACAGTAGAGGAGAGACAGATCCAAATGAGCTACATAGGAAGTAGCTTCTTATATATGAAATAAATAGCTCGGACTATGTTATAGATTCGCTTTGGTTCATTAAATTAGGTCTGGTATTTTTGAAAGATGCAGTGTAATAGATTTACCATGTAAAGTATGATATCTTATCTTTTTCCCAAAGGTGTTAATACTAGTAGTGCCCCCAGTTATAATTTGTGCCACCTTCAGAAAAAACAACTCATGTTTGAAACTGAATAATGCCTGAAATGAATATTGCACATAGATCCCTCATTACAATTCAGATGCTAATGGTGAGGTAATAGGGTGTTAAAGGAACAGTTCAGTGTGACAAAACAAACTGGGTAAATAGATAGGCTGTGCAAAATAAAAAATACTTCTAATATAGTTGGTTAGTCAAAAATGTAATGCATAAAGGCTGGAGTGACTGGATGTCTAACATAATAGCCAGAATCCAACTTCCTGCTTTTCAGCTCTATAACTCTGAGTTAGTCAGCCACTTGAAGGGGGGCCACATGGGACATAACTGTTCAGTGAGTTTGCAATTGATCCTAAGCATTCAGCTCAGATTCAGAACCAACAGATATGACCCATGTGGCCCCCCCTCAAGTCTCTGATTGGTTACTGCCTGGTAGCCAGGGTAACCAGTCAGTGTAAACCAAGAGAGCTGCAAAGCAGGAAGTAGTGTTCTGGCTATTATGTGACACTCCAGCCTACAATACATTTTTGCCTAACTAACTATATTACAAACATTTTCTTTTATTTTGCACAGCCTATCTATTTAGCCTGTTTTTATTTTTGCACTGAACAATTCATTTAAAGATGAAAAAAATGTAGACCAGACATTGCCAAACTTTGGGCTTTAAAGGGCATGTAAAGGCAAAAAAATAAAATCCCATCTTTACTTTCTTTAATGAAAAAGAAACCTATCTCCAATATTCTTTAATTTAAAAATGTGTACTGTTTTTATAAGAACGCTGACTGAATGCAGTGAAATTCTCCCTTCATTTACTGCTGTGGAAAGGAATTGTCAGATGGTCCCTAACTGCTGAGCAGGGAAACAATCATACTTATGAACAGCAGGGGGAGCCCCCGCCTTACTTCCCAGCCATGCAGAACTCAAGCAGCTTTGTTTATGAAGATCCCTAAGCAGCCCAGACCACACTGAGCATGTGCACAGTCTTAGTCTTGTAAAGATGTTTAACAAAGTTACAAGATGGTGACCCCCTGTAGCCAACTTTGAAAGCATAAATTATTTGTTTGATTAGGCTTGTGGTGCAGTAAGTTCATGTTTATATTTAGTATACAAAATACAGCATTTCTAGCCTTATTTTTTTTAGACTTTACATGCCCTTTACATTCAACCTGTAGGCTACATAAAATGAGATTTAGCTTAACTTTACCACACTATTATGGAAGGAACAGACTAGTGGTCAGTTAAGGTGAGATCGGTTATAAACATATTTGTTATCCTAGATGTTTGTAGTAGCATGAACTGAAATTAACATATCTGTAACCTTGGCATGGGGCCAACCAAATGACTTAAAAAAAATTTCCACATGCATGCTTTTTAGATAACAAATATTGTTTTATTAAATCATTTTAAAATATCAACAACTCCCCACATGAAGCCCAACGCGTTTCATGCTTACCTAGCACTTAGTCAGTCATAGGCAATCTCTAGGGCTAAGCAAATGTTTAATCACAAATAGATGCTTGTACCCTAAAAAGTTCTCATTTACCAATGGCAAGGCAAGCTGTAAAATGCCAAAATCTGTTATTTTGATTTTTTATTCTGTCCCAACATCAGCACCTCTGGCCAGAGGTCATTTGAATGGGGAGAAGTCTGTCTTTATCACTCTAAAGTAAAGTATTGCCTGCGAATGGTAGCACTGTATTCACGAGGGGCAGCCGGGGGGGGGGAGACAAGTAGGCATCCGTCTGCCACCCCTACCCATTCCCTAACTCGCACACACTAGAGAGCCTTGGTAGAGTGCAAAGATGGGTCATGACTAGAGTTAGGCAGAAGAGGCCCATGCCTAGGATGCAACAGTAGGTGGACACTCTTCTGCTTGCTTTCCACAAGGCTTGGTCCTTTACTCAAAATCCAGCAAGCTAAATCTCCCATGCCCTGCTGTCTTACTGCTTAGAGAGTCATGGGGGAGGGGAGTAAAGTGTAGGTGGAGACTGCTCGAGGCAGAGCCAAGGTTTTGCATGCCCAGTGGGAGGGTTAGGGGGCCAGCATTGGGTGCCTTCATCAGTAGACCTGGTACTTCTACAAAGGAGCCATGTAGTTACCTTCTGCTTTCTACTTACTTTCGGTTATGCACCACATGCCAGATTTGTAATCTGGGATACGGTGTAAAAAGACTCAGGATTTAGTGCAGGTCTTAATGACTTACTAAACTTACTGTTCCTAGGAATCTGTGTACAGCACTACAGGCCCAAACAATACAGAGCATCTAGCAAGTCCTTAAGCAAGAGGTTTTACAATCACATTATTTGTACAAAGGCTGCATTGATTAAATGCCTCTAAAAGCGTGAATCTTTGTTTTCATATCCGAAAATAACACAGTGTTCAAGGCAGTGAAGGAAACATAATTAACAAATTTCTTATATTATTCAAAGCTTGAAGCATAGTTTTAATGTAATGTGCCTAAATTCAAATTCCCCTGCATTTATAATGCAAATAGGACTAATTATTAGGCGATAATGTAAAAGAAAAGCTTTGATAATTAATACTCCGGGATTCTAAAAATGATGAATAGGAGTTTTTTTTTTTTTTAACAGTACCAAAGATAGAAATTGGCAAAAGTTCTTATACTGTGTTCTGTTTACTTTGATTTTGGCTTGGCTGGTTATGAACATAAGGGAGGATTGTGCCTGTATCAAAACTGGCATTCTGGCGACGTCAAACTAGTCAGCTGGCATTCGGCGGCACGAAACACGCCATTCCCTTGACGTACACATATAAGAAACCGGAATTTAGCATCATAAATAAACATTGATTAAGAGTTTCAATGAGAGCAACAACAAATCAACTGGACAGACCTAGAAGCTTGCATTTGTTTTGTAGGCTAAAATATCCCTCCCTAGTGTATTTATTATCATCATGGAGGTAAAAGTGTCAACGCGTTTCACACTTCTGCAGCGGTAGCAAATAATTGCAACAAATGAAGTCATACAATTAAACAGATGGAAGGAAAAGGAAAAAATAAATATATACATACATCATTTCCAATATATTTTTGACAACACATTTAACACAATAGGGCTGATTTATTAAGGAGCACATCTCACATCTGTGCACGTTTTTTGTTTTTTTTAAACTTTAACATTATATTTTCTAAAGGTTTCCAAATGAGGGGACTAAAACTTGATTACAGAAGCCAAATGAATATACGGGATCTCACATGCCATTACATGTAAGAGATGAGTTATCCGGAAATAGGTTATCCAGAAAGTTCCGAATTATGTAAAGGTTGTCTTTCATAGACTCGATTTTATCCAAATTATCTATTTAATCCTTAATGGAGGAAAGCATTTTCTTGTAGACTTATGGTATGAAGATACAAATTATGGAAACCCCAGGACTGTATAACAGGTCCCATACCTGTATAACACTGAGCATTTCCCCCTTATCTTCAAACCTTTACCAATAGAATGTTTTGAGAGTGAGAGACAAGCATCTGGACAGGGGAGGAAAGGAGAAGAGATATGAATAGTGATGGGCGAATAAATTCACCTGTCACGAATTTGCGGCGAATTTCCACATTTTGCCGCCGGTGAATAAATCCTTAAATCTCCTGGGTCAAAATAATTTTGGACGCACGTCCGAAAAGTTGCTCGCGTCAGAATTGCTGTGCATCAACACTATCCGGACGGCCATTGACTTTTACGCCAGCATCAAAATTGCCGCAAGCGACTTTTCAGACGCAATCAAAATAGATTTTTCGTGAATTTTTTGCCGTTTAGCGAATTTCGCTGGAAATTAGCAAATTTTTCGCCGAAGCTAAATCGAACAAATTCACTAGATATTAATTATTGGAAGCCATTAAATATTGAAAAGAAGCAAATAGAAAGATGTACATATTTATTGTCAACTCTTTCCACAAATAATAACTTCACTTCTTATTAACCTGGCCCTCAGACATCTGATATGACTAGGGATGCCATCTGAGCATGGTTCTGACCCAGACAGTTTGCAGAAGGGCTGCCCTGGTCAAAACTGCTTTTTCCAAGACTGACGTGGGGATTGGCCAATCACCGATTGCCACATCATAGCTCTGCCCTATGACAGTACTACTTCACCCTTGTGATGCCACTTCCCTAGCCAGTGATGTCACCACCCACCTCTCATAGCAACTTTGATCTTCATTTTTTATATCCATATGGTATTTTGTTTTTTTAAAGGGGTGGTTCACCTTTAAGGTAACTTTTATTATAGAACGGCCAATTATAAGCAAATTTTCAATTGTTTTTCATTATTTTTTTTAATTTTTTTTATAGCTATTTGTCTTTTTCTTCTGACTCTTTGCAGCTTTCAAATGGGCATTGCTGACTCCCTTCTAAAAAGCCAATGCTCTGTAAGGTTACAAATGTATTGTTATTGTTACCTTTTATTACTGATCCTTCTATTCAGGTCCTCTCCTATTCATATTCCAGTCTCTTATTTAAATCAATGCATGGTTGCTAGGGTAGTTTGGACCCTAGTTGCCAGATTGCTTAAGATTCAAATTGAAGAGCTGCTGAATAAAAAGCTAAATAACAAAAGCCTTCAATAATAAAAAATGAAAACAAATTGCAAATTATCTGAGAATATCACTGGTAAAGTAAGATGGCCATAGAAATTCTAAAATCGGAAAGTGCAGACAAAGAACGTTAAAGTTTTTTTTTTTTTTTTTTTTAAAAAAAAAAAAGAAAAATTGTCTTGGCATACCACTGTCTACATTATTAATATTATCCTTTATTTACATATTTCCAACAGGTTTTGCACATCATACAGTCTGTTTTAATATCCCCAGCATTGCATTTTATTATTTGCTAAGAAGTTATTCGACACTCTTGAAACCTGTCTAATGTTTGTACAAGTCTAACCATTTTCAGGGAGATTATGCCACAACGTCACAATTTTTACTGTAAAAATCCCTTTTGCAAACCTAAAAATATTATAGTATTAGTATAGAGATTTGAGAATGTTTAACCTTTATAATATGTTGTAGGGTAAGAGTGAAAGATTTGTCGTAGCTCATTTTAAACCTTCTCCTTGAACTACTGGGTAACATGCTTGATTGTCGATGCAAAATCTACCCTTGCATTTCAAGAAAACTGGGGCCTGAATACCCCTAATTCTAATAACTTAACAGGGAAGGTGTCACAAGTAACCAGTATAAGTAACTCACCAAATTGAAACAGTGGCCCAGGTGCACCAGCCCAGGGACCGGAAAACCGTAAAATAAGAAGAGGGCCACAAAAGTGGAGTAAAAAACAACTTGAGATTACATTAAAAAGTGACATCTCTAGTGGCCCTATGCATTTTGTGTGTGATCTTTCTCAAGGATAAATGGCATGGATAGATAGATAGATAGATAGATAGATAGATAGATAGATAGATAGATAGATAGATAGATAGATAGATAGATAGATAGATAGATCTTGATTAAAGAACATGTAAAGGCAAAAAAAATAAAATCCCAATTTTACTTTCTTTAATGAAAAAGAAACCTATCTCCAATATACTTTAATTAAAAAATGCGTACGGTTTTTATAAGAAACCAGTGAAATTCTCCCTTCATTTACTGCTGTGGATAGGAATTGTCAGACGGTCCCTAACTGCTGAGCAGGGAAACAATCATACTTATGAACAGCAGGGGGAGCCCCCGCCTTACTTCCCCATGCAGAACTCAAGCAGCTTTGTTTATGACGATCCCTAAGCAGCCCAGACCACACTGAGCATGTGCACAGTCTTAGTCTTGCAAAGATGTTTAACAAAGTTACAAGGTGGTGACCCCCTGTAGCCACGTTGAAAGCATAAATTATTTGTTTGATTAGGCTTGTGGTGCAGTTAGTTCATGTTTATATTTAGTATACAAAATACAGCATTTCTAGCCTTATTCTATTTTAGACTTTACATGCCCTTTAAGTGCAAACAGAGCACAAAACGCATAGGGCCATGTTGCTTTTTAATGTAATCTCAATACACAGTTTTTTACTGCACATGTGTTACCTCGTGGATTTCCTAGAGTGCCTGGAGGACCCCTTCTCGTTTTATCTTTGCCTGAATACCCCGGACACATAGTGCAGCTCTATAGCAGCTAACAGCCCCTCCACCCGATTTAGACCTGCAAGGTGGTCAGCATTATATATGATGGTCTAGTTTTGCAACCAAAGCCCTTTAGCTATATGGAATGAGTATCTGTTCCTGAGAGAAACAAATACATATACTCTAACCTCCCATTGCAGAAACCTTATATCACAACAAAGCATGTAGAAAAAAGTAGAAATTAATCTTACTGATAAAGTACACACAAATACCATTACTACAAGACTTTTGCACGAAAATGGTTTAAAATGGGTTATATCCATTCAACAGAAACGTATTCAGATGCTAGAATACAGACGCCATTGTTTCAAAAAAGCCCTTTTCCATGGAATAAGACTTGGATTCTCTGTATTTTACTTTCCAGTTGAGTGTTTCTTCTTAATAGCATTATCATGTAATTGTCTTTTAAGGTCTTTGCATAAAAAAATCAACACATTATTATTCTATATACAAAAGTTTATTAATCTCCTACTGCAGAGTGCTGATAGTGTGCCTTCTGCTTTTAATCCTAACATTCATTGGATTCCTTTAATAAGCACACCTTGTATTACACTCATCAAGTTCTTTAACTTTTGGGTTGAACAGGACTCTTTGATCTGGCTGCTATTCAAATCGTGCAGTTGCCTGGCCTGAATGAATGTAACATTAAAAACGGTATGGCCCCTTGTATGGTAGCCAAGCAGGCCGTTTGGTAAGACATATATGGGTATATGGTTTCCTTTAGGGACAATACCCCAGGATTACCAAAATTAACTCTACTCAGCCAAGGAATACAAGCCCATTCCCACTCGGCACACCATCCCCCTGTACCATTCCACAGCTGTGAATCTTGTCTCCTGATGATTGGGCATATACAGTAAATCTTATGGAATATCTTTAGCGCCCTTGTTAAAGACGACATTATTGAACAGTCTGAATATATTGTATTCCTTAAATAGTTATAAGTAAAGGATTTGTTATCCAGAAAGTTCCAAATTACGGGAGGGTCATCGGCCATACACTCCATTTTAATCAAATAATTAAAAAAGTTAACATATTCCCTTCTCTGTAATAATAAAACAGTAGCTTGTACTTGCTTCCAACTAAGATATAATTAATCCTTACTGGAGACAAAACCAGCCTATTTGGTTTAATCAATGTTTAAATTATTTTTTAGTTGATTTAAGTTATGGAGAGCCAAATTATGGAAAGATCCCTTATCCGGAAAGCCTCTGGTCCCGAGCATTCTGGATAACACATTCTGGATAACCTGTACCAATATATAAATGTTTATTATATGTTATATCTATACTATCCTTTTTTATTTGATATTACTTATTGTCAATGGATCCACTAATGATTCATTTATTTGCACCATCCTTTCCCGGTCAGACTCACTATATATTTTAGAGACTCCCCCTGCTGGCCCACCTACAGTCCTGCACCAAGTCACACATCTGCAAAGCCAAAGGACCATAAGCACACAGGCCGAATGGGAGACACTAACAAAAAAATAAATAAATAAATAAATAAAAGATGGCTGAATACAGAATTAGCATCTAAACTGGTGATATTTCCTTTATGGTTACTATGGTCATACTTTATTCTATGACAGGATTGAGGCAGGTTAGAAATGCAAATAAAATAAAATGTAAAAAAGTATTAACTGAGTTTACAGAGAATGAAACTGTTAGCTGCCTTTCCCAACGGCTCTGCCGAGGATATAAATACTTCAATATTATGCTGGTCTTTACAGAGTGGTTTGAGTTCAGCCGTGCCAGCAGTATGGCGGTGTACCATGCAACTAGGCGCCATGCACTTTCCATCAAGTGGCTGTTTGTATTTGCTGATAGATCATTAGAAATCACGTTGCTTTGCCTTTGTTTCCTCTCCTGGTTGTTTATCATTTAAGTGCATTCCAGATGGAAACGAGATCTTTCTCCTTCCTTAAAGGCAGTGCCACGAGAGCTGTGTGTGAATGCTACCCATTGACAGGTGTAGGGCAGAGTGGAGCATATGCCACTGAGCTTGGCAGGGCTTTCTGCAGAGGCAGCTTCTGTTAGAGTCTCCCAGGGTAATGCTCAACTGGGACCTGGCACTGCTCACAAACACCATCTGGCATTGGCAGGCCCAGCACCAGTCAAGCCATTATGTGAATGGGCAGACTCTCCTCTTTGCTCATTAGCTGTATGAAGCTCACAGAAGCACCCTTTACAATAAGATATGTTTCTAAAGAAGACCATCTTGTAATAGAATCTGCGTAGAAACGTACAGATAGAGGCAAAGATGAGCCTATGGACCATCTGCTCTGCTCACTCCCTAACTGTTCAACTGACCATATAAATAATGCTCAGGCTAGCCAAGTGCTTCTCCTACAGTATTAGCTCCTACCCCTGCCTTTGCTAGTCCATGCCAGGCTTCCATCACTCCTTCTCCCCATTCAATAACTAGAGTGCAATCCAATAGGCATAAAAATGCTGCACATAAACACCATACACTAGGATGAATGCAATCGTTAGACACACAATGTAGCATTTTCCCCAGAATTCCAGAGTTTTTATGGCTGCATGAAAATCTGCATTGTTACATAATTTCTGGTGCGCAACATTAGGGTGTAATTCTTTAGGCACAAGCCTGTTGTCCATGTTGATGCAACCTTCTGGGGGAACCCTGTCATTACCACTGCATTCAGGATGGCAAGAGCTTCCAAACATCAGTCGGTGCACTTGCTCACTATTCATCAGAGGAGGGTGGTCACTGGTCAGTACTGATGTGTGGGTCAAGAAAAACCCAACTGTACCTGACCCTAACTGGCAAAACCTTAACCCACGCCCATACTAGCATCTTTCTGCTTTGTATGCTACTTCTGCAAGTATCTCTGATTCCAAGAGAGGGAATCTTGGGGAGTGTACTTCCCCAGTCTGACCAAATCCAACCTGAACCCAAAATGGTCACCCAAATGTCAGCCAGAACCTGGTTCTATGAGAGGGAACCTTGTGGGGTGTACATACTCATTCTCACTCAACCCAGACCCACCAGTGGAGTTACTACCAGGGGTGCAATTGCACATGGAGCCACAATATCACTGGCAGAGCTTAAGGGCGTTTTAAGCGTGTGCCTATGTGGCAGATGGGGGGCACAGGTCCAAAGGGAGCCCAGGTGACACTAGTCATGACATTGAGACCCCCAATTGTTGGCCAAAATTCAATTTGAAGCTGCCAGACCTATGGGTTTACAGTCAACCTGCACATCAATAATGGGCAGGTGCATTGGCACTTGGACTGTACTAGAAAGGACATTTGTACTTGACATGCATACGGGTTCATGTTCATGTTCGGTTGAACCTGTATGCATTTTTAAAGGGAACTTTTTATAAAGTGCTCATCCTTTTTTATTATGTATATTTTTTCATTTATTAGCATTCATATTTTGTTTCTTTCAAGCATTCAACCAAAAATGTTATCTGGTTATAAGGCTGGCTAACTGTGGTAACCCAAAAACAGGATAGAATGTGAAACTTCATTTTTTAATGTTATTTTTTTAAAATGTTTGCCCAAAAGCGATGTACATATATATATATATATATATATATATATATATATATATATATATATATATATATATATATATACACACACACACATTTGAGTTGATTATCTTACTAGTTCAGATAATACTGTACCGCTGACCCCTTCATATGGTGTCACTCCTGCATGAGCAAATTTATGAACTGTATATTTTTTTTTTGAAGACCTAGCCCCTGATTTTTCTTCATTCCTTGCCTATTTATTGGTGCAATGCAATGCTAATACCTATTTCAGGGAGTAAGCGGATGGAACCAATGATCATTCTACAATGATTAATAGGAAATGACAGACTCGACAGCGAGCTGCACTCGGCAGACTATGGAATAATAAGCACAAAGAAGCAGCTCACAGTCCTCTATGAGATAAAGGCAGGGCTATCAGTGGTATGTCTTTAGGATCACACAGGGATGACATGCCAAACAAGTACACATCTACTGAAAACAAAAATAGAACAAAGGCAGAAAGTGGAGCATGTGCCGTGCTAGGGAGTTTGAAGTCTCAGATTTGGAGGGGCGGATGTTGCCAATATACACAGAGGGGAGAGTAACTTTGTCATGATATTGATGTAGAAGTGGCGGGTAAATACCGATTAAATTAAATGTGATTATTCAGATTTGCAAGGCTTGCTTTTAGAATTCCTGTGGACCAATAAACAGAATTGTGGGGGTATGAGGTGATTTCAGCCTGAGTGTGTGTGTCAGTAAGATCATAGGGGGCAATTAATAATCCTCCAGACATTAGTGTAGGAGCTCTATGGGGTGCAACATCACACCCCTCTCTAGTGCTCATATACTGTATGTCTGGGGCATTTACTCAAAACATGTTTAGACAGATATGAAGTACCCTTGTACCTCTACCCAAGTTTTGTTGGCTCTGCCTGTCCTCAGCCTTCCTAACCCCCTTGAGGATACAAAGCACTGGACTGCCAGTAGGAAGCACCAACGCATTCCAAGGAAGGAAGGAAACTTTTTGAAATAACCCCTCTTGTCTTTTCTAAAACTATCATGATGGTGATCAATATGAGGGTTTGTTTACATTGGGAGTGCAAGGTGCTAATACAGGTTAGAAGCACCGTTACCCTAATTGCCAAAGGCAGGGCAATGTGCAAAGTGCAATTTGTATACAAATTGCAATGTTTTTCCCATACACTACAGCAGATTTTCACAGAATTCTAGTAACTATGCATGTGAAAGCCCAAAACAAATGCCATTGAGTGTTTTTGTGAATCAGGTGCAGTTTATGGGTAACATTTTCAAAGTGAGGGATTACATCAAAAGCGACATTAGTGTGCAATTCATTTGGGGCACATTTCAGCATGGATTAATGCATCTGCTCAGACTGTATTCCATTGGTGATTGTACTTACCTGCACTCTGGACAGGGAGGCCTTGTGTCTGTTATACAACTGTGAATAAATAAGGTTACGTAATAAAAGACACCAGGGCTCATTTATCAACATTGGGCAATTTTGCACCTGGGCAGTAACCCAGAGCAACCAGTGATTGATTGGCTTTTTTTCAGCCAACCAGAGGCAGAACAATGAATACAACAATTGAAGTGGTTGCTATGGGTAACTGCTCATGGGAAAATTTGCCCAGTGTTAATAAATAACCCCCACTGTTTGCCCAGGTGCAGAAATCCATGGTAACCAATCACCAGGAAGCATTCAGTGACCACCTGTTGAAAAGGAAGCATCTTATTGGATGCTATGGGTTACTGTACCTGGGCAAACATATGGCCTTTTATTACATCTGGAGAATAGTGTAGAACACATGCTCTGGGGCACAAGGGAACTTTGTACTACAAGGGGCAATACAGGTATGCGAAACTGGAAACCCATTATCCAGAAAGCTCCGAATTACAGGGAGGGTATCTCCCATAGGCTCCATTTTATCCAAATCATAATTTTTAAAAACGATTTGCTTTTTCTTTGTAATAACAAAACAGTCCAAACTAACGTATCACCAGCAAACCCAGCCTATTGGGTTTATTTAATGTTCAGGCATTTCAATCTCCACCCATAAATGCATAATGACAGAAAATGTAATTCCAAGCTATTTTCAGTACACATTCATTGTAGTTACTGGCAATTGCAGTTGGTACTGAAAATAGTATGTCTGGTCGTTTAGATTTTGTGCAGTCCTGGTTCAGACCCCGGAAACAATCGGACATTTGCTACATTGTTTTAAGCACCAGAACCAGAGACTTGAAAGCAATAAATAAATAAATAAATACAGTACCGCTTTTGACTGCAGTTATATTTACAAATAACTTATACCCCATTGACACTGTGTAATTTCCCCAAATCTTTTTAATTTATAGATGAGAGGCTCAGGGATAAACTTTTTAACACAACTTTCAGCCAGTGAGTGACATAGCCTTTATTGTGGCTTGACTCCAGCTCACATTAAGCCAATGTTTTGGGGACATAAGGGGGGGCTAGGTAGAGATTCCTTGTATGGTTCCTGTAAGATGCTTTGATAATATCCAGTGTGAGGAGGTAAGGTTACTTTGAATCAAGTCATTTGTGAACCTAACTACTGGTAAGGGATCCATCATCCAGAAACCCGTTATCCAGAGAGATCCGAATTAAGGAAAGACTGTCTCCCATAGACTCCATTTTATCCAATTTTTTTAAAAAAAAAATATTTATTTTTTTCTCTGCAATAACAAAACAGTACCTTGTACTTGATCCAAACTAAGATATAATTAATCCTTATTGGGAGCAAAACCAGCCTATTGGGTTTAACATTTACATAATTTTCTAGTAGACTTGAGATATGAAGATGCAAATTACAGAAACATCCGTTATCCGGAAAACCCCAGGTCCAGAGCATTCTGGATTACAGGTCCCATACCTGTACCCACACTATTGGGATAGTTACCATACAGTATATTAGTGATGTGAAAAAGTTTTTGGTTGAAGGACCTCCTTTAATTACAGAATTCATGGGATCTGTTATCTGGAAACCCGTTATCCAGAAAGCTTTGCGTTACAGAGCGGCTTTTTCCGATAAACTCCATTTCATCCAAATTTCTAAAAATGATTTCCTTTTTCACTGTAATAATAAAACAGTACCTTGTACTTGATCCCAACTAAGATATAATTATTTAGATGCAAAACAATCCTATTGGTTTATTTAATGTTTACAAGATTTCTTTAGTAGGTATGAATAGTGATGGGTGAATTTCTGCTGTTTTGCTTCGCAGAAAAATTTGCGATTCAGTTTTGATGTCAGCATCAAAGTCAATGGGCGTCCAAAATTTCTTGACGGCGTCGAATTTTCCCTGGCGAGTTTTGCTGCGGGAGTTTTGTGCCAATCGCAGGAATTCACTGCGAATTCCCGCCAGGGGAATTTATTCTGTCATCTGGATAAAATCCAGGCCCTGAGCAGTCTGAATAATAGGTCCCATACTTCTACTTTGTATGTGCAAAGGGCATTGCATTTAACTTCTGATATGTTATATATACATAAATATCTGTCTGGGCAGAATGGGTTTGTGGTGGGCCTTTGTATGGTTTTCTTTAGAAAATGAGAGCAAACATCTAATTGGATGCTATTAGTAACTACACCCCTAGTGCAATTAAGCAGCTGTGTTCCTAAATCAGCCTCATGAATATTTGCGTCAGAGGTAAAACTTTGCCTACCTTAGTAAAAAAGGGTTTAGGTGAGAAATCAAATAGGAAACAACATGTGATGTTAAGACTGTGGCTTAAACATGAGTTGCCTAGATGTTGCTGGACTACAGCTCCCATCATGCCCCAATATATTATAAAGGGATAAAGCATGCTAGGAACAGTTATCTAGCAACATCAGAGACTGATAAATATTAAAGCTGACAAACATTTAATAATAGCACTATCCAAATAATGATGTTAGGGAAACCATAAACCCTCTACCCTTTTAACCAATGGTGTTATTGTATAGTGTTCCTTTTAAAAGGCTCTATCCCCGTGGATTTTTAACTACTGGCACTCCTGTGCAGGCCGCCCTTCCCAACCACATCAACCCAACAATCCAACAGTCTTTACCTTACCTGGTCTGCAAATAAAGTCCCATGGTGGGAGGCAGTTACCGAGCAGGAGCATTCATTGACTGGTGATTGTGGAGGAGGGCAGGTGGGTCTAAAGGCATTATGGGAGGGGTGTAGCAATCTTTTAAAGGAACACTGCACAATAAAACTTTATTCAAGTACACCAGGAACCAGTGAGAGCCCTGACTACCCTCCGTTAACACTTGACTCTTCTGGGTTTCATCAGATCCAAAAATATTTATTATTATTATTATTATTGCAGCAGGAGTCTGTTTGCATTAGAAACTTTAACTGAAAGGCTGAGATGGGACAGTCAGGTTGGCAAAACAGTCAGGTTTAGAAACATCAACTAACAATTATGTACAAAAACAAATCTATCAGCAGAAAAAAATCAGCATGACCTACATATAAGTAACTTTTAATGTATGTACATTCACAATTTAAAAAGTATTTTTTTAGTGTCAGTATCACTTTAAGACTGAGATGTCTGTAGGGTTAATGTGTGCAGAGCAGTTAGTTTTAGGGAAGGGTTACACCCCATTTACAAAGCCCATATAAAGTAGGACCTTTGTCACACTGGCATGTTGGTGGCAACACAGTCTAGAACAAGAGGTTTACAAGTGCATAATAGGGTATTTACACAAATCAAAATTAGCAGTTATTAAGGAACAAGGCGGCAGTTTCTTAATATTTGATATTTATTTCTGCCCATATTGCCTCCTTCATCTCCAGATCATGTTGTTCTGGCATATAAATTGATCAATCAAGCAAATGATTTGCTCCAACTGTTATTTATCTTTCATGACTGTTATGGGGGTTCCCTGGTTCCCCAAAGCAGGTGAAGGGGGTCACAGATTTCCCACTGGGCATTCACAACCTTCTGCAGCAATCTGCAATTTATTTGCTTTGATGTAGATTGGTTCTGAAAGCTCTGAATGCGCATAAGAAACAGGCTGTGCGGGAAGGGGCGAATGCCGCTAAGTACGGAGTGATAGGAAATATACTTATAAATATAAACAGGAGTGGATTTGGGAGCATTTTACATTTTTTTATTAGATTTTAGGAAAATCCACTCAGCCCTGTAAAATTGTGACATCCACAAGCGCCTGTGGGCCCTCTATATCTGTACCTCCTGCATCCCTCTTGCAGCTTCCCTTAATAATGCTAATGCCTCACAAGGGACTTTTATTGCTCCCTGGGAGAACTAAAACGCTCAAAACACTTTTCTCAGTTGGATGTTAAGACAAATATAGAGCTCAATGTTAGCCGGACTACAGCATATAGCATTCTTCAACCCTTAATATATTTTAAAGCATGCTGGGAGTATTAATTCAGCAACATTTGGGCTAAGAAATACTGTTATGGAAGTTTTATGCAACCTTTACAAAAAACATTCACCTTTAGATACAGCTTCCATCATTAATTATGTGGCCCTATGCTGATAAGTTAGCAAGGCCCTTCAACACATGGAGCCCACTGGTCATCTGGCACCCCTTGAGCAAAGAACAAGTAGAATGGGCCCCAATGAAAAAACCCTGTAAAAACCCATGACCTGCCCAAAACAGACCCTGTGCTGCCTGTAGCTGTGTTACAATACCTTAGGGATTGTTCACCTTTAAATTTACTTTTAGTATGACACAGAGAGTGTTATTCTGAGACAATTTGCAATTGGTTTTAATTATTTGCGTGTTTTGAGATATTTTATTCAGCAACTCTCCAGTTTGCGATTTCAGCAGTCTGGTTTTTAGGGTCCAAATTATCCTAGCAACCATGCACTAACTTGATTAAGAGATAGGAATATGAATAAGAGAGGGCCTGAATAGAAAGATGAGTAATAAAAAGTAGCAATAACAATAAATGTGTAACCTTACAGAGCTTTTGGTTTTTTTAGATGGGGTCAGTGACCCCTATTCGAAAGCTGGAAAGGGTCAGAAGAAAATGGTAAATAATTCAAAAACTATAAAAAAAGATGAAAGGCCAGTTGAACGGGTGTATAACCCTAATTTGGTTACTGTCTCTTTAAATAGCAATTAACCCTTGGCAATCCAGGGCCCTGAGTCCCTTTTGCATATGAAATTACTGGGAACTGGGATTTACAGAGCAGTGCCTGCACCTAGGGAACACTGAGGAGCACACCTCAGGGCATTTCCACTAGGAAAAATAAAACACACAGTTTGCAATAAAACAAATATAAGCTTTATTTAAAACTGTATTTAGTAACTGTAAATGTAAATCACACAATTTTTGGAAACTGTGTGGACTATCAACCCCTGGCACAGTCTCTCAATGCCACAGTCCCACACTAGGTGGATAAATGTAGAATAAATCCGGTCAGTTCAATGTCCCTTCTCCAAGAGCTCTTGTGTCCCCCCCATGTAGCGCCACCTGCCCCAAGGTATCTTTCCCTTTGAAAGTAGTAGCTGCTCCCACGTGGCAGGCACACAAGCAAGACTTGTCCTCACCCTGGGGAAACACACAGTATCCACAGGCAGAAGATAAAAACTTGTCTGATCCCCTACAGTTGCTTAGAATTAGCCATTTTATAACATGCTAAAAGTTAACTTAAAAATTAACCACCCCCTTAAGACTTGCTCCAAGTTTGCATGTTTACCTCTGAATTTAAGGCTAAATAGGGTTAATCAAACCAGTTTATACATAATTGGCCACTGGATCTGTATGGCACCAAAGTGGTTAACAAAGGGTGCCTGTGATTGTGGGAAGGTACTGGGAGCAGAGGGTGGGGACTGACTATGTGGGGGTGAAGGATTGGCTATGGGCACTAAAGGAAGGCTGGTATAAAAAGGGAAGTCACTTCCTCTCCTTTTTTGACATCATGGGCACCTGGAGTGCTGTGCAGGCTATTGCTAATTGCTATTTGAAATGTTTTTTTGTCACAGCTGCTGGCAAGTAATTGATTTTGGTCCTTGCCATTTGGATTGTTTTAATAGGGTCTCTCTTTACGTGCCCGCCATAGCTGTGGTGGCTGACATCTTGGGTATCCTATGTTTGCATAGCAAGGACAGGTTATCTGTTTTGACTTAACAGGGTCCAATAATGCTGTGGCCGACTTCCACCCATTAAAAGGGAAAAGTGAGTTTGGTGTTTATATTACAGTGACTACCTCCCACATAACCCAGGCATTCTCCACCACATCCTCTCACTAACCTTAACTACCCAATAAAATGCTTGACACTATCATGTTGGAATAATACTGATACACAGCTTTTTTAAAGTTACCATACAAACCATCCATTTAATACCATATCAATCTCTGTTCAATACATTCAAATCTCATACACAGTTTTAACAGCAACATTGAACATTGTAAAAGTATAACATTAATACCAAGCCTCTGTCAGTCTGCCCTTCCATAACTAGAAGCAATATCCTAGTCGTCAACCTCCTGGCTCAGAGGTTACTCCGCCATTCCATAATTGTCATAGAGCCTCCAAATTACCTGGAACCCATAATGCCTTACCAATTTTTACCAAACTCCAGCCAAACTGATGGTCACCCACCTTAGGGGTTAAATCATCTCATCAGGAATATGCCTCTCTTACCGGCACAAATTTTCCCCCGCAAATACCCTGCATAAGAAGAACCATTGCAATTTGCTTGACCTTCCCACTAACTAACTAAATAACTAGTTTACCCCTCCAATGTCACATGAGTAACCACGAGTAATTCTAAAACAGGTTAACAATTTTAGAATTATTTACTTAGAGGGAAAAAAGAAATCAGTTGTTTATAAATCGGCCTTTAAAGGTGGCCATACACAGGGAGATCCACTTGTTTAGTAATCTCTCCCCAATATGACCTCATGGAGATGGGTGAATCGTGGGAACCAGGACCCAACAATCGGATCATAATGCTGGCAATTTGGGCAGTCGTACCAACGAACAGACAGGTTTTTTACCCTGCCCGATCGACATATGCCCGACATACCTGCCAGATATCGATGCCTGTTGGATGGACCAACACATGGGCCAATAAGCTGCCGACTAGGCCTGTCAGCAGCTTTTATCGCCCCAAATGGCATCTTGTAGGCCAATGTCCCCTATAAATACCCCAATTCACTGCAATCTGCCCTGCAGTTCGTTAGTACTAGCATGATTCACATGGGACAGAAACAAACCAAAAATTCACAGTTGTGCAAAATGGCACTTTGTGTTTTCTGTAATGAACCACTATTTAACAGCCCATTGACTAATCAAAATTTAAAAGCAGCAGGTGGCTCATTACTGACAATATACCGACATCTAGAGAGACCACTGAATTAGTGGCCTGCCTCTTTTGATACAAGATACTAATCAGATGCAGCCATCATTTTGACTCAAAGCACTGAAATAAAGACATCCTAGCAATGAAGATTTTCAGTGCAATTGTGTTCAAAATTTGTGTGCAATTGTGCACATTTTAAAGTGGCCCTGTCACCCAGACACAAAAATCTGTATAATAAAAGTCCTTTTCAAATGAAACATGAAATCCTATTCATGTCTGCCCCTCCTCTATGCCTTAGGCATAGAGGTGGAGCAGACAATTACTTTAACTTTCCATTCAGCACTTCCTAGATGTCACTGCTCTCCTCACATTCCCCCATTCTCTTAACCATTTAATTATGTAGCCAGGGCATGGGGATGGACATCAGCTCCCCCATTCTGGTGCACATCAAGATTCTGAGATGATGCAAAGCTTGTCTTAATAACAGTGTCCACAAAATGGCTCCTGCCTGCTTGCTACTGTTGCCCTGCACTGGTAAAACTGGTGTGTTTGCTTCAGAAACACTACTATAGTTTATATAAATAAGCTGCTGTGTAGCAATGGGGCAGCCATTCAAAGGAGAAAAGGCTCAGGTTACACATCCGATAACAGATAAGCTCTGTAGAACATAATGGTGTTATCTGTTATCCACTATTTAACCTGTGTCATATGGCCTTTTTCAATGTCCTCCATTGCTATACAGCAGCTTGTTTATATGAACTATAGTAGTGTTTCTGAACTAAGCACATCCGTTTTACCAGTGCAGGGCAACACTAAATGATATTTTCATTACTTTAAACACTTTAATTTTTTGGTGTTACTATTCCTTTAACACATTGGCTGCCATTGCATAAGCCACAAATGTGGTAAAAAAAAAAACAGGACAACTTGCACCCAAAATTGCACACTGCGCTTGTCCTTGTAAATGAGCCCTTCAGGTTCGAGTTGATAACATAGCACCTGAGCTATACTGTGGTCTTGCACCTTATATCAGTCGATATCTTAAAGAAAGAGTAACACCAAAAATGAGAGTGTTTCAAAGAAAATGTGTGTGTTTGCTTGTGAAACGCTACTACAGTTTATATAAATAAGCTGCTGTGTAGCCATGAGGCAGCCTCTCAGAAATAGGGCTAAATGGCACAGGTTATATAGCATTTAAGCTTTGTAGAATAATTGGCTCCGCTGCTCTCAGCTAGTGTTGAGAGAAGTAGATCCATTCCCTACCACAGTTTTGTTGATCTGCACTGAAAAGTACAGCTTCCGCTTGTGTGCAGGCACGTGGAGTGGAGGCCCAAAATTGCCTACTTTCATGTTTTTGGACAGTGGGTCTCCTTCCTCTGTAGTTGAGAAAATCCCCCACCCCAGCTGCTCTCTTACCCTTTCCAATGTAAGCAACCGGGAAAGCAGGGGACACAACTGGGCTGGTGGGTGCAGGTGGTGAGTGCTGGGACAGAGCCTCTGCAAAGTTTTTTTTGCGGAAGGGAAGCTTATTTATATAAATTATAGTAGTATTTCTGAATCAAACACATTTGTTTAATTAGCAAAGACATAGTATTCTGGTAGTTTTAGAGTGAGAAAAGTTGCTAGTCCCTGGATAAGGACATTATTGTGTTGTGTTGCAATGGATGAAAAAAAACAAGCAAATAATATATCTCAAAATTGAAGCACAATGTAAAACAGCGAGCATTTTTATGGCAACCTCGGAGGGGGTACCAACTGCCACAGGTAAATAGTCGCTCATTGAGTAAGCCGTTCAGTGGCATTACAGCAGTGAAAGTTTATAATTAGATACAGAGACGGATTACACTCCATCAGTGTCTCTGATCTGGTCCAGAAACTTGTCATGTAACCTTCCAATAAACACTGTTTGGTTCCAGTCCTCCCTGTAATCTCATTTCATTGGATTAGCGGCCGCTCCTGCAAAGCGCCTCTTCTGCCTGACCCCTGCGCTCTTTTTCCTGGGGCTGATATAAGTTACCAGTTAGTTTATGAGCTCGGATTTTTTTTTTCCTCCTCGTAAATCAGAGCCAGATTTCTCACACACCATGTAAATAATTGAGAAGCAGAAGCGTTCATGGCCCGGCTCTGCGAAAGCCTAGACGCGGTGCCAGGAATCTTGGGAAAAAGGCCCGATAATATTGTACCCGTCCAAAGTAATTAAAGTGCATCATTACATATAAATTTGTAATTAAACACTTTAACGTAATCATTTTGCACAGCACGGCTCCTGATGAATTAATTAAAAGAACTCTAGAAATTAATGTTTGAGTTGTCGTTATTGTTGTGGCGGTTTAGCTGTCTGCCGGAATATTTTCTGCCGCGTGTTGCGAAGTAATTATATAATTACTGAAGAAGCAGAGGGTCCAGAATCCCAACAGAGGGAAAACTTGAAACAAATTGGAAATAACACACAGAACAAGACTGGCAGACCTACAACTGATGAGGAGAAAAGTGTTACTCTTTGTGCAGATCAGAGTGTGGACAGGTTCCAGAATGACAAGCCCCATATCAGATATGAGGGGGCTACGAACCTCCCTGCTCTATATTGACTTATTCACCTGCAGCTATTTTATTGTGAATTGTCTGCATAAACTTGTTTGTTATATTGAAAAGGGCTTTTCATTTTGGGGATGCTGGGAATTGAATCTTAAATGTCAAGGCCCCTGATCTGCAGGTGATTTTATTATCAACTGTTTACAACAGTTAAAGGGCCACAAGTAGCATATCTGGTTAAAATATGACTTGTATATTACAACAGGTTACATCCCATAATAGACTCCATTTTAAGCAAATAATTCACATTTGAAAAAAAATATATACTTTTTCCTCCGTCATAATAAAACAGTACCTTGTACTTGATCCCGACTAAGATATAATTAATCCTTATTGGAGGCAGAACAATACTTTTGGGTTTAATTCATGTGTAATTGATTTTTTAGTAGATTTAAGGTATGACGATCCAAATTACAGAAAGATCCCAAGGCTCTGAGTATTCTAGATAAAAAGGTCCCATACCTGTAAATGATTTGCTTTCATCAAATGCCGTACTCTCCTACATACATGTAATTCCTGCAATTATGGCTAACGGCAATCACAACATTACACCAACCCTGCAACAATGTAACTCCCGTAGCATATACCGTATGCTCAGGGGCACCTCGGACTGTTTTGCCAACCAAGAACTGTATGACAAATATTATATATATATATATATATATATATATATATATATATATTATATTTGCTTGAAACTCTGTTTTGCTTTGGAAGAGCATTTTCCTTGTTTCTTTGCCAACATTCACTCTTCAATAATATGATTGTGCTTTTCTTAAAGGGCCAGGAAAGTCTGTTTCTGATGGATGCCAATGTATTAGGCACCCCAGGAAGTCTAATCACTAACCTATTCACCAGGGGTGATTTACAGACAATCTGACCTTGTCATTTAAGGAGAGCAACAACTTTTTTATTTCTTGAGCTAAACAGGGCAACCAGGGAAACTGAAGCTACTGCATGAGTGGCTCTTGAGAGGTAGATAATTCTATATTTATCTGAAAGCCGAAACAGTCACAACAAAGGCCAAATGGAGATGTTTATACAGAGCTCACTTAAAGGGCATGTAAAGTCTAAAATAGAATAAGGTTAGAAATGCTATATTTTGCATACTAACTATAAACATGATTTTAATCCATCGATCTAACGATTTTGCTTCAATCAGAAAAAGGGACCTTCCCCATAGGCTAACATTGGTGCTCGGTAGGTTTTAGGTTTTTTTTTTACTTCAACGGTTGAATAGTCAAATGGTTTTTAACTCGAATCGTTCGATTCGAAGTCGAAATCGTAGTCGAAGGTCAAAGTAGCCAATTCAATGGTCGAAGTAGCCAAAAAAATACTTCGAAATTCTAAGTATTTTTTATTCTAATCCTTCACTCAAGCTAAGTAAATGTGCCCCTAAGACTGTGCACATGCTCAGTGTGGTCTGGGCTGCTTAGGGATCGTCATAAACAAAGCTGCTTGAGTTGTGCATGGCTGGGAAGTAAAGCGGGGGCTCCCCCTGCTGTTCATAAGTATGATTGTTTCCCTGCTCAGCAGTTAGGGACCGTCTGCCAATTCCTATCCACAGCAGTAAATAAAGGGAGAAGTTCAGGTTTCTTATAAAAACAGTACACATTTTTAAATTAAAGTATATTGGAGATAAGTTTATTTTTCATTAAAAGTAAAAATGGGATTTTATTTTTTTGCCTTTACATGCCCTTTAACTTAGATATGATTTAACAGCTCCAAATTATGGAAAGGCCATCTCCCACAGACTTTTTTTTAAATTATTAAATTTTTAAAAAACAATTTCCTTTTTTTCTGTAATAATAAAACAGTAGCTTGTACTTGATCCAACCTAAGATATAATTAATCCTTATTGGAGACAAAAAACAGCCTATTGGGTTTATTTCATGATTAAATTATTTTCTAGTAGATTTAATGTATGAACAAATTACGGAAAGATCCATTATCTGGAAAACCCCAGGTCCAAGCATTCCGGATAACGGATATTCTGGATACTGGTATAATAATATGCAATTTTTGTAATAGTAGTCTTGTGAATTGTAGAAAGTAGATCCAGTGTATGATCTCTTACAATTTCATATCTGTTATCAATGGATAGAGGCTTACTACACATATCTTATTGTAATAAGCATATATCTTCCAGTTTAAATCAGAACCAAGGGGCTACAGCAGCTCAAAAAGAAACATCTTGTGATGTCCTGTTGTCTTACTATTTTGAGATAATATGAGTTAAGGCATGCCCTAGCAGATCCGAGGTTGGAACGCTGCCATATTAATCAATCCACAGTTGGAATCCCCATCGCTAATATCACTTCTCACACTTGTTTAACTATTTTGACTGCCTACTTGCCAATCACTGAAATAGCCTTTTGCAAAGTCTAGAAAGGCAAACTAGGGGTATTTGGTGAGCACAGGTTTCAAGCACAGGTTTGTGCACAATTGATAATTATTTCTCTACATATCAGATATACATTGTAGATAAAAGGACAGATCTCTATCGAGTGGATACGCATGATGGAAGCTTATATTCATTTACACTTGTCTTAAAGCACAGTGGGTAGGAGAGCAAAACAGCTTAGCTTATTAAAATGAGAATATTTGGTGGAGGAAGAGCCCTGAAAAGCTGTTTTTCATTTAGTCTTAGCATTATTGGTAAGGATGACATTTGTATGTTTAGACAATCTGTTGTTGGTCTTCTGTTTAAATGTAACATTTATTTTGATTGCAGGGTTCAGCAGCAAACCAATAGAATTGCCATTGTATTTCCTGCTCCTTTTTATTCTATTCAGAGCCTTTCCCATTCATCTTTTACTTTGTCATACAAAGCAATGGCTGATTCAAAACAGTAGAGCCGTGGATGAAAGTGATCATTCAAAAGACAAATTGAAAAAAAGTTAAGAGCTAATGAAAATCATAAAATAGTTTTAAAAATTATAAAAAGTGGCCCAGACGTATTTTCCTGTGTAATTTTTTACTCCACCAATCCTAGTTTTTTTCTATCTAAAATTCTTAAAGTGGACCTGTCACCCAGACACAAAAATCTGTATAATAAAAGTCCTTTTCAAATTAAACATGAAATCCCATTTCTATTTTTTATTTAAACATTCATAGATGTTGTAAGCTCATTTAATAATCTCAGCTGTCAATCAAATATTGTCTGCCCCTCCTCTATGCCCATGGCATAGAGGCGGGGCAGACAATTACTTTCACTTTCCATTCAGCACTTCCTAGATATCACTGCTCTCCCCACATTCCCCCAGTTCTCTTAACCATTTAATTGTGTAGCCAGGGCATGGGGATGGATATCGGGCCCCCCATTCTGGTGCACAAACAAAATTCTGAGATGATGCAAGGCTTGTCTTAATAACAGTGTCCACAAAATGGCTGCTGCCTGCTTGCTATAATTATGAATTCCCAGACTGAAGGAAACAAGATTCAAATAATTTAAATAATGTAATTAAAGTTCATTTTCCTTGACTAATCTGATAAAATAGGATTTTGAATAATTTTTTTTGACTGACGGGTCCCCTTTAACTGAAAGGGGACATATACCGTCCATGGAAGTGTTATTCCACCGTGATAGCGTCAGACCACTCGCATTTTTGAAGCATCAGTTCTTATAGCACTGCACAAAATGTTTTCCCAACTTGCCTGGGATTGTATTCTAGCCATTGTGTTCATGCCATTCTCATGGAACGCATTCAAGCTGAACATGATGAGAAGAAATATCATTCTAATTAGGGATGCACCGAATCCACTTTTTTGGATTCGGCCGAACCCCCGAATCCTTCACAAAAGATTCGGCCGAATACCGAACCCTAATTTGCATATGCAAATTAGGGGTGGGAAGGGGAAAACATTTTTTACTTCCTTGTTTTCTGACAAAAAGTCACGCAATTTCCCTCACGCCCCTAATTTGCATATGCAAATTAGGATTCGGATTCGGTTCGGCCGAATCCGAATCCTGCTGAAAAAGGCCGAA